>CM060957.1:102577704-103049437 GCA_030765055.1 Mantis religiosa | reverse complement strand
ATGTTACACTCTTCAACAGATAGACACATATATACGTTCAGAGTTGCATTGAATTAAACTGTGGAATAATACCTACTACCTGCATGACTAATGACCTACATGGTCATTAAAGTTAATATAGACGATTTCACGGCTTTGTAATCATTTTGAAAGACATTGTATAATCTGCGAAGTACAGAAGAGAGGCAAAACCGATTTTTATTTATGAGACCACCTAATACTTTAAAACAGTGATTAACTTGCTGAAGCAGTTCATTGAAACGCTTTTAAGATAATCAGGGAAACTATTAAATAGCTGTAGTATTGTCAAAGCTATTTGGTCTTGGTGAACTTACCTACATCTTCTTTGAAGTCCTTGTAGGATAGTTCTATATAACATTGCAATACGTAAATTTGTGCTAATTTTCTTTCACATAAAGAAGGCAGTTGAAACTTAAATACAAAGAAGTGTAAGTATCTCCAATTCAATAAATAGTGATTTACAGTGTGCAATTGGTTCCGCATATAATCCTCAGAGCCCTCTTTTGTAAAATGAGTAGTTTTTTTTGTGGTTGACTATAATGACTGTAATATACCTTAATTGATGATATTCTATTTATATTATGTCTTAAAATGCGTAATATAATAGTGCTCTGGTTATTTTATTTGCAATATAGTCAATATGTATTTTCCAGCCCAGATCTTTATCAAGGTTGATACACAGAAATCTCGTACAGTTGTTAAGAGCATTTGAGACACGATTTAAATAAAGCAAATGTTTACTGTTTTGATTTATATTTAATATGCTGGCTTCACATCATGTTTTCACTTTCGTGTAGCCGCCTTCTGTTTTATCGTCCTTATAGCAAATATTCAAAGGTAAATCATTGGCAAGCAAATACGTTTCTTTAACTGTCTCTTACATAGTCAAGTAGAAGGAACGAAAAGAAATGTTCGCCAGATCTGGACTTTTACTTTTGAGAGACCTTGAAGAATGGCGTATATTTGTAAGAGGCCCTTCATCACGCAGAAATCCTCACCCATACAGTGACCAACGTTGTTTAATTATTGCTGGTACTGTGTGATCTAGCCGCTGCAGCGACCATTTTGAGAAACAAAATTAATTAAATAGATGCAGGAAACTTCCTTTAAGCCTGTGATACATAATTAAGTTCAGTACTAATTCATAATAACAAATTTGCATTCCAATAATTGTATATATGTTATCAATAATTTAGGGAGGTTTTATCTGTATAGAATTAGGAAAATACTGAAGATTTCATGCTGTGACAGTTTTCTGCAGTTGTGGATTACTTGTTCTTAGCATTTTGACTTTGTCTATTATTTAGATATTGTAAGTAGGGGAAGTATTCCACAAGATTAGATACAGAGACGTCCAGCAAAATACATATTTTGAGACACTCTGAATATAAAAAAGTACATTTAGAAATTGCTGACGATTTTAATTAATGTTCACATCTTTAAGATATTTTCATGTAAAATGTTTATCTAAAATTCATGGAAATAGTCTGTGAAGACTTCTTCATTCTGAATGACTTTATAAGTGATAAATCGTAAGAGAGTGGCAAAATCGTGATATAAAAATGAAAAATATAATTAAAATATACAATTTATAGAAATTAAACCTCCTTTTGTATTAACCATCCCAAAATATTCTTTGGTATTCATCTGAGTCATCAAAATAATTTCTAAACGGAAAAGCCGCTATTCAATTTTCTGTTTCATAGCCATTCAAAGAGTATGAAATCTCAATACCATCACATAATGGTAAGAACAGTTTGTGGAGGAATGGGCAGAGAAAGGCGTGTAAATGTAATGTAACATATTTTTAAATATGAGAAAATAGTAGATTTAAAAAGCATGGTTTGATTATTTTGGCTGATTACAGCTAAATGAAATTAAAATGAAACTTACTGATTGGTTATCACTAGGGCAAGGAAGTTGAGGACCTATAAATTGTCGAAAAGGGTAAAAAATTATCCCTAAAAGAACCCAATAATCGGAAAAAGACGTAAAGAAGTTATACTTAAAATTTAATAAATTAATTTTCGATTAGACATTTAATAAAAAGTTTGAAAGTGCGGCATTCAAGCATATAAAGCAAGAAAAACTGCATAAAAGAAATGCTTCTTCTCATTCACCAACCAGCCATGGAAATTCTGGGGGGAAAATTGAAATAGATATAATTACATTATACTTGGCTTAACCATCCTCGGGTTACAGAAATTCAGCTTCAGAAAGTTTGCCTCAGTTGACGTTGCAGTATATCACAACAGTTATCTGTAAATTCTTAGGTGTAAAGGATCGTCTGTTTTCTGACAGCTGAAACGTTGTGAAAACATTGAAAAACTTCTCTCCACATTAACGGGTATCATTGGTACATACTTGAAACGAGTTAGAAATCTTATGGAGAAAAATAACCGATTATTTAGAGGTTCTCTGCAGGTGCTAATGAATACAATAGAAAGGGTTCTCTTCATCTATTATAGCCAGTCTTAGAAGTGCGTATTAGTTAAAAGAAATTAGAATTAGCGCTATCTTCTGTGTAACAGGAAAGAGAAAGGAGATAGTTAAAAGAAATTAAAGTAGCAAAAATAAGAAAATAAAAAATTGATAAACAAAACAACCGAAAAAATGAACTTTAAATAAAAAAAATGGCAAAAAAAAAGGACAAATAAAATGCTCCATTTTCTGGCCTTTAGTGACCCATAGTTAACATATATTATGTTGGGCCTCATTTTCAGACACTCGAGAGAAAAAGGATTCTTCCTCAATTTTCTAGCGCTAATTATTACTATCGTGCTGCTCAAAAGGTTACTCAGACTTTATTTGTTAATAGAAACCTCTCAGATAACGCACTGATTATTCTTATAAGAGTGAGAGGGGAAACTGCCGCGCTTCTCGGACGTGTGCTTAGCACCAATAAACGCATCACTTCAGCCAGTGGAATGTGCAGGAATCACAAATGATAGATGTTATGTCCACGTGGAGTAATCAGTGTGTTATCTGAGAGGTTTCTATTAACAAAGGTAAAGCCAGGGTAACGTTTTGAGTAGCAGGATAATACAGTCCTTTGATTTATAAGAATTCCTCGCCTTTTCTAAATTATAAAGTACATTGCAACTATAGCCGAAACAGTAGCCTTTGAAGTCTTTGTTGTTCTTAGAGTGGCTTTAGGAAGAGTGACACTAAAATTATCATCCCACAATCTTAGATTCTGATGCTGGTGGTATATTGTGATTCTTCTTCCTCTTATGGATTAGGTCATTGCCTGTTCCGGTCTCACTTTAGTCTTCATATCGATTTTCTTCCTTTAGGTTTGGAAGATGATCTTTCCATTTCTGTTTATTATTCTCTATGTCTCCAACAGCACTAATATTTATATCTTGTCTTATTCCTTCATTATAAAAATTATAAATAGCTAATTTTATTCCCTTAACTGCTCCCAATAATTTCATTTCAGCTGTTTGGTTATTACTTTTAAATCTTTGTCTTAAAACCCAACTTTCACTCCAATCTAATACTGGAACGGTCATTACTTTATAAAATGTAAGTCCTGTTTCTTACCTTGTATTTTTTTAAATTCTTGTAGTAGCTCCACATCTGTGAATCTTATTGTGTAAATTATTATCACATACAATAATGATTTATTGTCATTAAGCTTATTACAGCAATAGACAAAGTCAAAAATAGAGTACAAATTAATACAGTTATAATACAGTGAAGATAAAAAAAATCAATAAAATACTTACATTAGATATACAAATATAGAGACTTAAAATAAAATGAGGAAATAAGAATACTTCATGTCATAAGCCAAAGTTTAACTACACCTGTTAAAGTATTCCTGTATTGAATAATAAGGTTTGGAAACTAACCATTCATATAATTTGCATTTAAATGTATTACCTGATAATTCAGTTAATTCTAAAGGTAATTGATTATATAGTTTAATGCCCAATACTTCAAAGCTGTTAGAGGTTTTAGTTAATCTATGATATGGTATATTGAGTTTATAATTAAACCTAGTATTATAATTATGAATAACCTGCCTGAATAGCTGGTCGGTTAAGTTACTTTTTACATAGATGAGAGTATTATAAATATATACATTTATCACAGTCATAATTCTTAATTTTATAAATAGAGGTTTACAATGTGCAAATTTATCTGAATTTGAGATGGTACGAATTATTATTATTATTATTATTATTATTATTATTATTATTATTATTATTATTATTATTATTATTATTATTATTATTATTATTATTATTATTATTATTATTATTATTATTATTATTATTATTATTATTATTATTATTATTATTATTATTATTATTATTATTATTATTATTATTATTATTATTATTATTATTATTATTATTATTATTATTATTATTATTATTATTATTATTTTTTTTTTTTTTTGTAATATTAGGATAGTAGAAACATGACTGCTGCTTCCCCAGAGTAAAATGCCATATGAGATTATACTGTGGAAGAATGCAAAATAGGCTGTTCTTAAATATGAATAAGGTACATGACTTTTCAAATTTCTGATTAAATATATAACTCTGGACAGCTTCGCTGTAATATAGTTGATATGGGGTTGCCATGTCAGCCTATTGTCCACAACCACACCTAAAAATTTTACATTCCTTGAACAATTTTCATAAGAAGTCTCACGCAAACTAAATGTAAGTTGTTCAGTTTTGTTCTCATTTAGCAGGAAACCATTGGCTCTAAACCAAGCATTTGCATGCCTTAGAGTATCTTCTGTTAGCAAGTTAAGGCTTTGATAATCGGTACTGGTATTCAAAAACGTGGTATCATCAGCATACAGTACAGTATGGGACTTTAAGGAAGAAGGTAAATCGTTAACCATTACTAAAAATAATAGTGGCCCAAGTATTGAGCCCTGTGGAAGACATGTTAGCGCCACCATATTAGATTTCTCACCTCCTATATATACAACTTGCTTACGATTTGATAAGTATGATTCAAACAGTTTTATTGCAATGCCATTAACACCATAAAAATTTAATTTGGATAATAAATCACCATGTATCGCTTCCAAAATAATTACAATTTTGCAATGATTATTATATATTTCACTATAATTTTCGCTCTTACTGGCTGTTTCCTGAAAATGTCATCAGTTTCGTTTTATTTACTGAAAGTTTTAGGTGATACTCTCCTTATATTTTATCCTACATATACATGGCATTGTGCAAATTATTTTTAGTTTTTTCCCCTATTATACAAAGTTCGTCTGCATACACTAAGTTTTGTTCTAATTGTATTCCTTTTACCTTACACTTAATAACCATAGTGGCCATGAGATTGTTCCCTCTACAAAATAAAAGACCTACAAATGAAGTGTACATTTTTATATTATTAAATACTGAAGTAATAATGTAACTGTTCTAATATTTTATCCAACATAATTATACATAGTCTTGTGCAAATTATTTTTAGTTTTTTTTTATATTATACAAAGTTCATCTGCATATAGTAATACACTAAGTTTTGATCTAATTGTATTCCTTTTACCTTACAATTATTAACCGTAGATGGCCATGAAATTGCTCCCTCTACAGAATTATAGACTTACAAATGAAGTGTACATTTTTATATGATTAAATACTGAAGTAATATAGCTTAGAAGAAAATTTACATTATCAGAAGCTGTTATAAGTAGTAGGGGAAAGAGTCTGCATTCATTTTAAAACAATCGGTAGCATTTAAATACCAATTTATACAAAACGGAATCTATTAGCACATTCTGCACTATTATGCAACTAAAACTAAAAGTGGAAGATGGTGGATGGAGGGCAATATTCTGGAAGGAGGAGGTCACTCTCGTTGAGGAGTGTAGGTTGCCCTGGAAAGCTGGCTGTGGAACTTGAGGACTCAACCCGCAGGCACGCGGAGGTCACCATTGACGTCAATAGCCGACACGATCACGTGACAGCGTTTATGCGTTGTGGTGTTATGCACTCGCTAGCTTGTTGCTCAGTCCCAGCATGTCATCCTGGAAATTGAAGCTGTTGGGTATTTGGTATCATGCAGGGATTTTAAATGAGGTTTTCCTGCGCCCAAATGGTTTCAAAAACGACAAATAGTTGACGATCTGAAAGTCGTGTGCAACAAAAATTTATAAGGATTAGCCGAAAACGTGATTACAAATATAAGGACTTGACGCGTTAAAGCGGTTCTAAAACGTAGCAGTTGAATTGTCTTACCTCTACCGTTATCGTAAATGTAACAGCTGGTAAATCCAACGACACAAACTACTTACACCACAAACACACCTGCCACATCAACCATTACTCCATTACTACCAATGTTGTTTTAAAAGCTAATAATGTTCATTTGTTTTTGCTGCATAACCTCAACCTTGGCACACACCACCGCCGCCGCCGCCTCCGCCGTCGTCCTCTTTTGTTGTTGTTGTTATTATTATTATTATTATTATTATTATTATTATTATTATTATTATTATTATTATTATTATTATTATTATTATTATTATTATTATTATTATTATTATTTAATATATCTTTATTTTACCGTCTTTTATTGTTTCCGTTTGATTACTGTTTGTTTTCTGTACTTTTTACGCACCCATGCAAAAGGCGGGACTCGAACCCGCGACCCTCTACGCGGTGGAACGTTAGAGACATACGCTCCAGCGACCACGGCTACGAGGGCCGGCATCCTTCGTAGGAGGTAGCGGATTCAAACCGGGAGGGTGATCGATTTTTTTTTTTTTCGGGCGTAAAAATCCTTAACATGACTTCCTGTGGATGATGATTATATATATAAGGGCGCTCAACTACGGTAGTCATCAGCGCCCTTTAAAAAACTAGTCATGGCAAAAGCCAGATATAAAACTTTCCAAAAACTATACAAGTATAACAGAACCTATAAAAAACACACGTAATAAAAAACATCAATCAAAACCCACCAAAAATTTCGTTCACCAAATCCCAAACTCCAAACTAGACAAGAATCTAAAAACCTTCTCCACGGGTCTCCACGCACGGTCTACACGACGGCCTGTTGGCCGTCTCCCTCAACCAAGAAGAGAAGCCCACACGAGGGAGACTGTTGGCTCGGGACCCCGGGTGCGCCAAACCCGTACCTACCGAAGTAAGCCCCTGGGGGGACTTCCTATGGAAGGTATGTAAAGGAGGTGGTCTCGTGTCGTACAAGTACAGCATACGAAAGAACCACACGCCTGCTAAAGAGGCCTCTGGTCAAAATTAAACAGTCTTTCAAGCTCAATATAGCGTGGGTTGCTGAAAACAATAGCAGTTAAAATGCGTCTATAAATAAAATGTACTACTAATACTACTACTACGGCTACTATACTACTAGGACTACTACTACTAGTACTAGTACTACTATTACTACTACTCCCACTCCCACTCCCACTCCTACTCCTAGGCCACGCCGTGGCTCAGTGTTTAGACCGCTTGGCTCTCACCAAGGCGACCCGGGTTCGAACCCAGGCGACCGCAAAGTGAGATTTGTGGTGGACAACACGGGGTTGGGGCGGGTTTTCTCCGGGACCTCCGGTTTCCCCCGCCATCTCATTCCACCGGTGCTCCATCTTCATCTCATGTATCAACAGTGTCACCGCCTGCGGTGCCGTATGTAGTAAAAGCAGGCGTTAAACACTACACATTACTCCTACTCCTTCTACTACTACTATTACTATTACTACGACGACGACTACTATTACTGCTGCCACCACCACCACCACCAATCCACCATCACACTATCGACCCCACCCAACGCGCCTCTGTAACGTAAAATGGTAAGAGTTACTCACGTTCAAGAGGTCCCGAGTTCGAATCTCGATCCGGGTATTTCCACTTATCCTGAAGATGAACGTCGGGTAAGCTAACCTTTATGGACCCTGGGCTCACCCATTTCATTGATTCATTATCCGATATGACTTAAAATTAGAAGACGAAAATAAAAAAAGAAGAAGAAAATTTCACCCCACCACCAATTTAATGCCAACACAAATCACCGTTGTTAACAGTTCCACTACATTCAGACTAGATCATGTCCCTGTGATCTCCCTCCACTTAATACGACAGAATATATCGAGTGATTCTCAGTGCAATGTACGCCGTATTCGAGAATCATTTACCGTTATACACCGCTATCGATACCAACACAATGACTGCTACTTCCACTGTTATCAGAATGTGTCATTTGTCTTTCAGAGCAACCTCCCTAAAGCTATTGTTACTCTAAATGTATGACTTTTTATTAAGTTTTATAATTACGCCTATATTACTGCGTGAACGTAATATTTCTTTATCTGCACACCCATTGACAGCGTAGGCACACATCAGCAGTTTACTTGGTATGCGACATGGAATGCAGTGAAACCATTCTTGACAACTGTCCTCTAAAGTTTGTTATTTCTTGTTGCCGTTGGCATACTTTCCAGCAGACCTACTAGCGTTAGTGGCCTTTGATGGAATCATTATCATTGCAATTGTTCATTCAGTGCTGCAAATCTTTTTAAGGAGCTTTTGGAATAATGCTGAGGTCGAATAATTTACCATAAACTTGTCATGGTTAATGCATTTACCCAAATGTATCAATCTTGCATAAGTATTTGCGTCATATCTAACGGACAGATATGCTTATCCGTTAGCACACGCTTAATGAGCACAAAATGCTATTATCAACACTGCGCAATCAGCAGTCGCCTGTTTCACGATTCTCTTGTTTTTTTCCTGATTTATATGTCTAGTTCTTTTATTTTTTGCTAACATCATGGACCACGGATTATGTGCCTCCGTTTTGCTTCATTCTTTTTCTCCCTCTCTCCCTCCTGTTTCTTCTCTTCTGATTTAATAAATGTTTTAAATCCCATTCGCTTTCGAAGAGCTTTTCCCCCACCTTGTTAATGTCTAAAGGTCTGAGATCAAGTCCTGATTGGATAGAGTTGTCTAAATAATACATTTATTTTTTTATTTTTCGGAGTTTATCCTTACCTCTCTCGTGCACAAATTATCTTGCAGAAACTGTTCTTAATGTGCTTCTTGCAAATCGATATTAAGGTTTGTAGGGTCATTACACATTTTTTTTGCAGCTACAAAGGGGATACAGGAGCCTGAAGCGATATCCAGATCTTTTTTTTTTTTTTTTGGTGGCATTGAAGTTGTGCATTCTTCCCATAATTACGTGCGGAAAGAGCTGAATGATAGCTTTTCAAGGGTTGATTAAATAGACTAAAATAAAAATACACAAATAAAAACAAAAGACCGACTTAAAATAGTTGTGTTTTATTTTCCTTATCACTGATGCAACCAATTCTATATTATTTAATGTCGGATGATTATTATTAATGATATCTAGTTGGATAATTAGAACATAAAGTCGGCTAAAATTCTGTACTTTTGCCGAAATAAAAACAAAATTGTAGTCAAAAGTGTAGTAGGAGAATGTATTATCAGTTAAATAATCACTGTTGGAATTAGTACTTCAGAGATTATACAGGAAAGAAATGTTATAGGTTGCTTCCTCCAGTTTCAACCGAAAGAATGCTACTCTGTTTTGCTTATAAGTTTACCCTTCGGTAAATTTTCAGAATGTTAAGCCAATTATTCAGCAAACGTTTCAGAAATTTTTCCTCAACACGCATTACGATGTTCATACCTACGCAACCGGAACTTACCTTCGACTTCAGAGTTGCTCCATTGTTGATGTTAACGCCCTGGAATTCCGAAATGAAACGGAACATGGTAGGCAACTTCGTTACAAGAATGGCTGTCCATACTATGTTGTTACGTTATTTTAGATTCGTTTACAAAACTCTCCCTTTTATTTGTTGACTACGCAGTCTACCTTTTATTTTTAAACCTCGAATCCTTGGATTCTATATAGATACACAATACGATAAAGCAGAAAGAATATATTTGGTGGTTCTATTTTCTGCTCCAAGGTGACAGTCTTGTCTGTTACATAAATTCAATAAAGGCACTGTACTTTCTGCACACCTGCCTCTATTGACCCTAAGGACTTGTGTGGGCGAGAAATCCATTTAAGGTCACCAATCATTCATGAACGTCACGACCAGGTCGTCGCCATCGACTTCTTCCACCGAATAGTAATGTATTATGGTGTCATCATTAGTTAAAGAAATGCCACTACTTAATCAGCGAGTCACTGTGTGCCCTGGGAAACACATTAGCATATGAGTACCTGGAAAGCATCTTCAGTGTTTAATGTGGAACCATTCGACTGTTGAAATTAGAGCAATGCATTTTTAGTTAAATATCCAATTTCTAGGTTATTGTAAATAGTTTATTACTAGAAAAGCTCATTTAGGTTGTAAATTAATTCTGAGCGATGAGTTGGACGACAAAATTTATAAAAGCTTATGGGAATATTAAAAAATAATCCCCAGCACAAAGACATATTTTCTTGAATATCTTCCAAATATTTGCTTTACCTCTTGTAGTTCATGACTGTAACGCATGGATAATAGGAGTGCAGTACTCATTTCTTCATCGAAACGACGATATTCTCAAATAACTATAAATGAACCTATCATGCATTACCAAGAGCAAAACTGGCTCCAATGGAAAGGACACCTCAAGACAATGGATACTAACGGGTGGTCTAAACAAATTCAGATATGTTCCAAGAGGAAAAAGAAATTTAAGAAGTATTCAACATAGGAGTTAAGATCCACAAGGATTTTATGCAAGGACGACGGTGAAGTATGTAATTTCACAAGTCAGGTATGTTTCATTAAAGACTACGGAAGATGTCCAAGAATGTGATTACCTGGCTATCATTTAAATTTCGTAGAACAAACATAAAGAATTGCGATGCCAAAGGCAAACTGAGTTTGTCCATCCTATACTCGGAATGAAGTTGGAATATGCTATACGTAGATCCTGAGCGGGGAACATTTCCTTTCTTCCTTCTTTTCCCCATCTTTCCAAGTACTGGAAAACCTTCCTTTTGCTCGAGCAGCAACTACCTAACAGAACGTATTTTAACGGTTTTCTTTACCAAAGACGTTTTCCAATAACGGTTTTTATGATGCGATATAGTCTTTTGTCACGTACATAATGCTATAAACAACGTCTTTTATCGTAATAGAGTTTTATTTCTACACTATATGAAATGTATTGTCAACGTAATATATAAAATGCTTTGGATCGCCGTATTTGAGGACATTGATAACAGCTTATCTATCACGATAATCGAAGAATAATTCAGGAAGAAGGCTTGTAGAATTCTAGGTTGGATTTAAATAATTTAAGCATCTAGCACTGCCGACTGTATTTCTGTTTCGAAAGATGGAATTAAGGGACTAAGGTTTTAGGGTTAACCAAAATGTATTAGTAAAATAAAGTACTTATTGAAACATTCATTACTTATATTATTTTCCGCGTTGTTGCAGGTAACCCATACTGCTCAATCCCACATCGCACCACTTCCATGTATCGTTCCTATTGACTCCGCGTGATTATAATGTGACTTTGTGGGTTCGTGAAATGAAAAGTCCAATTACACCACTCAAAAATGTTCTTTATTTCCACCGACTTACAGTTAAACACTTGCCAATTACACGGAATTACGTAATGCACACAATTACGATTCACCAGTTCGTCCGTTACAATTCCACTGTACGGTCACAATTACGTAAATTCTTCCGTTGCACATATACAGTCTTCTCGTCCTTACACTAGCACTGCACTCTTACGCTGATTGCCACGAACTCTCACTCACTCCTCTTGCACGACGTGTTGCTTATATAGGGTCCGCTTGCCGATCTGGAAGGTTCTCCATTAGGGGAAATATCCCGTAAGTTCGAGAACACAGGTGGAACAGAAAGAGACGGCGCAGTGATGTTTTTTGTCCCAGCCATCTCCTGTCACCACTATAAGACAAACGAGGGGGGGCGTGGCTAACACGGACCTCCCCTGCTTCCCGCTCTCAGCTGCTTCTATAGGGTGTTCCAACGCTCGGGTGACAATAATGTAGCTATCCCTTTAGCGCTTTAAGGGCACTGGGAGGTCGATAGGTTTCAAAAAATCCATTTTTTGTATTTTATGTTAAAAATTATATGATTCTTCAGCTTTAAAATTATATATATATATATGTAACGTAGGTTGTCAGGTGGTATTAAAGTCCTTTAATTCATCAATTTAAACATGGCGGCGTAATGATACACCCACTTCCTCAGAAGGGTGCTTAATCTTTGATCGTGTTTTCCCAAAACCTTGATTTTTCATACTTTAGGTGCATGTTTCTCAAAAACTATAAAAGATATTGATTCAAAATTTGTAGTGGTTATTTGAACACATTCGGCTAACATTTATATTCATATGATGTATAAAATGGATGAAAACAAATATTCAGTCCTTGCAAATATCTTTTTTTATTCAAAACTAATTAATTTTTCATGTGCATAGTATAAACTATATGTGATTTTCATTTAGCTGATATTATAAAACTGTATTTTAGGTTATTTAGGATAAAACTTGGTGCATGTAGCTTTAAATTCCTACAAGCAAAGTGCACCTGAAATATAGGGTGCCATTTTTTTTTTCAGGACACACGGTGTGATTTATGCCCCGTTTGCATGGACATATGTGAACG
Source organism: Mantis religiosa (assembly GCA_030765055.1). NCBI lineage: Eukaryota > Metazoa > Arthropoda > Insecta > Mantodea > Mantidae > Mantis > Mantis religiosa. Next base: position 103,036,783 of record CM060957.1, on the reverse strand, counting down.
TAATTTCAATATTATACAGTAGTTAAAGGTCCACATCCTTATACAGTAATCATACCGAATTTCAATTTATGATAATGTGACTTTGTGGGTTCGTGAAATGAAAAGTCCAATTTCACCACTCAAAACTGTTCTTTATTTCCACCGACTTACAGTTAAACTCTTGCCAATTACACAGAATTGCGTACTGCACACAATTACAATTCACCAGTTCGTCCGTTACAATTTCACTTGTACTCGCGTTTACGTCAACTCCGATGCTCATACACAGTTACGCACAGTCTTCCGTTGCACAATCTTCTCGTTCATTAACACGTCACTAACACTTACACCAAGAACTGTCTCTGACTCACTAACTAACTAACTGTCTAACTGAACTTCACTTCGCTCCGGCAGCCCCTTTTTATAGGAATATCGCCGCCTTCTGGCTTTCACAGGAAGGTTCCAGTAGATGAAAGATCCCGTAATTTCCAGAACACAGGTAGAAGAGAAACAGACCGCACAATCATGTTTTTTTCCCCCAGCCCTCCCTGTCACCAATATAAGACGGACGAGGGGAAGGCGTGGCTAACACGGACCTCCCCTGTCTTCCGCTCTCAGCTGCTTCCATAGGGTGTTCCAACGCCCGGGTGACACTGCTCCCTCCTCAAAGCTGTTCGCCCCGAACAGCACCCTCGTAGCGTGCCAGGCGGTCCAGGTGTACCACCAGCATCTGCCCGGAGTCTGAGCCAGAAGTAGCGCTGCCGTAGTTTGTGAATCAGACGGTTCGCTCCCAGGTGTCCTCCTGAAGTACCGGCGTGCACTTCCTCCAAGACTTCCGGGACCTTACTCCGGGGAAGTACCAACTGTTCTCTCTGCGTCTTCCCATCGGGTGATTCCCATACCCGGAACAGCACGCCCTCTCTGGTCTTCAACGAGTCCCATTGGGCCCAGTACGAGTTGTAGGTGGCGCTCCTCGGTGCGATGTCCTCCCAGGTTGGTCTCATCCCTGCCTCCACTTCCCTCAAGAGTGGCCCCAAGTCTGCGTCCGCCAGCTGCTCCCTCCTCAGGCCTGCGCTATCCCAGCCTTCAGCAGGCACTGCCACAACTACTCGGACTGCTGCGGCACGCTCCTTCTCTTCCACTCTTGTGCGCTCATGGCCGTCCTGGATCTGCGATAGGACACCTCCAATGTAATGGTCGCTAGCGTCGGTGTCCACAATGAAGGCGCCACCCGGTTGTGGGAAACCCAAAATTGGAGCACTGCACAGGGTCTCCTTCGGGTGCTGGAAAGCGTCTTCGGCGTCCTCCGTCCACACATAAGGCCGGTTTTCCTCCGTCAGGCGGGTGAGGGGTTTTGCGATGTTGTCGGCCTTTTCCTCTAAATCATTAAGGCGGTCGTCTACTTGACCCTTCCGCTTGCCCAGATTCGTGACGTCATCCCTCACGCCGGCCAACCGTTCCTCAAACTTTGCGGCGAGAGCCTCGTTCGCCGCCTTCATTTCCGTGGCCAGACTGCCGTTCGCTGCTCTCATTTCTGTGGTTAACTCGGCCTTCATTTCTTCCATCTTCTCGGTGATGTTGTCGTTCGCCGTCTTCATTTGTTTCAGTTCCGCGGTGATGTTGTCGTTGGCCGTCTTCATTTCTTCCAGCTTTGCGGCCAGGTTGTTATTTGCCGCTTCTATTTTCGTTATTAATTCGGCCTTCATTTCCATCATCTTCTCCAAAAATTTTTCCAATGCCGCGTCCATGGTTGTAATGTTCGGTGATGTTATCTTCCCGCTTCCTGACACCAGTGTGACTTTGTGGGTTCGTGAAATGAAAAGTCCAATTTCACCACTCAAAACTGTTCTTTATTTCCACCGACTTACAGTTAAACTCTTGCCAATTACACAAAATTACGTAATGCACACAATTACAATTCACCAGTTCGTCCGTTACAATTTCACTTGTACTCGCGTTTACGTCAACTCCGATGCTCATACACAGTTACGCACAGTCTTCCGTTGCACAATCTTCTCGTTCATTAACACGTCACTGACTAACACTTACACCAAGAACTGTCTCTGACTCACTAACTAACTAACTGACTAACTGAACTTCACTTCGCTCCGGCAGCCCCTTTTTATAGGAATATCGCCGCCTTCTGGCTTTCACAGGAAGGTTCCAGTAGATGAAAGATCCCGTAATTTCCAGAACACAGGTAGAAGAGAAACAGACCGCACAATCATGTTTTTTCCCCCAGCCGTCCCTGTCACCACTATAAGACGGACGAGGAGGAGTCGTGGCTAACACGGACCTCCCCTGTCTTCCGCTCTCAGCTGCTTCCATAGGGTGTTCCAACGCCCGGGTGACAATAATGTTTAGTTTTCTATATATTCAAATTTTAAAATTGGTAAAAATTAGCCTTGTCTGGTCAAAAATAACCTCCCAGTGCCCTTAAAGACTACTGGTAGATGGCCGTCCATTGGGGGTTTCGTGGAGAGTCCCGGCAAACTGCTAATATCCTCAGCTCCTTTGTATTTGAATGCTGCCTTCAAACTTATCGTCCGATTCAAAGTCACTTTCTTCTAAATTTGTCATGAAATTGTTCAACATCAATTGATCCGTCTTTTTCCCAGTACATTTCTTCTACCCCCTTCACATGTTCATAGCCAGCCTTCAATTTTCTAGAGTAACTGCTGCATTGCGGAAGATTTCACTTACATCTGGATCTTTGAACGTCACATTATCTTTCATCTTCATCTTCTTCATCCATTTCATTCAGCTATGGCGTCCATTGTATACCATTTGAAAATTTGTTTGTTTCTCTAATTATATCGTACAGCACCGATTTTGATGCCACATTTCTATTATTATCTTATTTCAATGTCAATATAGAACACTGTGTATAACTAAGTCTTACACTGTTTGGAGCATCTCTCGTTGACTGACGGATACTAAGCAGTTGCGGATAGCAGGGACAATATCTCTACGAATTAATACCCTCCTTTGTCACAGGGAGGGGTAGCGCTTAGAGGTCATGTTTCAACTTAAACCAGACAAACCTTAATTACTCGAAGGCAATTGTTTTTTTTCAGTTTCCCATTTTAGCACGAGACAGATATTATTATTATTATTATTATTATTATTATTATTATTATTATTATTATTATTATTATTATTATTATTATTATTATTATTATTATTATTATTATTATTATTATTATTATTATTATTATGTAATTTACGTCCTCCAGCGTTGTCATATCAGACGATGAATGGAATGGGTGAGATGATGGTCAAATGAGCCCAGGGTCCATAAAGCTTAGAGTTACCCGACATTCGTCTTTCAGGATAAGGGAAAACCCCGGAGAAAAACCTTATCCAGGTAACTTACCCTGACCTAGATTCGAACCCGGAACCTCTTGAACGCGAGGCAGACACTCTACCCCCACGCTTCCGGGGCGGATATTAATTAGTCACTTCTACTATCCTTTGTTTTTACAGCCCTGACGCACCTCGCAAAGAGAATCTGGGAGGGCTGAGCGATTGTTCTCTCTTCTTCAAGTCAAGACTGCGGATTATTAAGATCTGATATATCGACGTACCAACTATGTTATTATTGTTTAGTTATTGTGCGATTTTGGTCTTGCAAAGAGGAAGTATGCAAACATAAAGTGTTACATTACTTAGACTATTGTTACAAAAGCTTGTTTTCCTATCAACTTCATTTCAATCGTGATGAATATTTTCATTTCACATTTGAAAGAGATTAATGCAGTGAAATGTTTAAATAGCGGACGCTATATGCTGGCTTTGAAATGTTTTCACTCTCTTTCCATGATTTCAGTGAAACAACTGAAACTGCATGTTACCTAAAAATTGAGAAAGTATCGAACAGTTAAGAAAAAAGCAACGAGTATCTCACACAAAAAGGTTAATCGTGTTTGAAGTAAAATGTGTTTAGGTTGGCCCCGTAGTTCAATCGGTAGAGCACCTGCCTGCCGTGCTAGGAGTCCCGGGTTCGATTCCCGGCGGTAGGGTTGGGATTTTTCTCCGACCAAGATAATTCCTCATCTCCAGAGTCTGGAAGTACGAATGAGAGTGCGAATGTGTGCGTGATCTAATGATTAAAACCCAACTAATACGAGTTAACACCTTCGGTGTGTTCTAAAGGAGAACGGCCGTCGATATGGCCATTGTAGTTAAAGGTGGGGTATAAATGGAACAAATTAAAAAAATGTGTTTAAGTGGACCGTCGTGTTTTTTTTTTTTTTTTTTTTTTTTTTTTTTTTTTTTTTTTTTTTTTTTTGTAATTTACGTCCTCCAACGTTAAATCATCGGACGAACGCGTGTTTTGTATTGACATTTGTCTAGCTCCTACGAGTTTGCCAGTTCGTAGCAAATGCAAGATATTGTGGTATTTTAAAACAAAAATAATATATTTTTCTGTATTTAAACATAATTTGGTATAGAAAATTTTCATGAAAATATTCCTGTCACTTTCTCTGAAATTTTGTTAATTCAAAGTACGTTAAGATATTTGCATGAAATAGCAATACCTAATTTCAGGACGGAAATTTTCCTCCGCCTTCTATTGGCAGAGCTAATGCCCAACTATTACTGTTTCCTTTTCAGTCTAAATGTTATCTTACAAATTGCTTTGGTCATAAACATGTACCTTTTGTATAAGAAAAAAACCATATAAAACTGAATGTGACAAAAGTTGAGTCAATGAGTTTAAATCTCACCGAATCACGGTGTTAGGAAATGACCTAGTAAGAACCGACCAACTTTGGTTCTTTGTATATAAATATGAACGAAGAGTTTATGCACATTCATTCTTACACTTGAATAGGCCAGATTAAAGGTAGATATTGACTAAAAACATGTTCCTACGTATGCCGATTGGTATAAACATATAAACAAGCTTATCTAACAAGATATTTATCTATTCCATCAAGCATCGCGTACGCAAACCGTGATAATTTATCTTTAGAATTAGCTGGATGGAAAGGAATGTGTGAAGGCCGCTTGTTAACTGCAATTTGCGATGAGCTACATAATTTATAGCCCCTGTTCAGTTGACTGTACAGTATAAAATTAACATCACTGAGTTACTCATTAATTACAGAGTATCCGTATTTAGAGCGTAAGGCTGTGCTTTGAGATTTGCTACGATTTACTCTTCAGTGGTTAAAAGGTCAAGTTAAAGCGAATGTTCACCCAGTGGCATAATTTTAATTGAGAAAAAGTTGAAAACGGAAACACACATCTGTTTAATTTTCTACCAGCTATCTATGTAATAGGTAAGCGACACCGGAAAAATATTTTGAGAATGCTTGAAGCTACAAAAATAATTTTTAGAAGAAGGTGTGGTTGTATGTGTGTATATAGCAGTAGGAAAAAAAAAGCAGCTACCAAAAAACAAATTTCGATTCGAAAACATCATTGGAAGCATTCGATGACGCTGTGTTCACAATATACGCTTTGGAAAGTTAGAGACAGACTGAAAAATTAAATTTGAATCCCGGTTATGGCACTGAAGTTTTCAATCTGTACCTACCTTTCTATACTTTGGTCTACACATGGCTAGTGTGAAATAATTAATTTTTCCTTTGGCTTCATTTCAAAGATAGGGAGACATTTTGCGGCTTGGTCGTATGCATGGTAGTCGAGCCGTAAAATGCGTTAGTGAACCAACGTGATCTTTGATGTGCATGTTTCTTTTTATTATTGTTCTTTAATAGCAATGCCTTATGTGTTTCTTGCAGAAAAATAAATAATATATAAAACGCATTCAGTTAAGGCAAAAAATATATTCTTGTCGTTTTCAAAATAAATGCAATGTTATTAGGAAAATGCTTTAATATTGGTTGTGTAAACACTCGGGCTCATTCATCTGTAACGAATAATGCGAAGTATCCTCTCATAAAAATTTTAGTAGGCATTTGGTCATATGCATGCTCCGCAGAATGAGGACGTAATAGAAACACAGGTTTACATTTGCCGATACTAAGTTAATTTCCATTTTTATTTTATTTTGCATATAGGAATAAAACATATATTTCAGTTAGTTTATAAAACAGAGTAGAATGTTTCAGTTTTTATGTGAGAGCATAAATGCCATAAAATCAAGTAAACCTTAGCAACTGGAGGTTATATTACAATGAGCGTAATACACTTTCGTATTTCTACAATAAAAAAAATTAAAATGATGTTCGGGATTCGAACCTTTTTAGGCCTAAATACTTGTCTATAACCGCTCGGGTATCAGTGCACGTTTAGTAACTGAGACTCGATTGTAAGAGTTTTCGGCACACATTAATTACAGTGCACGAAAAAAGGAAGGATTCCCTATGTAAATATGCACGAAACATATGAAACAACACACAATATGCGAACGTTATTATTATTATTATTATTATTATTATTATTATTATTATTATTATTATTATTATTATTATTATTATTATTATTATTATTATTATTATTATTATTATTATTATTATTATTATTATTATTATTATTATTATTATTATTATTATTATTATTATTATTATTATTATTATTATTATATTATTATTGTTGTTATTAATAATTAATTAATTAGTTAATTAATTAATGAGGATTCAGGACGAAGCTAAAGGGACGCGTTCCGTGACATCATTGTAAATCGGCCGTGAACACGATATGGACTTGGAAAAATATATGCTTTCACAGTCTGCTCTCTCTCTCTCTCTCTCTCTCTCTCTCTCTCTCTCTCTCTCTCTCTCTCTCTCTCTCTCTACCAAAAGAGTGTATTTACCTCTTTTCCCGTAGGGGAGGGGATCCGTCCCCTTCAGCGGCCGTGGTGCGGCGCTGCGGACCCTTAGCACTCGTGGTACCTCTGACGTTACTAGAGGAACCTCGGGCCGAACATCTGAGCCCTTCCTTCAGGAGTTGTTCGGATTGGGATGGACTCGAGGGGGCAGTGGTTCCCCATACCCGTGGGAATCGGGTACGTCTCCGGACGGGGTTGAGGGAAGCCATTAATTCTCCCGGGTGCTAGCCTGCAAAGCTAGTAGAAGGTGTGCTAGATCACCAGGTGGCCCCACCGAGGTTCGCGGTAGTCTTCACCTTTGGTGTTGACGCGCGTAAGAGGCGTATCCACTTCCATCCCGTCTTGAGTCCACAGGACCAGATGGGGGGGGGGGCTTGTTAGGTATCAAGGTCTTGCCCTATGGAAAGAGCCACGGGGGACGCCGAGCGCCCTTTGGGACAGCTCGGATACTCACTGGTAGAAGAGGCCCAGGTCCTGTTCCTACGGGTTCAGGCCTAATGGGGTGGAACCTCTGCGCTTAAACATGTATTTACCTCTGAACGACATAACTTTTAAAACGAAATGAGTGCCAAGTTTTGTATTCAAGATCAGTATCTTCCAAAGAAGCGACAAGATTTTCAAGTGGGTTTCAAATTCCGAACTACTTTGTTGTTTTCGTTATTATTTATTTTGTTAACAATAGCTCAAAAATTTTGATTACAGTATCAATCATTTAAGAAGTATATCTGAATTTTCTGGGAATACTGTGTGAAGTTTTCATTCGGAAATATTTTGTATGATGTGCAACACGTGAAGCATTTGGTAGAAGTTTTAAAGCAACAAATTCGTATTTAGAAAACCTCTTTCTGGAATAAGCCGTTTGCTTGATAGACGTATTTATTAGTTTCAATTTTCGTTCAATACTTGTCATTTTTTTAAAGATCTGTGGTAATCTCATTGCAAAAGGTCAGCATAAATCACCCTGCTTTTAGACATACGATTGTCGAATTAGATATCAATTAACATTGGAAGATATAGAAGAGATATTTTCTCTAAGAATATTTTGTAGGAATAACATAACTTACATAATTACAATTCATGAAAACCTCTGTTCAGTTATTCTCCACTGATGACCACGCAATATTAGCTTAATTTTATATGCTCGTTTCATATCCACTTTTTGAGGGTGTTGTAGATACTTATGATTTTAGAAAGCTTACTAGAAAATAGAATGGATTCATTTTGTAAATCTGTTTATTATACCTACAACGAAATGGTTTTAAAACTATTTATTCCGTTTGAAATGAATTACTAAGTTCTTGTAACAATAGTGGATATGTAGAAAAATTAATGGAATGTATCACATCAGGCTTTGTATGGTTTTATTTTGTTTTCCGCTTCTTGGTCGTAACTTAAGTCTAGTGTACGGAAAATCATGTCATCAAGGTAAATGTAAAAGGACCCTAGAAACCAGGAAAGAGCGCCGCAAGCAACCTATACATATTCGCTGATGATACCGTATTAACAGTCACATCAAAGCGACATGTTAATGCAGTAACCAAGGCACAGCGTTACGCTGATATGCCATCTGCCTGGTTCATCACTCGGCGCCTGAAGATAAATGCAACTAAATCTCAGGCAGTCACATTCACCCGCCGCACTCTGCAAGATGTACCCAATCTCCGCCTGGCTGGAGAAGTACAACGGTCCACAGAGGCCACATACTGTCCTTCACAGGAGAGATAGTCTCCGACGGCTGAGACGCAGGGGGGTTGGCGAAGGTTCCCACACCCTCCCTCGACAGGTTTATGACACCATGTCAGAACAGTTACAGACCATTCAAAAACATTCTGACGGCTTCTACTTTTGTGAATAAATCTTCCCCGGTTTTAGTGTATAGAGTGAATAGGGCGCATGTTTTTTTTAACGGTCTGCTCCCTGTGTAGCAAGCGTTCTCTGCCACACACATTCGCTGTCCTATTCCCACAGCACATTCCTTACAGGGACAATCTTTGCGTTGCTATACTGTACCTCAGAGTAACCCTGGATTGGCGTCTGACGTGGAAACAACACATGAGCACTGTGGCAAACAGTGTCCAGAAGGATGGCCATGATGTTCCTATGTATAATAGGAAATCGACAATGAGCCCGCACAACAAGTTGCTCATTTACAAGCAAATACTCCGCCCTGCACTAACCTATGCTTGCACTGTCTGGGGAGCTGCAGCAAAATCCCATCTCCACAAACTTCAAGTCAAAACCGCTACCTTCCGATAGCAACAGCTTCCGATTGGTATATCCCTAACGATAATATCTATGCAGACCTTTCCTTCCCAAAAATCACAGACTACATCCTTACCCTATCCCATGGTTTTTATAACAAACTCCCTTCCAACTTTAATAGTCTTATCCGCGGTCTGGGGGAATATGACCTCGACCCCGGTGAAACCTACAAGCGACCCACACTAGTGCTAGCACCACCATAGGCCCCTACAAGAAATATTTGAGCTATCCATTACACTACCAATCCCTACCAATTTAATTAAAAACTATTACATAACCTATTCACCACCATCCACCCACCGTCATATCATTAAAACCCACCGTCATGCTAGTAAGAGACAAGGTTCCAAAATGGCAAAATTTCGAAGGCCTTTCCTCTGAGGAGGAGGTTCAACCTTCAACGACACCACTGTGCTGCTTAAGGAGGGATGAACGTGGCCAGATCCGAATGACGATAGACGTAAGCATGGACGGAGCCCAGTCCCTAATGTTTACAGATCTAACGCATCTGACACCGTTCGAGCCCTGCTCTCCCCTAATGGTCGCGTACAGGAGCGACCCACGCCAAATGGACATTAAATACGCTTTATTAATATGTAGGTAAACATGCAAAACGCAAGGAGTACAAGAATTTCAGCTTCCTATGCAGTATAGCATTATCTGGAATGCCTTTCAGAGGTGAATCGAATATTTTTAAGAAGGGGACTTACATATTTTGAAATATACTTTCCTAAGTCTAAACTGTCGAACTGTGCAAGATTAATTTAATTATTTATTAAATATATGTCTCTTAAACCTAATATTTAATTACTATGGTTATTCATTCTAATTTATTTGTTGACTCTCTTCTTTTGAAACCTTAATTCTTATTTAGAATAAAAGTAAAGCATATTTGATTCGTTCTATCTGATTTCTTTACGAGTTAGCGACATATTCTTTAAAATATGTCTACCGGCATGATGAGTCCACTAATTGTAAACAAACAGATGCTCTTCTGTTTTATTTAAATAGAAATAAAACGTATTTTCGATTTGATCAAAACAAAACACATGAACTTGAGTATAGCGATTGTAATAACCTTTTTTACGTAATACAGGGCAATGAGCCCGTTTCTACTTAGCAATTTTCAGCACATTGTTTTTTTTTTTCCACACCCAATAATCTGTTGGTTTGCATTTCGTATCTCGCTGCTGACGCAGACCTCCGGGCGCAGTGTAAATTAATCAGGAGCGGCGCCCTTGTCTTGTTAAACAGCAGTTCCACTGTTGCCGCTGGGCATCGCCACTTCATAAACAGTTGATTTACTACATAGTCGCCACTTATGCTTAAGCGCTAGTTTAATTACCAAGGTCAAGGTCGCAGTACTTTCCTCAATTCCTGCATATAGCAGCCATTGCCTACCAAACGTACTGAGTGGCTGTGAACAGTTTTTATCAGTTTTTCTCATTCCCTCTCTCCCCTATTAATGTAATATAATGTAATTAAATACGTTGTCATATGAGTTGATTTACTACACACCCCTAAACCGCTGAAACTATCACCTTTAAAATGTATAGTTTCGAATAGAATTTAAGGCAACTGAAAATTACAGAAATGCTCAGAAAATCATTATGTTTTTGCATATATATTCAAAATATTGATTTAAAACAAGAAAATATGGAACAAATACTGAATAATTTTGTTTTTCTTATAAGCATAACAAATAAAGTGACTTTATCGCTTTTGAGATTATATTATTTTTCTTTCTACATTTATATTGGTAGTTTAAATTAGAACGAGATATGTTAGCTGAGATATGTTACACGTTTGGTGAGCTATATTATAGTTACTAACTTTATACACATTTTTAGAAGTTAATTGTTCTTTACGCTAACTGGGTGTAGAATAAATTTTATAAAGATAGAGTAAAAAATAGGCATAATTATTTTATAATATTGAGTTAAAATTGTATTTTTAACACGAACTTATTCAAACGTTCAGTGATTAAGTATCTTCTAGGCTTGTTAAAAAAGTATCGCGAATTTTGAATTTCGTCGAGCTGCGTATATTAGATTTTCGATTGTTTTGTGACGTTATGTTGGTACTCATGTCCCTCACTTATGTTGAAAAGTTGGGCCATTTTCAGTGTTCAATTAATTGTTGACAGCTATTTTGCTTGAACGTATGGCTCGTCTTCGATTGCTGCCTATTCCAAAAAGTGGAAGAAAGAATCTGTTATCAAATTTGTGTGAAAAACAAAATTAAGTGCGCGGATGCATTGCGAAAGTTGACTGTGGCATATGGTGAAGCTACCTTGGACCAAAGCAACGTTTATCGGTGGTATATAAGGTTCTCAGAGGGTAGAGAAGATGTGACCGACGAGATGCGTCCCGGACGTCCGAGTTCGTCAACAGATGAAGAAGTAAAGAAAATAGTTTTGGCCAATAGTCGAATCACCGTTAGAGAAGTTGCTGAAGATCTAAACATGTCGATTGGCTCGTGCCATTCGATTTTGACCAATGATTTGGGTATGAGACCTGGTCGTCGCAAAATTCGTATGAAAGTTGCTCAATTTCGACCAAAAGCTTCATAGCATTAATGTTGCTAAGGAGCTGTTGAACTCTGTCCGCGACGTCCCAAATTTGCTCCAGAGGGCCATAACTGATGACGAATCATGAGTTTCTGGTTATGACGTGAAAACTAAAGCTCAATCATTCCAACGGATGCTGCCACACGAGGCAAGACTGTAAAAAGCGCGCCAAGTTCGGTCGAATGTGAAGGTTTTGCTTACAGTTTTCTTAAATTGCAGGGGTGAGGTGCATCATAGTTCTTACCACTGGGTAGAACGGTCGATAAGTAGGGGTGGTGATTTTTCTTAAATGCGATATAGCGCGATAAAGTGCGAAATTGGCTCAAAATGCTATACAAATGCGAAGTCGAAGATTTTCCCAAGTAATTATTTTTCCCCAGTGCTTTTTCTTCTGGAAACTTTAACTGAAGATTCTGTAGAACTTTTGCATGTTTAGAAAGTTATAAAGTAAGTGACCACTCTTCTGGAATGTGGAAAGCAACCCTTCCCGCTAAATTAGCTTATTATTCCACCATTGCCCATATGAGGTATGTTTGGTACGTGCAGCGAGTTCAGTTGTTTCACAAGAGAAACCCCTCTTACCTCCCCTAATGACTGTCATTACTGTATCTTCATAACTCAGTTAACGGAAAATTTCAATTCTTGTCTCTAAAAACCAATAGCAACCCCAATTTTAAGGAGGTGATAAACACATTTAATTCCAGTTGGAGTTCTCAGTTGCCAAAGTTCCGATTTTCATTGTTCTGTTCGGTTTTACCCGCAACTTTCATTCATTCTATGCGTAGGTCACGTCAGTAAGTGCGAATATGGTAAGAGCGAAAATATCAAACAGCGGGCAAAGAATTATAAACATGAAAGTTTTTATATTAGTGATGGCGAAATTTTAATATGCAAGTTCTGCAATCAGCGTCTGGATTGGCAAAAGAAGGATGCTTTAGACAAAGACGTCCGAAGTCGGGGAAATGTCAGTGCCAAAGAAAGTTTCAACAATAAATCACAAGAAGAAAAACAATTCAAACGATGCATAAAAAAACTGAAAAGTACAAAATCTGAAAAAGGGCTTTTGTTGAAGACATAGTGAAGATGTTTTTGAAGGCGAACATCCCTCGTCAGTACTCGGGAGTACTTGTCAAAGTTAGTAGTTTTCTTTACGATCATATGCCACGAAATTAACGAGATCATTTCCCTATTTTAACTTATTAAGTCAAAGAAGGTTATACAACTAAAATATCTAAACATTTAATTCTATTTAGGGGTATAAAATACACAAAAACATGTTAAGAGCTGTCATCTTAATTTTTTTAGAATATGAGAGCCTAAAGGACTCAAACTTGAGTCGTTTTAGCTAATTTAAATTAATTCTGGCTCTCACCAAAGCGGCCCGGGTTCGATCCCAGGCGACCGCAAAGTGAGATTTGTGGTGGACAACCCGCTGGGGCGGGTTTTCTCCGGGACCTCCGGTTTCCCCCGCCATCTCATTCCACCGGTGCTCCATCTTCATCTCATGTATCATCAGTGTCACCGCCTGCGGTGCCGTATGTAGTAAAAGCGGGCGTTAAACACTACACATTCATTTTAAAACAATTCTGTGTTCAGATATGCGGAGAAGTACATTGCGACGCGTGTATTATCTCGCTGTGGAAAAGTAATGAAGGCTGAAATAAAGAAGTGTTTGCAAGAAAACACATTGTTGTAATTGCAGACGAGACTTTAGACAGGCAGGGAAGATGTTTTTTCGCTGTTTTATTCCGAACAATATGTGACTAGGCAAACCAGGACTTATTTCTAGGTAGTTGTGGCTTTCTTGACAAAGCAAATGGTACCAGGGCAATCATTGAGGCTTTGAAAGAATATGACATCTCAGTACGAAAATGTCACAACAGAATGTTGAGATATGATCAATGCTTTCATTCAACAGCGTTATGAATCATAAACTCGGCTAATTTTGTGTAGTTTCTTTTTATCGTGCTAGTTTTACATCAGCATGGATTTATCTTTTTTTGTGTTATGCCGTACGCTTTAGTCTGTGTCAGCTTGTTCTATATTGCTGTGTATCGCTTTAACCTATATTAATGTAAAATAAATTGACACTTTATGCACTTTTAACTTACTGTAATAATAACCCTCCATAATGTTTATATTTAAGTTTGATTTATGAGTCACTATGTTTACACTCAAACTTCACTTACTTGTTGTATAATTGAAACGTTTTCAAGATCATTCGATCTCATCCTCAGCTGTTTGGTGACTAAATGAACCTTCCTCTTCTTCCACTACTACGGAGCTCCGATCACTCTGCCATCTGGTGTTAGGGGCACTAAGTTTTAATACTTCATTTAATGCCGGGATTTCAAAATTTATAACTTTATCACGGTTTTTGTTTATGAATATTTTTTCCAAATATCCAATTCTGTGGGTGTACTTAAAGATTTTAACAGTTTAATGTTGTGGCCAATGTTGTGGTTTTCTGTCCAAAAATGGTATGAAACTGCAGATTTTTCTGTTTGTTTCAACTTAATGTTCCTCTGGTGGTGTTTTTTTTTGCCTGGTTAACAAGTTTCTCTCAGTTTTTCCTATGTAGCTTTTTTCACAGGTTTCACAATTAATCTGACAAATTCCTGATTTCAAATTGTTGGGGATTGTATTTTTCAGTGGTTTATTTAGCAGGTTCCTCAGACTGAATTTGTTTTGGGGTGCTAGTTTTAAGTTTAGTCTTTTGAAGAATCGTTCAAATTTTCTAAAAGCCCATGGATGGTAGGTGAATTTTCATTTTTGGACAGAAAACCACAACATTGGCCACAACATTAAACTGTTAAAATCTTTAAGTACACCCATGGAATTGGATATTTGGGAAAAAATATTTATAAACAAAAACCGTGATAAAGTTATAAATTTTGAAATCCTGGCATTAAATGAAGTATTAAAACTTAGTTCCCCTAACACCAGATGGCAGAGTGATCGGAGCTCCGTAGTAGTGGAAGAAGAGGAAGGTTCATTTAGTCACCAAACAGCTGAGGATGAGATCGAATGATCTTGAAAACGTTTCAATTATACAACAAGTAAGTGAAGTTTGAGTGTAAACATCGTGACTCATAAACCAAACTTAAATATGAAGAATACTTCACTGTTAATAATGCTTCTGCTTTTAATATTTACCTCCATAATGTGTTTTAAATCTCATATCTATAAATAATATTAATAATCATTTAACAAAATTAACTCAAATTAACCTTTTTTTCAAAATACTATAAAGTGCTAAATTATAAATGTATATAAATGCTACAAAATGCGAAATGTAAAAATAAAAATGCCTAATTTCTGATTTCAAAATGCTAAATATCACTATCCCTATCAATAAGGAATATTACCTGTAAGTTATGAGCAATTCACGCGAAGCAATCAGGCAGAAACACTCGGATTTGTGGAAGAACAAAAATTGGCTTTCGCGCCATGATAACGCCCCTGCTTACACGTCGTTACTTGTGCGCGAAGTTTTGGCCAAAAACAACACACTTATGCCGGCCGCAGCCACCGTACTCCCCAGACCTGCCCCCCCCCCCTGTGACTTTTTCTTCTTCCAAAAACTAAAGGGGGCCATGGAAGGACGACGCTACGCCATGATTGAGGAGATAAAGACGGCATCGAAAGAGGAGCTGAACAAGATCACAAAAAAAAAAAAAAAAAAAAAAAAAAAAAAAAAAAAAAAAAAAGTTTTTAAAGTGCTTCGAGGATTGAAGAAAACGTTGACACAAGTGTATAATATCTGGTGGAGATTACTTTGAATGGGGCAAAATAGATATTCAGGAATAAATAAATACTTTTTGAAGGAAAAAAAAAACACAAATTTCGCGATACTTTCTGAACAGACTTCATATATGAAAATAGTCATGTGTTAAGCGCTTCAAAATTAGTTAAGCTACTTATATTCCAAGTTTCATTACTCTAGATTAGTTACTGAGATAATGGCACATTTGGAGCTAAAAATGATTTATATTCACCAACATGTGCCTGTGTATGGCATGTTACCGTGGTAGTTCAGTGGCTAGAGCAACCGCACGGATACAGGAGCTCTGTGGTTCAAATCCCGGCTCAAAAAAGATAAGGAATACTGTATCAATTTTAGCTAGTTCATGAGCATTTTTATTTGCATATGCACCGACGCCAACTACATTAAAAACCGTTTTGAGATGACAAGACGTTTAGAACATTCGGTCATTCCCGTTACGAGTTTTGATTTTACCTGGATAGATTAATTAAATTTGAAGTGTACCTAATGTGTTATCCTTCAACGCAAGCATTTTACTTATATGTTGTTTCCTGCCACGTATTATAATTACTTGCGGAGACGAATATTTTTCACGTTTTACCATAAAGATAATATAAATGAGGGTTTAGCTGAACCGGGGCTTTTAACGTATGCATAGTCAGTAATGGCATATGGCGACTTGTAGGCTAATTTCTTTTCCAGCGATTTCAAGTTACAGAGACAATTCTAAGGGATTCACATTTTTGGCTTGATACATTTACTAGCTAAGGAATGTCAGCTAAAATAAATACAGTGCAAAAATGATTTTCTTGAGTAGGATTGTAGTTTAATTCACTCTCGAATAAGAGGAGTAGAGAATCAGTGGCATCACTTTTTACCAACCGCCAGAACATTTCCAACGCAAATGCGTTGTCATTTTTGAGAAATGAAGACAGCAAGGAATATCGTGTAATGTTATTCATTGTCTCTGCCTGAAGGAAGTACTTGTCTTGCAAGGAGCTTATCTATGCCATCTAGTGCTACACAATGTAACCAGGATGTGACATAGTGGCAGTTTATTCGACGATCACGCAAGGGGGAGTCTGTGAGGTAATACCGTCACTCAATTGTTTCATTCGCGCGCTACTCCCTGGATTACTGCCAAATAACACTAATGTACCTTTAAGTGCGGACATTATCACGTTTTTAACAAAATAAATATTTTGTTCCTTTTGAAGGCAGTTGCAGCGTTTTGTTTAAACCTAAATTTATGAATAATCCAATAAAAGCTGTTAGATGTTAAAAAACAAAACTGTCAGCTGATTAATAAATCATACATAAATATTTAAACCATTCTTATACTTTGCGCTTTATGGAATATACAGAAGTATGTTTACCTCTTTAACCACCATTATTTTGAGGAATTCTTCTTCTTTTTTATTGTAATGAATACAGAAGGTCTAGATGTATTGTTTAAAACGCTTTAAGCGTCAAATGAACTTCATATAGGGGGAAAAGCCCCCTCTTTTTAGATTCACATGTATTTTTCATCTCACATTTTACAAATTATTCTTACAAACTTAACTTCTTATCTACATCATTCTAATCGAGATAAATGTGCGCAAAAATCGTCTTTATTGCAATTTTCTTGTAGGTTCAACGAGATTAAGGAAATGTGGTTGTATACTATAAATGCATATTTTAATAGTTGGTCGTTATGTGATGGCATTGAAGTTTTGTTCTCTTTACAGAGCAGATAGAGATAGATAGATAGAGAGAGAGAGAGGAGGGGGGAGAGAGGGAAGGGTATCTCAGAAGAGGTTAACTGTACAGTAACAAAATTATTTGTCATAAATTGTGTACGAGATCCACACCTTTCGATAAAGTAGTATTTTGTGCATTTCTTGTGGTTGACCAATGATGCAAAAGTTATTTACAGTGAACAGAACTTATAGGTGTTAGAAAATTCAACGTAGGTAGGCATTTAATCTGTCGTGAAAATATTTTAAATATATATTTCAGTCAAAACGCTTAAAATATTCTTTTAGAAAATTAAAAACTTCGAAAAATGTTTATGTAAAGGCTTCCATAAACCTTACATTTGCATAGCTCCCAACTTTTTTATAACGGGGAGAGGGTATTTGCAAGTGTCATATAGGATAACTATTCCGGCTATTTAGACGAATTTTGGATCGATAAGATGCTTATTTTGGTCCTATTTTTAGCAATAGGAGATAACAGTTTGCTTTATGTCATTGCAGTAATTTGTAATTAAAATATTATGGTGAATAACAGTTAGTGTAATACTTTAAATACACTAGAATTTGCCCGCCTGGATAGCGTGGTTGATATAGCGTGTCTGTCTCACGTTCAAGAGGTCCCCAGTTGGAATCTCAGTCAGGGAAACTTATCTCGATAAGGATTTTTCCGGGGTTTCCTTTGTACTGCTAACTCTAAGCTCTATGAAACCTAGGCTCATTTGAGATCATTTGACCCATTACATCCATCGTCCGATATGACCTAAAGTTGGAGGACGCAAAAAAACATTTGAATTATACAGAATTGAAAGAATTGACAACAATAATTAATTTGTTTTGTTGTGGTCAGTTTGTGTGTCTTGTATAAGATAAAACTAGCAGGACGTAATCTGTCCAACAAAACATCTGAAGAACGATATTAACGAAACTGTAAATAATTCATGTGTGACACATGCAGAGCCTATTTTCTATTCATATAAACACCATTGGCCCTCAATTTAAAATGATGCTAGAAGTGGACGAGGATAGAAATAGCTTTTTGTCCTTGAAAAATTGAGATTGTATAACAAATCGTAAACTTGGTACAAATTCATAACATTTGGTTTTATTTAGAAATAAAAAAAACTTTAATTAGGCGAAATAAGCTTGGTATTTAACGATTTAGCATTAAAAAATAAAACTACTGAAATTACGGACTCCTAAAACATAATACTTTGCCTAAAGTAATTATATACCTCTGATTCCCGAGTTAGCACTATAAATAGACATTTGCGAAAATAAAAAGAAGGCAGGAAATTCAAAATTTATATTTGTGTAATTACATTTTTACTTTCCTTATCACCGATGTCTTAGAAGGCAAAAGGAAGTGTTGTACTCAATGGCGAGATGCTACTTTCAAAAGGAGGGAAGCTCCAAATAATAATTTTCATTAAAATAAGAGAGAATAATCACTCAAAGAACTAAGGCTACTCTTCAGTACTCTTTCTATTGTGCAGTCACACGCAGGCCCTTCTTGCATTGCAATACTGGTCACACTACAAGCAGACGTATTCCTGCGCCCCCTCTCCACTCAGACGTTCCAATTTTTCCCAGAGCTGGCCCACACCGCCTGAACTGTTAGCCTAAAATAGAGAAAGTAAATAATTGACTTTTGCTAATATCTTAAAACTTCACAAGAATTTCCTATTTGTCACCACTAAATACCAATTTACGTAACATACTGTTGTTAATGTTATTAAAATATACAGTTGTATTTAGAACCGAAAAAAGCGCTTTTCTTCACACGCTATAGAGACTTCGCGTGATAAAGCCTGTCACTGCTTCCTAATTAACGAAGGGTCACGATTACTTCCGCGTGGTATTCAAGGCTATGGATACTTAAATACAGAAATAATCAGAATTGAATGAGCTCGCGGAACTGCTCGCTCGAATCTAAGCAGCTGTCAAATTATCTGCAGCACCACGGATGTACGCGAATAGATTTTGAAAATGTATCCAGAGCAAATAAAATATTGTTTGGAGTGAATTTTCTCTTTTTTTCTTCTTTTTCTCCTGAAATTCTAGGGAAGCGACGTCTACAGTGCTGCATTGCACGCTTCGCCACTGGTTATACTCCACCTAATTCCTTATACTCCTTTATCCTGAAAGTTGAATGTCGGGTAACTCCAAGTTCAACGGACCCTGGGCTTATTTGAGCATCATTTCATCCATCTCCCTTATCATCAGATATGACTTAACGTTGGAGGATGTAAATTACTTACTAGAAGGTTTAAGGGATAACATGACTATTATTAGCAAAATAAATTACAAGTATTCTTTATTGCTAAACACAGTCAAACAATAATGCCACAAAAGCCAGTAATCATATTTTTCGTCTATAATCATTTTAGTTAAGCGAGAATTCATGCAAAAAATTTACTAAAAGTGCACGGAAACAAGAGGAAAGTGCTCCAATACATCACTGTTGCCAACTAATACGTTATGTCACTAACAGTATAGGGCTACTTTCAGTGGCACTGAACGAACAAACCTTCTTTACTTCTATAGGAAATGTTACTTTCAGATCGAATATATTGAAAAGAAAGCGGAGAAACGGAAGGGGAGTAATAAAAAGTGCAAGTTTAAATGGCATTAGAGTAGCAGATAACAATCGGTGCCAGCAGCAGAGAAAAATTAAAAAAAAAAGTAGAACCAATATTTCAAAAAAAGAGTACAGGATTGCCACAAAATGCTGAATCCGTGATTTGGATCAAAATAAGCATTGAAATGTGGGATTTCCAGAGAAAGGGATGGTTGACAACCCGAAAATGGAGCAGTTTTTGCCGAATAGTGATGGCGATTAATAGAAATCGAAGCTTTTATGTGTAGTTTGTAGTATACTTTGCAAATAAATGATAATGTGAGCAGAAAGTCGTGTGACTGCTGCATAATCAGATGTGTCTGTTTTATATTCATTATACGTATCAGTAGTGAAACACAGATTGAAATTGACTGATATTGTAACCAAGGATATGCCACCTGTATACCACAGCTGGTCGTAACTGATGAATAATGAATTTGATGCTGGATTCCGAGTGACACCCTCAACCTTATAAGAAAGTCAAATGATATAAAGAAAAATGGTCGTCGCTCTTCACGGTGACACTCCTGTCATTGACAGAGACAAAGAATCAAAACGAGGATTATGTCATTCAATAAGATTGTCTGCTTTTCAAACACCTCTGCTACTTCGATATTTGAATGGTTTTATCTACACAGCTTCAGCTTCAAATTGTAGTTGAAACTATGGAACTTATTGTATAATTAATAATAAAGTTAGCAACTCAAATGCTATAGGGTTCTTCATTTAAAACCTAACGGAGCACACGACGTTTCGCATCTTCCTCGACCTTGCTAAATTTCCACAGTAACGGCTGCCGTTGTGCGCGGGGGCTAGCGATGTGCATTCCACTCAGCAGTATTGTACCGACACCGATTGTGTGTAAAAGTTATTTAAATGGGAATCATCAAGCCGTGTTCGCACAGATTATATTCAAACGTTCCCTGGTGAAGTGCCTCCTTTCAGATTAGCAGTTCACGAGATTGTTAAGAAATTTGAAACCATTGGTTCTGTGGCAAACAAAAAACGAAAATGTAAACGTACAGCGTTAACAGAGGAAAAGATAGACGACATAGGTGCATGTTTTGAAGGTTTAGGAACCAAACCTTTCCCAAAATTAGCACAAGAGATGGAAATTTCAGAGTCTTCTGCACATTAACCCATGGCGCAATATCCCATATTGGACTAAGGCCTGCCAACCCGACTGCCGGCCTCACGCCCGGAGGTGGGCGATCGTTCAAACGATATGGGAAGGAGATGTGGTCAGCATCTCGGCACCCCGAGCCGGAAAGTTGGTTTTCTTGTCGAGGGCCTCTTACCTATCGTAAGCTCCTCACGTCTTTTGCACATAGAACAACTAAATTATTAAAACTAAAACCGTATAAGTGTACAAGTGTCCATACTTTAAAACAAGATGATCCAGTATCACGAATGCATTACTGTGAATGATTTATTTCAGTGAATGACGGTTTAGTTGATCCACAGCTCCTGCTCTTTTCAGATGAGGTGTGGTTCTACCTCAGTGGCCGTGTCAATACACTTAGTCGGTACTGGGCCTCTGAAAATTCACAACGCGTTCAAGAAATCCGTCAATATCATCGGAAAGTTGGTGTGCTGTTAGCGCTAGACGTATAATCGGTCCAGTATTCTACGAGCAGACTGTAAATGCAGAGATATACCGATATGAGATTTTGAGCCCATTTTATATGTACTGACAGAAGAGGAATCATGTGGGTGGTTTCAACAACATTCTGCTTCTGTCCATACAGCAGAGGAATCCATGAATAAAACTAGGGAAGTGTTTGAAAATAGAATGATTACTTCTGGAGCATGACCCTCTCGCTCCTCCGATTTAGCATTGTGTGATTTTTACTTATGGGTTAACCTGAAATAGTTAACGAAGCAAATCCACATACATTGGAAGAACTAAAGCAAAATATTAGAAATAAAATCGGAAACCTTACAGTTCTAATGAATCAGAATGTGTTCTCCCGATATAATGCTTTTTCAGCTGAGGCTGGACGACATTGCCTGCATCTTCTATAAGGTAAGAGCTGCTTTACGCGTGGCGTTTATGTAGGAGCAAAGCCAGCTGTACAAAATGTCGTGTGCCCGTTAGGTTTTAAGTGAAGAATCGTGTATTTAGCTCTTGAAGTAAATTGGAGCTTATTGCAGCTTAGAATTAAAATTATAGAAACTATACTGTTCGTACTCGATTACCTTCAACATTGTAGACAGCTGTGAAATTATATTCGTTACACTTAATTGTTTACACAATTAATTTATGGAAAAAGGAAACCTTGCTGGAATAAAGCACACCAAGCACTTATATTTCTATATTCTTGAGTTTAGGGTGCCGGGGTAGCGCGGTGGTTTCGTTCGCGGCTCCCGTTCTAAGGGTCCCGAGTTCGATTCCCGGCTCTGGGGTTGGCGATTTTAAGTCGGCCCTATCCACGCCTTCACCTCTGTCTAGCACACGTGAAGTATCCCCTATGCCCAACGTGGTTCGGAGTCCACGGTAAAAGCTGTAGGTCCTCTCACCTCACCGCCATCTTCACTATCACCCTATCATCGGAGGTAATGGACACCGCCCTCTGGGTGCCTCCACCTGAGAAATGGGTCCGGTCATCACTTGGTGGGGTGAGGTTACCCCGAAGGCCAAGGTTGCCATGTGGGGAGTGTTAGTAACTAACTATTCTTGAGTTTATAGGTAATATTTCTAGTATGGCAGGATGTCTGGTGATTTTACGCGAGGCACCTGTTCTGCTGATTACTGGTTTTGGCAGTTTTGAAGCTCGATCCCCCTTCCTCTGGTTCTCCATTGCCGGAATCCGGTTTAAAGATCCCTTCTACAGCTGCGATGATTTGTTGTTACTTTGTCTCGGTGTAGGTTCTGGGTTATAGGATGAGCACAGGTTCTGGTTCCTCAGTAAAATTGGCATAGATCTGCAAGCCGTGTGACGAAACAGGCCTCGTTTCACCTGACTAATATAACAAATGTCACCTTGAATATTGATATGGTAATCTAGGAAATTGTCGTTTCATCGTCTCCAATGTTCTTCTAGTACTAACCATAGTATAGATGCTGAAAAATTTTCACTAATCACAATTGTAATGACAAGAGAATAAGAATGACAGAACAGAATGTTAAGTTTATGATGCCCGCTCCTGTAGCGGAGGTGGTAGCGTGTATGCCTCACATTCAAGATCTCCCGACTTCGAATCTCGGTCAGGGTGAGATATCTGGATAAGTTCTTTTTTTCCAGGGCTTTCCCCTATCCTGAAATGTGAATGTCTGGTAGCTCTAAGCTCTATGGACCCTGGGCTCATTTGAGCATCATTTCATCTATTTCATTCATCGCCCGATATGATTAAACGTTGGGGGATGTAAGTTAAAAAAATCCAACCGTGTTATTGATTTATAAACTGGCATAATTTGTGTTATGTGCATTTTCTTTTTATTATTTTGGTTTTTGCAACAGTACATTTGTACAAAATGTACCATGATAGATAGTTGATTAATTACTCTCACCTTTGGTGAAGATCTGGTAAAATCTTGTAGATGTATGCCTCGGCGCTCTGGAGCAATGAGTCTTATCTCTGGTCGTAGTATCGGAGTGATGTAATTATTGGGAAATAACATCAATTCTTCTCCTTTAAATATCTTGGAATTTATTCCGAAAATCCATTAATATATTCTATTACAATTTTAAGTTTCGTTGATTCTGTCATTTCTGTTATTTGTTGCATCGCTGAGCTTTAAGTTTCTGCAGACTTACAGGGTGGGGGGACACGTCTTGCTCCGTCGGTGATCTTGTGCAGAATGACGCCAAACTAAATGAATATTCTTGAATATTCTGCGCACGATGTTTCTAGAACATCTAAATTACTTCTATCCTATTGGTCCACGTCACAACATTACGTAATTACATTATTGTAAAAACCAATAGGAACACTATTACGTAAGTTGTATCATTTTGTGGCCTACCCTATTTCACATCCTATTTTATACAAATCAGCTTTTCCAGAACAATCCAGAACAAATTCCCAAATATTTGAAAAAATATGAAATAACCGTCACATTTTGCATAGGAATTCAACTGTTTTGACATATTTTTCATAAATGCACAGTTTACTTTAAGTCATTTTATTTCACTATTAACTAGAACCACGACTAGAATTTTAATTTTACAGTAACTATATATGTTTTTCGTATAAATTATATTTGCTACTAAAGTGTAAATAATGCATTTACAAATAAAAATGATAAATTTCTTATTTCAAAATGCTAAAAGTAAGCATCTCACAGGTTCCCGAAAACTTGAAGTGCCATAATACGTAAGCCAATTTGTTGACCATTTGTGGAGCCTCGTATTTTGGGAGGGGGGGGGGCAGATATCAAAGACTTCTTAAAGCTTTATAAGACCTCAGCTTCTCGTCTCTTTTGAATGTGTCAATATGTGACAGTCCCTCCTTGGAGCGTTTAAATTTGTTTACATTTGCCACACTTAACATATGTTCCTCTCAGTTGCCTGCTGTTCGTTAAAAACTCCTTGAGTTGCTCGGACATTTTCTGAATTGATGGAGGCAGAGAATGACGCAAGATTCGTCCTTCGATTTGCCTGGATTCAGGCATCTGCGCCTATTGTTTTTTACATGAACCAGCTCGCCTTTATGCATAAAGACTGCTTTTGCCGCCCCAGTTTTGCAGAAGTTTTCAGCATTTGTGTGACGCATTTGGGTACAACCTCGAGCTCCAATGTCACCTTACTATGAATGGGACATCTACATCCTCTTCATTCACAGAAATGCGTGCTGAACGGAACTGAACTTTTTAGAAAATCGAATAAAAATTAGTTTTAAAGCGTTTAAATGATTTTATTGTTTTTCAAATTATTTTCCTTCCATACTAGCCATGTGTAGGGCAAAGTTTCAACAGGTAGAGTCAGACTGAAACATTCATTGCCATAGCCTGGATTTGAAGCGGTAGAACGTGGTTCAAATCCCGGCTATGGCATTGAATTTTTCAGCCGGCTGTACTTGTTCAAGGTACAATGTTCAAGTTCCACTATTTTGTCTGATGACGAAAAAATAATTTTAGCATTCTATTTTTAATTTATGGAAACGAAAGGAAATCACAGTTTTAGATCAGGACTGTATGGGGGATGATCTATTAGAACATCCAGATAGTTGTTAGTTTTGCTGTATGCAATGATACGTTGCTATAACATAAATTAGTTTTTCCTTTTGGGCTTTTTTCACGATTTTTTTTTTTTTTTTTTTCGAAACGTTGCAGTAAACACACATTTGTGTATCACTTGGAAGTTACGGTATGTCCATCTTCTGGTGCTTTGCTAGTGATACATAGTATTGGAAAAAATAAATTAAAAACTATCTTTTTACTAGCCTTGTGAATTCCTTGGACTTCTGTAAGGTTAGATTCTCCTGAAAGACCCACTGACCCGATTGACTTTTCAGAATTGTAACAATTAATTCAAGATGCATCAGTAATAACAATATTTCAAACCAAATATCCAAGTTCTGCTGTGAAATTCTTTTAATTTTTTCTGCACCAGTCAATGCAGTGTTGCTTTTGATTGGGACTCGGGAGTCAGTTTATATGGAATCTATTGAAAAGTTCCCTCACGTTAATATACAATGCTTTGGATACGTTGCCCGAATAACTTTATAAGATGTCCGTCGATCTGCTTCAGGCATTGCTCTAATAGCAGGAATATTTTCACGAGTAACAGCAATTCTTGAGCGTCCTCTACGAAATTCATCATAAAAAAGAATAAAACGATCTCTTTTGAATTCACTGTACCAATTATGAACTTCTTCGTTAGATGGGACTTCTTTGTCAAATGCCTTTGTAAGCGATCTTTACATTGTTAATGGCGATTTAAAATGGCAAGAAGAACATAATTCCGAAATATTCTATAGCCAAATTCACTCTCGGATGAACACAAAATTGATAATAATTAACAAAATATTAAAGGAAATTGAACGAACTACATGGAAATCAACGCGAAAAGCATTATATAATACAACAGTTAAATATTAACAGCTTTTGTTTGGTTTTAGAAATATGGATTCTATACCGGTACGTGGCGATGTAAACAAAAGCACGTGTACGTGTGCGACATTATTGGCTGTTTAGCCTTGTACTATGCGTATACAAATATAGTTCGCATATCATTTTTAAAGACTTTAGATTTAATGCTAAATATATAAACAACTTCACATTATTGCAAATGCAACAATCAAACAGTAATAGGAGCTGAAGCTTTTCTGGCGGCGTGAATATTCCAAGTTTTCTCGGGCTTCAAGCCACGTGTGGATATGGTGATATACCGAGGTTTCGGGAGCATACATTGTTCCCGAAACTTCGGTATATCACCATATCTACACCTGGCTGGAAGCCCGAGAAAACTTGGAATAATCAAACAGTAATTAATATTTTATTTGGTATATGTAAGCCTAATTTGTATGTATTGTGACTTTGTGGGTTCGTGAAATCAAAAGTCCCAGTTACAAACACAAAAAATTGTACTTTATTTCCGTAGAAATACGCTTCGTACACATACACAATACAACATACAAGCTCAACAAACACAGGTGCTTACCCGCACGCGTTCAATTACCCACTGACTGACTCTCTTTGCCATGTGGTGCTGGCTGGCTGTATAAAGCCAGAAGGTTTTTGCTGCGTGCCCACCCGTTTTTAAGGGTTTTACCGCAGGTAAGGTAAATATCGGGATATTGTAGGGTGAAATGCTGATTTTTAGGATGATGAATTTTTCTGAGGTTACTAGTATGTACCTGGGGGTTGAAGGACAGGATGCAACACCTTGCACCCTGGTGTTTTATTTATTTAAATTTTGGGTTTATAATTTTGATGCCAAGTAGCTTGGAAGGATTATGTGGAGCTCAGCTTTAGCTGCTGTTCGGATTAGCTCCTTGGTTATCTCGGATGCCCGCAAGCCATGCGGGGTAACCGGTGCTGACTAGAGCGACGTCTAGTGGGGTCATAATCTCCCAGGGATCTGACAAGGGCGCTTCTATGAGATGGTAAACTTGCGTACAATTTTGATGCCCGGCGCCTGATTTCATCCTCCACGTATGGGAGACTCGAGGCCTCGTGTAGCAACCTGGTAGGAAAATAAGGACCCACAGAATATATAGACCTGAGTCCTCTATTCTGTGCTGACTCTCTTTGGCAGGCAGGCTGCCTTTTTATAGGTTTTCTAACATTCCAGAAATTTCTCAAACAATCGAGACCGGCTAGAACAAAGGCGAACTCTTGCGAAATCCGTCTGCTCCCGCCCACCATTTCGGCAAGCTTTTGTCTCCACACTGATTGCCGTCTCTTTGATCTTGTTACCCGCGCTGCCTCCAATCAACAATGACCTGGCGACAGTATTAATTAAAGCCATCTTTAGCGGTTTTTTATATTATAATTATCTAGCGGCTGTCTCTTCTTTCAGTCTATACAATGTGCATTCCCTGGTTTTATTTGAGCAACATTTTATTCAATTCATTCACCGTCCGATATGACAACTTTGAAGGACATAAATTTAATTTTAAAAAAAAATTGCAGTGTTTTCTACTTGAAACTATTTTCTTGAAGTATTTTTCATTGTTAATATTTAAAAATAAAATTGAGTAAATGTAATTTTGTTTGAATAATTGGAATGCAGGTTTCAAAACTAACAGTACATGTAAAGGTCATGATCATGTTGCAAAGCAGATTTCTAATTTTAGATTTACCTTACGTAACTTGGTAATAAAACTATAATCACATTAAGTAAGTTTTACACGTGTTGTAAGTCACACGCCTGCAAAAAGGACTTAAAATACTAGTAATCATTTCTCACAAGTGATTCTGAGTTGTGCGCATGCTCTTGCAGTCATGCCTATATGGGGATACTGTTGTATAGGAAGTTTAAAAGATATTCATAATGTACAGGGAGTGCTTAGAGTACACAGCGAAGTTCCCTGCTTCATATTAATCGTGCAGGTTTATGTGGGAAATATATGCCCTCATGACTTTCGCTAATCTACTTATTAGCAATTTTCTATGGTTTTGCAATAAACTGTTACCTATGTTTCCTGGATTTTATACATTACGTCAAACCAAAAAATAGCAGCAGCACAGTTCTGTGAACTTCTAAAGAATAGCTATTGTGTGATGTAACTTTCTAGTAATTAGTATACAATTGCAATTAATTAAATGCTGCTGGGATAAGAATTTTTGTGCTTTAACTACATAAATCAGGAGTGACTAGTTATTTCCAAGTTAGATTTATAAAGGTACATTTAGTTAGAAAGGGGCGGAGGCTAATGCTTTTTACTACCCAGGCTGGTGTAGAGGCAGCTGACGATTAGTGAATTAAGGCACTGGATAAGTATTACCTACGCGGTAGGGAAATCCAAGTATGTGTGAGAATGGCTAACATCATGCTGAAGGATTACCCTACGGAACTATTTATCTGGTGGATGAGTTTCAAGGATAGATTAACGATTTTTATTAAAATAGCATATATGTTTAATATACAGGGTGTTAATGAGCTACACCGAAATAGTAGGCGCGACTAATATAAGCAAGTTGATATAGCCAATGCATGGTCTGCGGCTAAACATAACGCAGTTAATTGTGTTAAACCTAATTGGCACCAGGTGCTGGTAAGTTGTTATTTAAACAAGGTGGGTGAAATTATTGGATTAGAATGTCTTTAAAACTGCTTCCCGGATATAGAAATATCGATTCTTAGTAACTCGTTATTGACGTTCTTAGGATTTAATACCTCAAAGACCCCTCAAATCTTGAACTTATCATCTGCCAGTGCGACACTGAACAGCGATGAAATCCCTCTTACATCATATGCCTACTGTAGTGATGCTTCTGTCACTGTACTGGTGGCCCAATGCGTAACGCCAACATCTGGTATTCCAAAGCTCCATGGTTGTTTCCTGTCAGTTATTTCTTTCCTTCGTTTTTTTTTTTTTTTTTTTTTTTTTTTGAGTTTACGTCCTCCAACGTTAAGTCATATCGGACGGTGAATGAAATGCGTGAAATGATGCTCAAATGTGTCCAGGGTCCATGGAGCTTAGAACTAACCGACATTCTTCTGTATAGATAAGGGAAAACCCTGGAAAAAACCTTATCCAGGTAACTCACCCTGACCGAGATTCGAACTCGGGACCTCTTGAACGTGAGGCAGATATTCTACCATTTAGGCTACCGAGGCGGGCATTTCCTTCGTGTTTTAATACGTAAATTCTAATAGGAAAAATGGCGTGATTCGTAACTAAGAACGTGAATCTGATTGGCCAGTGCAGTAATACTACTGTACTTCTGGGGTTGCCTCAAGTCTCTGGTGTATGTAACCTCTTTTATCGAAGAGCACCTAGCTGCCCTAATAATACGAGTGAAATTATTCGACACATGCAAGCAATTTTGGACAGATTACGACGACGACCTTCGTTTGCCGCTTTCAACTTTGCATTGAAAACTCAGGCCACCGTTTCAAACAGTTTCTATAAACCTGGCCTAAAGAGTTGCATTTCCTTTTTGTTTTATATAAGTTCGTTCACCCTTTAAACTACCTCCTGTTTAGGCGTACATCATGTTAAAGTATTAAGCAGGATTCAATCTTTGTTTGAAAGAATTGTAATTAATTGCACTGACAAGGTGAAATTATATCGTAAACTACATACATTTATACAATCAAAAGCTTAGACAACATATCGAAAAAACGACCAAATTAAAATTAAAGAAAAAAACAATTAAGGAGACTCGAACTCGTTAACTTTTGACTTGAAAGCTAACGTCATAGTCTTTGCTCCAGAAGGAGTGCTCCCACACGTCTCTTCATTTTCGTGTGTTGTGCACTCAAGTGTTATCAGTGGCGTACTGGAACTTTTGAAACTTAAAGCCATAACTTCCACATTTGAACCAAAAGGCCATGTCTCCTATCTCAATTTACTTGTTTAGGATATCTCCACTTGCTCCGAAAATATTTCGAATTAGTTTATTAATATCCTGTATCTTGAATTTTTTATGATTGTCCTCTGGGACAGGAATTTGGGACTATTCGACGTTAATTTGTCTCCATCTTAATCATCCACACGTTCGGGCGCAATTTGGTACATAGAGTTTGAGATGGGATGCACGTTGACTTTTCGAAGATCCACTCGAGGAGCCAGAAATGACAAATTCGTTGTATTTTGATTTGTTTCTTGATGATTGTGCTTGATGAACTAAGATTCATGAGAATCTTGGTTTCAAGGCGTGGTTCGGAATAAAGTTTCGGAGAAGTCAAATTTTGTAACTATTTAATTGTATTATTTAGATTACATTTTACTTGAACTTCCTTTCCCAGTCACTTCCAACTAATCGATAAATTCTTCCTTTGTTATATTTAAACAGATTCAAACTATTACTTAAATGTTCTTGATCCTGCTCCACTATTCATCACACTCTTCATTACAAAACATCTCTCTATACCAAGATTATTGATTTTTCGTAACTATTGTTACTCCTATCTTAATTTTGTGATTGGCCGATTTGATTCCACGTCACATTACGTCATACAATTATTACTACTGGCCAATCACAAAATTACATATATTTTTTTTAATTTAAATTACTACATAGATTTACATAATCATTTTTTATAAATTTATAAACTTTTAATAACTTTTCTAAATATAACTCGAAACTACTGTTACACCTCAAAAGTACTCTTCATTCTGAATGACTTTTTGCATAAATGGTAAATCATAAGGGATAAAATCCTCCTACTCAAAGCGTGTAAAGGACTTTGAAGCACACTATATAAGCACCTCAAATACATTTTTTGTGTTTTATACATTTCCATGATATGACTTGTTATTTATTTTGAATTTTCCAGTATTTATACTTTTCTGAAATGCAAAGTCATTCGCCTTTTTTATTTCTTGACCATGCAAAGAGAAAGAGCTTTCATAGTCGTTACATAGCGACCAGCTAAAAAGCCTACTGAATCCCCTTATTTCCCTTGCACTTACCTAAAATTAGCAGTGACATGTAGCTGTTATTTTAGATATTTCATGTTTTTTAGGAATAGTCAAAGAGATTAGTATTTGTAATAAAATTAAAGAAGTAATGTAAAGTAGGTAATGGTGTAACCATGACAACGTAACATGATAAGTTGTTAAATGTTTAAAAATATTTTGTTCTTCTGCTTATGAAAGTCTTAGGAATAAGACGTATATTTGTCTCTCCGAGTGTGTGCAGAAATAATTTTGTGTGTGCATCAAAGATGCATAAGTAGCGCGTGCGCAAGAAAAGAAGTAGTTCACTGTTGTATCTACCGCTGGTTGTAAAAAGACTACATTAATAATATTTGTAATTGTATCAAAGAATTTTAAATTTTTTATGAGGAATTAAATTTCCATCTTTGAAAAAGAAAAGTAGTAGTCATTCTTCAAAAATAATAATACTATCTTTATCAGCCCCGTTACCCCGATCCCGGGAATGAAAAATATCTCATCGCTCAACAATTACAGATGCGCCTAATTATCCAGAGTTGCAGCAGAAACTTTTAGATTTCTTCAAGATCGTCACCAAAGGTGAGAAATTAATCTGCATCCAACTTCATCCCAAATAATCCTGCTTCAAGATGGTGCCACAACGTTGTGCATCATCATAGCATCTTCAAACATCACATGAGCACCAAAATTTAGCTTCAGACATAATGTTTATCTCGATTAACAAATAAATAGAGGAATAAGGGTTCGTAATAATTGTTTCTGGGAGAAAAGGCAGTCTTTTGAGTGCAACTTATCAACTGTTGTAATTCTTTGTGTAACCTATTAATTGGAATTTTTTGCTTTTTAATTTGGTGTATACAGTATAGGGTGAATACAGTAAGCTGAAGCAATATTAAAAAAATTAAGTGTTTAAAATGTGCATCAATTAATATCTCTAAAACGACTGATGCCAAAAAAGTATGGTTTACAAAAATTGTGCCTTTAACTAAGTGTATCTCGAAAGAATGTCAATTTGAAAACAAATGCAGTACTATAGAACAAAAACGAATGTGTTCTGTAAGTTCTTCATATAATACGATGTAAGTTCTTTTTTAATTGATCCGTACAACTCAATGACAGTAAAGATTAAAATTGTTTAAGATCTAAATTAATTGTTACTATTATTGTTTTTTTGTTTGTAATTTTCGTCCTCTAACGGTTAGTCATTTCTGACGGTGAATGAATTGGGTGAAATGATGCTCAAATGAGTCCGGAGTCCATGCAGCTTAGAGCTACCCGACATTCGTCTTGAAGGATAAGGGAAAACCCCGGAAAAAACCGTATCCAGGAAACTCACCCTAACCGAGATTCGAACTCGGGACCTCTTGAACGTAAGGCCGACATCCTGCCATCTACGCTACCGAGGCGGGCTGTTAATCTTATTGTTTATTATAGAGCCCGCCTAATGTAGCGTAGACGGTAGCGTATTTGCCTCACGGTCAAGAGGTCCCGAGTTCGAATCTTGGTCAGGGGTAGTTATCTGGGTTAGGTTTTTCTGGGAGTTTCCCTTATACTGAAACATCTATGTCTGGTAACTTTAAATCCTTTGGATCCTGGGCTCATTTGAGCATCATTTCACCCATTTCATTCATCGTCTATATGATTTAACGTTGGGGGAGTGAAGTAAACAAATAAAAAGAAAATACCATTAAATATAAAATACATAATTGTACAGCATTATTAGAGAATCTTTTATGTTTTTCAAGTATTTGTAGTTGTATCACCGTTGGCAGTTTACGTAATTCCGTATTATATGCAAGGTTAAGCGGTGCCTGGAAGTTCAAGTCTCCTTTAAGAAAGGGTTATCATCTCTCCGCCATACAGATGCTGATGGAAGTGTTATTATTTTTTTAACATACTCATTTTGATTACTGTAAAGAAATTCACAGGCAGAATAATTTCTCAGGCCTCTCTCTCTCTCTCTCTCTCTCTCTCTCTCTCTCTCTCTCTCTCTCTCTCTCTCTCTCTCTCTCTCTCTCTCTCTCTCTCTCTCTCTCTCTCTCTCTCTCTCTCTCTCTCTCTCTCTCTCTCTCTCTCCCCTGTTTCTGAGTCTCTAATTCAGCTTCTTCTCAATCGTCTTAACATGTTAACTGTTTCTCTTTGCTTCTCTTCCCTTGTTGGCTAAAGGAGAAAACAGTCGTATGCCTCACTGAACCTGAAATTCTACATTCCTACGCATCCAAGGGCACACGCAACCTGCATGCGGAAACAGTGCAAGTGCAAAACGCAAATTTTATTTAATTTTGATTTTATAATTCACGATAAAATTGTAGCGTCTTTAGTGATGCAGGGGTGACAGACTAGCCTCTGGATCCCAAGGACTCGGGTTCAAACCCGAGGAGGGCGTATACATCCTTTGCTGGCTTCCTCCGGAAGGGAAGTAAAGGCGCTGGTAGCGTATCGTAAATTTAAGGCAGTTAAAGAACTTTAAGTCTGTTAAAGAGGTCTGTGAGCAAAATTAAGTTGATTTTTCATGTCCAATATACAACAGGACGCTGAGAACCGTAGCAGTTAAAGGGCGCATATAAATAACACTCAATTTAATTTGAGGGCAATCCAGGAAGTAATCTTTTGCATTCTCTCTACGCAATCGGGTTTCTATGCAAGTTCGAATGGTTTCCTCAAATCTTTCTTCAACGTTGCGTTAGTGCCAGTCAAAACAACTTATTGTGCACTGTGTGATTGTTAAATATACAGTCTTGCCACTCAAAGAAGACAAGATTTTCCTTCAATTAAAAGGAATTTGAGATGATGTAGTAATAAACGAAAGTGGTGAGAAATGTTCAATATTGGACGAAAGAGTGCGCATGACGACACTTGATTCAGAAATCAAGTGAACTGAACAATATAAGCCACTTGCACAATTCTAGACAACTTACATAATTCATTCACAAATTTGCTTGTTGAAATGCATACAAATATTTTGCCGTACTCTCCGACTACAATTTTAAAAATCATGGAGTGATATGACAAACTATATGATATGGCAAATGTTAATGTGGGGAAATAAAGTTAGCTTCAATTTAGTAAATAACATATATCTCTAAATAAAATGTTATTTTTAATTTCTTAAGGCCACGTCCTTTTTCTTGCTGGATTAGCCAGATATTTATTTTAA
The DNA here is from genome assembly GCA_030765055.1 of Mantis religiosa. Classification (NCBI taxonomy): domain Eukaryota; kingdom Metazoa; phylum Arthropoda; class Insecta; order Mantodea; family Mantidae; genus Mantis; species Mantis religiosa. Next base: position 103,002,876 of record CM060957.1, on the reverse strand, counting down.
ACATGTACAAACCACTCTCTTTAACTCATTTACTCAAAGCTCTGAATCCCCAATAATCTCTGAATTATTTCCCAACGGAAATAATTTATGATTTATTGTACAACTCTGTTAGTCCTTTATAACAGTATTTAAGTAGTTGGTAAAAATATTATAAAATTAATCCCTTTTCCGACTTTCTTTTCTTCCTTCGTACGGTTAGCTACGTAGCTACGAATGGTTAGCAAAATTGTATTATGATTAAATTCATGTGACTGGAAAAACATCCTTTTAGAACTTAAGGACACGAACTTTTTATATCAATTATACATTTGCAATTTCAGACATTACCATTTATGCAGACCTCACTCATAATGAACAGTACTTCGGAGGACAATTGCAGAAAATTCGAGATATATTAAACGTGATAATTTAATAAACAATCTCCTTTTTTAAGTACTCCATGCTGAATCGTTACCTTTTACCAAATGTGAGTGGGTCATTGAAAGAACATGCTTGAATGATTGTGATTCTTTGTTATTTTCCTTTCCAGGAGCTCGTTACCATGACGTATGCATTTATTCCTTCGTGTTTCTAATATAAATATTTGAATGCGGTTTAGCATGTGGTCTACTTATAACAACAGTACTGAACAAAATCATTTTTAAGAAATCTGTAGCACACAGGGACATACGGACGTCAATTTATAATTAAATCTAGATTCTGTAACACCAGTGTTTTGACTTTTACCACCTTCTATGGATTTATTCTTATGCCGACAAAACAACAGCTGCTGATGGCACAAGTAAATAATGTCTACAACGTGAGGAGGCAACTGAAGATAAACAATGGAACATTACAGCATTTTTATTACCTTTGTTTTTCCAGCGAAGGAGGTTGTCAAAGGAAGTTTGTTACATGCGAACTCTTTCACAATCTATTTATTGTTCTGATTGATTGACAAACATTTTTCCCTTTCTTATAGCTTAAACTATCTTTTAGGCTACATTTTCTGTTTCTTTTGTGTATAATAAATCATTGTTTATCCACAATTATTGGGAGCTTTACCAAGTTTAACTGTCTATATTACCTAGGGCTAAGCTGAAGATCAAAATTGATGGTATTTCGAAAATTGGGAGTTACGAGTAAAGAATTCATTTGCAGATAAAAGAACCTACCATAATATTGTAAAAATCCCGTATAGCATTAATTTAAGTAATTTGCTACACTCTTAGAAACAAATATTAATGTAAGGGTATATTTGTGCCTATTAGGCTCAAATGATTAAAATTCATTTATAACTACACTTTTACTTTTAAAGCAAATACTTCTTTAGTTCTTTAAAAGAACATGGGAAATCTGTTTTATACTAATTAAAATGCTCTAAAATGTTGTCCAGCATCTATTTCAACGTATTTTTATTATAACGATCACAGTTATTCTAAACGGCGTGCAAACCTTAAAATTATTCATTTTTCTCGCCTGAACTGTTAAGTTTCACTTGTAGGTTAGGTTCGGTGATATTATTATGTATTATGTTGAGCACTGTCTTCGGTTTTCTTTAGAGGGAGGAATGACATAAATTTTTCAAAGCTTCCTTAATACACTCTGGTTGGTGGTGAATTAAACACAGTTCATTTTAGGACAGGAACTTCATGTTATGCTATTTCCTCTCTCTCTCTCTCTCTCTCTCTCTCTCTCTCTCTCTCTCTCTCTCTCTCTCTCTCTCTCTCTCTCTCTCTCTCTCTCTTATTATACTAGTGGTAATGGTATTTTAATGGTATCGAAATACTAATTTAAGTAAAAGAAAATGGAAATACCCCTGCCTCCTCAAAGAAAGTAAGAAATAATAAGAAAAAATAATACAAAGACATTTAAGATAAAGAAAGAGAGAACGAATTTTAATTATATAGATACCATTGCTCTTAAAATTATTTTCAAGTTTAGGCCTACCAAAATAGCTTAATTTTGCCCTTTAGGAGTATTCAAAGGTCTTTGACCAATTAAATGTCTTGTAAAAGTGGAAAGGAAGTGTGACAAAACTTAACAATAGGGTTATTTATCGCTGTTTAAAATGGTTTTAGCACAGAAACGGCAGCCTAGTGGCGGAGACAAGTCAAGTAAATCTTGGTAATGGCGTGTTGGTAGTAACGAAAAACATAATTTATATAATTAAAATAATGTCTCATTTAGTACCTAATTTAATCTTTTTGTCACATGTTTTAAGTGCTTAATAGTACTTTTTCGTAATGAAATTCCCTTCTCAAATAGTAAAGCACAGTTCGACTCACAGGTGTACTAAGATCATCAAATGAAAGCCACAGATAAAGTAAATAAAGGATACATAAAATTAAACATTTTATCTAATATGATATTTCTTGCCCACCTTAAACAATACTAGAAATTTTCAAGTAGTGCTTCTTTACGCTGGGTTTAGTATCTATTTACAGTTTTGATTTTTCTGTTGTATACTGTCCAAACAGCTTAATTAGTTTTAAGGCATTGATATTCCTAAGTATACCCAATTAACGTAAGAAAGATAGGAGCGAAAAAATATTCCCACCAGAGAGATACAAACTATCTACTGTAAAACTTCAACCAAAACGCGAATTTTAAAACTTTTCCCATTTATTACATTGTGGATCCAGTTGATTTTAAATGTAAAGTTTTATGTTCTTGGTTGACTCAAAACGTGTCGAAATATGGTTTTGATCACACCTACCAGGAATTGTGAAACGTTAAGCAACGATTCTCATATTTAGAGGGGGAAGAACAAGATTTAAGATATCTATCTCTGTTCTTTGAAAGACATACGAGTTGATATTCATAGCTCTGAAACGTAATTGTTTCGTCTGTAGGGATGCAGGGATGGAGATCTGATGCAATGATGCACCACGTTATCTCGGAGCTCGATCCGATGTTCCCAGTTTCTATGGATTCTGGAACTTACCACAGCTGCTCTCGTTTTAGCATTGTAACAGGAATTTGCGTCTATTCGTCGTTATAATTTATCTTCGTCTTCATCAGCCGTTCGGGTGCAATTTGGGACAGGATTTCTATGTTGGACGCACAATCCTTTCTCTTCTCGTGTGAGGATTTGCTGCTATCTATTTCTTCTGGTCACCAATTGTATCACCTTATTCTAAATAAGAGTCATGAGACATCTGTGTTTCAAGGCGCGGTTCGGAATAAAGAAGTCAAATTCTGTAATTGGTTATATTTATGCAGATTCAAATTATAACTTAAAATGTTCCTGATCTAGTACCAGTATTCATCACACTCCACCATTACAACAAAAATCTCTCTCTCTCTCTCTTTAAAACGAGATTATTGATTTATCTCGTACTATTCAAAACTTCTATCTTCTCCGCGTCATTTTTCCACCATGAAGCCAGATTATTGACTTATCGTAACTTAACAAGACTGAAGAACATATCTTCCTCCTAAAGATTATTGACTTATCGTAACTTAACAAGACTGAAGAACATATCTTCCTCCTAAAGATTATTGATTTATCGTAACTTAACAAGACTGAAGAACATATCTTCCTAACTTAACAAGACTGAAGAACATACATATCTTCCTCCTAAAGATTATTGACTTATCGTAACTATCATTACTTCTCTTAATTTTGTGATTGGCCAATCCAATGGCACGTCACCACATTACGTCATATTACGTCATATAATTATTATTTCGGCAATCACACAATTACATACATTTTTACATATTTAAATTCATAATTCCTCCGAACATAACCCAAAAATACTGTTACAACATGAAGATATATTTTTCAGGGCGCGGTCGCGAATGAGAAGCGATCATGGATTCGTAAGAATAATAAACAATTTTTATAACTTTTTTCTCAAAATTATATTTTAATTTAATTAGAGCATTTAAAACAACGCTTTGAAACACTGAGCAAATAACCAGTATTGTGAACGTAGTTATTATTAAAAAAATTAAGTTACTTTTGCAATGTTTTATGCACCGCGTCCTTTCTGCAGACTTACGGACTAACACACATCTTCCATCTCTACGGTGGCTAAACTCAGAAGAGCGCTAGTTCTGGCCAATTTCAAGTTATTGGTTCTACCGTTTTTTACGGCAACTCAACATCGTTCTATTGGTCCTCGTCACATCCAATTATAACAATGTTCGTTGTAATATTTAATAATATATTTTTTTAGAATTTTTCTTTTAAATACATTTTTCACACTGTTTAACACTATAATAACATTTCTTTAAAATTTACAATAATATTGTTGTTATTAAAATCATGATTAATGTATGTTGAACTGAGTGTTCGTATTATAAACCGAAGGTGGAGCTCTTGTGGCCTCAAGCGACTCAGTGGGAAGATTATGAAGTAATGGGGCCTGGGACTTCACCTAGTGTTATATTACCTTGCACAAATATTGGCGTAACACTTCTTGGCTCCTTGACTTTGCTAGATGGACAAGGAAACATGCCTACAGGGAACCCCCTCAAAGATGACTGCTAGTAAATTCGAGGTGAAGGATATTCAACTTTAAGGACGTTCTTATCTCGCGTTTTCTCAAACATGTTGAAGCGTTCATACTATAAAATTGCAGACAGGTGCTTAAGAAAATTGACAAAATTAGAAATAATGTAATGAACTTTAGTAGGTTGCTAATATTGCGTTATAGCAGAACCCGCATCTTTACTTGCATTACGTCAACAGCGTAGAATCTGCTTCTTCTAATTTACATACACAGGCATTTGTTACATTAGGCTTTACGTCAGTGTGTCAGCCACCATAGTGTATATTTAACTTATTGACGATGTCCTCCATGTGTACAGCTTTGTATGATAGTTTATGACTTCTAAGCTACTGAAGGCAGCTGGATTTACATTCCCTAAGAAAGTGTACAAATTCGAAATCTTCTACAGAAGCGTTACTTCCCCCCCCCCCCCCAAAATGATACGAGTATCCAGTGGGGATACTCGTGGGTGTGGGGCTAACGTGACATCCTACTAGTCTATAGAGCTCAAGTTGGAACAAATTGTTTGTATAAAGATTTTGCTGAGGGTTTCTTTGATCGTCCTAAGACAATGTCGACTATTACGCTCGCCTTACCTTCAGTGTGAGTTGACTCAATCACGGCACCCATCTTGCATACAGTTTTTTCATTATCAATTTGTCATGCAGGATGTTGTGCACTCGCTCAGTTGAGATGCCTACAGCCTCAACAGTCTCACGAATTTTGATTCGGCCATCTTGCATATCCAGATCATGGATATTTTCTTTGGTGTCCTGTCTTGTGATCTCAATTGGCCGACCAGAGTGCGATTCATCTTTGGTGCTTCTACGACCACGTTTAAATTCATTGATCCTAAAGTAAATGGTCTTCAATGTTGGTCCAGAATCCGCGTAACTTTATCCAATTCAGTTTGTATTTATGCGGCAATCCAGCCCTTCAAATGGAAATGTTTAATAACAGCACGAAACTCTGTTTTTTTCCGTTTTCAATCGCAGCTATCACATTGACCAGTTCAGATGGCTGTCAACAATGAACTGTATAATGTAGCACATTCACATTTTCTGTACAATCTTTTGAATAATAAGCTTACTACCCACAAAATTATAACAAAAAATTCCACCCCTTCAGGGAAATTTTCCAGACTTACCAAACAACCCTCGTAGCGTGTCTTCCTAACGTTCAAGAGGTCCTGAGCTCGAATGTTGGTCAGAGTGAGTTATCTGAATAAGATTTTACCCTCGGTTTTCTCTTATGCTGCGCTGATCCCCGTCAGAGGGAAAGGTGCAAACCTTAAACATATTAAACAGGAAGACAGGTACATAACGAGGTACCGATGGAGAAAATTAGGAAGGTATGCAGCAACACCTAACACTAGGGGAAGGAGTGCGCCTTGCAGATATGCCTAACTAAATATTTGTGGATCTGTTCTAAGTATTATTTATTTTACACGATCATGACATACAGGCTGATATAAATATATCTCTTTATCGCTTCCTTAACCAGGAGTTTAGTCCCTCGGATATTAAATTCCCAACAGTTCTGAATTTATGAGCACAGGTCCCAGGCCAGAAACAAAAAGTACATGTATACCAAATGTGGAAGAGCACCACTCACCACTTGCCGCCGGAGAGCCCACTTACACCGAACTAACTCAAGGGTACCGAGCCACTCGTGAGCAAGGCTGCGCTCAAGCACCCCAGCGCCAGCAAGCGCCTAAAAGGGAAACACGGCAACGCCCTGCTAGAGCGCCCGGCCGGCAAAGTAGGGAGCGGTCGGCTCAATGCTGAAAGATGAATGTAACTCTAAATTCTATGGATCCTGTGCTCATTTTAGTATAATTTCATTCATTTCATTCATCGTCCGATATGATTTAACGTTAAAAAAATGTTTGAATTAATTTGAAGCAGGCAGAAGAAAAGAATGCTTTTTTAAAGAACGTTTTTTTTTAATTTCGTAGAGAAACTCTTGTGAATGTAATGCATACATTTTAATGTCTAGTAAAACCCCCCGTTTTTTTCGGAGAAATAATTAAAGATGCCATATAGGCTCATCTTGTTTCTCTTTCTTTCTTTCTTTCTTTCTTTCTTTCTTTCTTTCTTTCTTTCTTTCTTTCTTTCTTTCTTTCTTTCTTTCTTTTTGTAATGTTATGTCCTTCAACGTTAAGTCATATCGGACGGTGAATGAAGTGGGTGAAATGATGCTCAAATGTGTCCAGAGTCCATGGAGCTTAAAGTTACCTGACATTCGTCTATCAGGATAAGGGAAAACCCGGAAAAAACCTTATCCAGGTAATTCACCCTGACCGAGATTCGAACTCGGGACCTCTTGAACGGGAGGCAAACATGCTACCATCTACGCTACCGAGGCGGGCGCTCATCTTGTGATACCAAAAGTGTTATATACCTAGTTTGAATATAATCGTTGTTTTGGTTAATCAAATCTGATCAAATTTCGGATTTTTTGATCAACATAAATTAATACATTTAAATGCAAGTATCAGATTTCATGCTTTCTGTTTGTGATTTGCATACAAAATTTGACACAGCTACAAAGAGGTGCCCAAAGGATATGCGTGGTGCTAGCTCATGCTTATAAACACGGCAATCATCGACTTGTCATTTACACTTTCCTCTGCGGTGAAAGTTTGATTGTGTATTTATCATCTTTCCTGTCTTAAGAAACATGTGTATAAGGTCTGTTTTATGTAAGGCTGCCAGGCCTGCATCTCATAGACAGCTGGCAACTTCGCCGATATTTCTAACAAGTTTTTGTCCTGTGTGAACTTTACTCGTTATCGTCTAAGGACAAATGCGGCACTTTGAACTTAAACGCCTCGAAATTCCGAATTCTTTATTCTCTACTGTATTTCTGATCATAGCTTTCTGTTTTCTCAAAACGTCGATTATAATTTTTGTACCCTTTAGCTAAGGCATTTCATTTCCTGTAATGTCATTCTTGCGTATGATATGGATTACTGCCAGCAAAACCCAGTGTGTTACACTCACATGACTTTCTCTACCATTCTTGTAAAACTATTCTTACAAGTCCTAACTCTTCTTCTCTATTTCATGTTAATATAAACAGACATTTGTAGAACTGGTTTTATTTCATATTTTCTTGTAGTTATAATGGGAATATGCGTATGCAGTATTCTTAAGCGATAGTCAAATCTTTTAAGAGCTTGTCATTATGTGATGGCTTTAAAATTCTTTGCTTTTTGCATGAATAGAAGGAAAAGCAAGAAAGGAAAGCGAATAATGACTTCCCATTTGAAAAAAGTGTAAGTATTGGACAGTTCAAAGCAATAACAACAAATATCTTGGTTATCTAAATAAAAATCGAATTGTGTTTACCAGTTCTATAAAAGTAATTCAGGATGAACAGGATTTCAAAAGCTACCCCCCTCCCAAAAAGAAATTAAGATACATTTCGACATGACAATAACTTATATAAGTAGTAGGGGCTTCGATGAAAATTGATACAGCAATCTTTAATAAAATAACAAATCTTGAAAAAAATTAAATTGGTATTTATACAGCTTTTGTTTTTGAGTTATGTCTTTTATACAGACCTTTCTAAAAGTGCTTTTTGTTGATTTAGGTAGTGTTAAAATGTGTTTTTGGGTTTAAGTATCGATGTCAAATATTTAATGGAATGCAATACCTTCTCTATTTACTATATGTAGTAGGAAAAGTAAAAAATGGTTGTGGACGTGAGAGTTTGTAATTAATACTGAAGCTGTATCTAAACTGTCCTCCAGTTTGCTAACATTCTACATTCTATACGAAGTAAAATTAAGGACAGCACTATAGTTGCGACTTGGTTAAAACCTGAAGTGCTGGCAGATCAAAAGCATACAGTCGCTTCGAACTGAAATTACATCACAGTAAAATTCTAAGCACAGTCCACATTTCATACATACGAACTTGTCAGTGACCCAGGTGACTACAAGTAGTTTTATATCGACTTAGTCCACTGACTACCTAAGCATAACCAAATCTTTGGTAATTGTTATGCGTTATTTTGGTCAAGCCAGGACAGAATGGTGTCTGTTTATCTACTTCTGGTAGAGTCATAGCTAGGGAGATAGCACTAGCGCTGAAGAAAATAGGAATCGCAGAATCTTACTCGTTTAAATGAGTCCAGCCTCAAGATTAAAACAAAGGAACGAAGCAGCACAACAGGAAAATAAGTATTATTTCGACGATGTAGGGTCATTTCCGGCAGCGAGTCTTGTTTATGTACAAGAAATAATCTTGTAAAATCCAATGCTTTTAATCCTTACCCTTGACCGAGTGCATTCGCTCAGGCGTTTTCGTCTGGGCCCGCATTCGGGATGCCCGGGTTCGATTCTCGTGGCCGACCTACCTGACCCATGGCTTTTTTCGGAGGATTTTCCTGCATCACCAGGCGAATGCTGGGTAGAAAAATTAAATCCCTCGAATTTCGTGTCCCTCCATTTCATCTCCATTATCATTTCATATAATCTCTCATCAGGTGGTCTCTTTCAGGATAAAAGTGTCGGCAGGTGTCTCGGCGGTACATAGCAGGATGATATTGTCACCTAATTATCGGAAGGCACGGCCAGCTAGCAGCAGCAGGGTAGCAGCAGCAGACGGGAAGCATTCGGCCACGCCTACCCATTTGTCTTATAGCGCTAACGAAGGGATGGTTGGAAAAACATCACTGGCCGTCTCTTTCCCCTCCCCCTGCCGTCTGGAACCTTCGCGCTGATTCTCTGAAACGCGAGACTTCGAGAAACAGCGATTTTCCTATAAAAAGGGGCTGCAGTTGGCGATTTCAGTTGAGTTCTTGGCGAGCAGCGTGAGGAGCGCCGAGTCAGCGAACGGACCGGAAGACTGTGAACGTGTATCGGAGGAGTGTACGTAACTGCGAGTGCAGTGGACCTGTGACAGACGAACTGACGAATTGTAATTGTGTGCATTACGAATTTCTGTGTAATGGGCAAGTGTTCCAACTGTAATTCGGTGGAAATAAAGAACATTTCGAGTTTGTGCAATTGGACTTTTAATTTCACGAACCCACAAAGTCACAATATGCTCTGAGTGAAACTTCCTCCCCCGGTAGAACGGTCTCCGGTCTCCGGGCCGACTTGGTGCTGCTCTCCCAGTTTCCAACTGGTAAATAATAGAGACACTGACCTCTGCACTACCGTGATTCCTTCGTTCGGCCGCCTTTTCTGTTCTCGACTCATCCTTCCTTCCCGAGGCTGCCCCGCTTGGGGCATAGGTACAATAGACCAAGTTTGGACCTCGGGCCCCTCTTAACTCGTAGATTCTTAATGGTTTTTCGGTTGGGTAGAGAAATAATGGGACAGTTTCTCTTCTACAACGATTCGCCTGGTTTCGACTGGGCTCTCTTCAGCGTCAGTTGGGACTGTCCAGTCAAGATCCGCTTTCCTGTGGGTCTCACCGGGGGGTGGGGGGGCTAAGCGTTTGTGGGTGAGCTCGGGTGACATGAGATGTACTCGAACTGAAACGTTAGGGACCCCGACTATCATAGTTGCTCTGCCCCTCCGGAGTATGTGCTTTGCCTTACCTTGCTCCAATCCAAGAATCAAAGTGCCAGTGTATTTCTCTACCTGGCTAAAGCCCGCCAATTGATATTCATTTAGCCATGACACCTACTGCGTTGTGTGGTCGTATTACTATGCCTTGTCTTGCATACCTGCTTCAATTAAAGCCATCGTTTGCGGTAGGTTATGTAAGCTCAATGTCCTCACTTCCTCCATCTACTGCGCCATAGGCGTTCCCCAGTTCATTGGGGAAACAATACACTATCGCCACGAGTGATAGGTTTATTATTAGTTTCCCATTGACTTATTTGTTTACCCTTTGGTTTAACAATAGCCTATTCAATTGCGCGTGTCGGAAGTACGATTATGCGAAGTTGTTTTGTCATACAGACGTGTGAAACTACCCAATCACGGCACACCTTTGTATGAAAACAGCGTTGAGGAAAAGTATCTCAACTAATGTGCAATGTAAATAGCAACAGTGTCTCTTAAAATGGGCGTCACTTGAGTCTAAGGTTTCAAAGGAAACTTCTGCCTAAAATCGGTTAGCTGTGTCTTTAATGATGACAAACTTTTTAACGCAGGTCAACTTTCTGTGTGGCTTTTTTAACCTCTTTTAAATTTCTGTGATCATCGGAGGCTTTGGTTTTAAAAATAACTGGCTCATGGTCCTGTGGACCATTTTTTTCTCTAATTACTGTTCTATTAGAAAATACACTGATATTTATACTTCCAGACTGCAGAGTTTAAGGAGTAATTCTAATAAAAGAAAAATTTCCTCGCCCCAGCCGGAAATCAAATGCGGGACGTCAGGTTTGGGAAGGCAAAATGCTGACAATTCCACTTCTCAGTCCCTGTCGCTTTACTCCAACGTTGTGAACAACGCTTTGCTGTGTTCTTATAACATTTAGTTTGGGGAGTGCAGAAAGCAGCACTGAACGGTGACTGTTCGTCTTTTTTCTTTCTTTCTTTCTTTCTTTCTTTCTTTCTTTCTTTCTTTCTTTCTTTCTTTCTTTCTTTCTTTCTTTCTTTCTTTCTTTCTTTCTTTCTTTCTTTCTTTCTTTCTTTCTTTCTTTCTTTCTTTCTTTCTTTCTTTCTTTCTTTCTTTCTTTCTTTCTTTCTTTCTTTCTTTCTTTCTTTCTTTCTTTCTTTCTTTCTTTCTTTCTTTCTTTCTTTCTTTCTTTCTTTCTTTCTTTCTTTCTTTTCTTTCTTTTCTTTCTTTCTTTCTTTCTTTCTGAGGAAAATCACGTTAATAACACTGCTATAATGTAAGGGTTAACATACTTTTCTTATTCATTGTTTTGTTACGAAATTAAAGTTGTATCTTATCAACGTAAAAGTAAAATAGATTACAGTCCTTACTAAATAGGTGTTTATCTTAAATTTCTTAAAACATATTAATAAATATAAGTAAAAGTGCAGAAGTGTTAAATTCTGTCATACCTACGTCTATTGTAACTCCTTTTTTAAATCGTTATTTATTCGTATTGAATAAACGTATTCTTCAAATAGAAAGCAGTGATTATATTCGAAAGCGAAATAATGGTTTTCTAACATTATTTAATTGCAGTAAATTTGCTCAGAAGAATAAACGTTTGGTTAGCATTTATTTTCGTAATGATCCATGCTTTCTTTTGGACAGGATTCGACTTATTTCCACGAGATAACAAGCAACTGAAAAATAATTAAAAAGTTATACACAGCATTGACGGTTAAAATTGTCAGGAATTACTAGGCTAAAGTTTGTAGATGATTATATATATATATATATATATATATATATATATATATATATATATATATATATAAGGATGCTCAACTACGGCGGTCATCAGCGCCCTTTAAAAAACTAGTCATGGCAAAAGCCAGATATAAAACTTTCTAAAAACTATACAAGTGTAACAAAACCTATTAAAATACACGTACATAAAAACATCAATCAAAACCTACTAAAAATTTCGTTCACTAAATCCTAAACTCTAAACTAGACAAGAATCTAAAAACCTTCTCCACGGGTCTCCACGCACGGCCTACACGTGGGTGGGCCTGTTGACCGTCTCCCTCAACCACGAAGAGGAGCCCACACGAAACTAAGGTTTGTAGCAGTATTTATTTGCTATTTCCTCATTTTAACATAAATAGCTATTAGATTTTATTTTAAATTGTTTACAATATCACCATATTTAATCTGTTAGAGTTAATTAATTCACTCCGTTCTAAAATATGAGTTGCTCTAGTTAAACATAACATATTTTTGAACATATAATTATTACTATGAAATTTTTCGTAGAGGAAGCTTAGCACCTTAATGAAATCTTTCGTGCCTGCCCCTGATGGGGTAGCCTCCAGTTAATCTTTCGAGAAAACTGAATACATTTCGTGCAATAAACAAGCACCAAAATACATGGAAACCAAATGTGGAAAAATTGAATGGCTTACACAGTTTAAATATTTTGGGAAAGTAGTTCAGGAAAATGGAATCGAAACTAAAGCACACAAAAGCAGATGCCAGAAAATGGAAACAGCATTTTGGCTTACTCAAAAAATATTTAATAAAAAGTACATGTCTAAATATACAAAATTAAGACACTTTAACACTGATAAAACCAGAGTGCCTGTATGAAGCAGAAACATTAAGAAAACAGATATAAAAAATACAAAGGAAATTAAAATTATTACAAAACTTGGAATAAAAAAAAATGTAGGTTCCAATGTGGGGTGTGGGAAGAAGTTGGGTGATGATAGGCTTCTTCGAAGTTATCGGAGTTCAGTCTAGTGTTCCTCGGCTGCTCTGGTATCTCCATGGACTCTTCTTTTCAGGGGTGGTCGCGGATATGGAAGGATAAAGTTGTTTTAAATAAAAGATTATTTATAATTTCTCCAATGGATCTCCAAACTCTGAGATTTATTAAGGATGCAACTTTTTTGTAACATAAATCAATCGCTATCATTTTTTTTTAACTTGTTCCATTTATACCCCGCCTTTAACTCCAATGGTCATATCGGTGGCCGTTCTCCTTTGGAACATACCGAAGGTCTTTAACTCGAATTCTTTAGGTTTGAATCATTAGATCACGCACACATTCGCACTCTCATTCATACTTCCAGACTCTGGGGAAGATGGGGAATTATCTTGGTCGGAGAAACACAAAAATTGCTTTTGTACATGAGCGTCTATTTGTGGACTTACTCACACGTTCTTTCACCATGGAAGTCAAATGAAGAAGAAAGAATCAGCAGGCAGCGAAGTTGTCTTTGGAAGGGGATCGCACCAAAGGTGGTGGGACCTTCCGACAGATACCATTCCAGGACTAGGTCCTTTACTGGTTGAAAGATGAAGTTTGAAATAAAGACGGTGGTAGACGGTGGCATTGTGGTAGGGAAGATATGTATTTAGTTACTTTGGGGAGTTGAGTTGGAGTGAGATGTTGAATAGAGAAGTTAGAGAGATGATGAAAAAGTTAGAGAGATGATGAGATTGTATTTTGTTTTCAGGGGATGATGAATTTAGGGTCGATGTAGGAGGAGCCTGGGATGCTTGTAACGCTCCCCGGGGTCAATATCGTACTCCCCGAGGTTGCGGATAAAGGCGTTGAAGTTGTGTGGAAGAGAGTCGAAGAATTTTTGTGATAGGGAGAGCATGTAGTCGGTGAGAAGTGGAAAGGAAAGGTCACGGTGGATATTGATGTTAGGGATGTACCAGTCGGCATTGACAGTGGTACGAAGGAAGCGATTTTGAAGGGTTTGGAGGTGGTACATGTGGGTTTTTGCGGCAGTGGCCCAGACTGGGCAGGCATAGGTGAAGGCAGGACGGCGGACTTGTTTATAGAGAAGTAGTTTGTTGAAGAAAGAATCACTTCCAGTCCAGGTGCTTATATAGTCTTTTTGCCGTTGCCATCACGACAAATCAACATCATTCAACTTTTATACATTTCTTTATAAATTTTGTATACTAACTTTTCCATGCCATTATTCAATATCCTAAATAATTATTTTTACTTATTTAAATTATTTAATAGATTAATTGTATGGACATATTAAACGATTAACTTCAAATAGGCCCACAAAACAAATTATGGAATTTTACGAAAATAGAGGTAAAGACAAGTAGACACTATGAAATGGTTTGGAGAAGTAAAAATAATTTAAAATTTGCAGGAATTACTTAAGACGATATCCTAGACCGGGACGTCTTTAAAATGATGATGCTCTTTTGTTTGTTGTAATTTACGTCCTCCAGTATTGTCATATCGGACGATGAATGAAATGATGCTCAAATGAGCCCGGGATCCATGAAGCTTAGAGTTACCTGACACTCGTCTTTCAGGATAAGGGAAAAACCCGGAAAAAACCTTATCCAGGTAACTCACCCTAACCGAGATTCGAACTCGGGACCTCTTGAGCGTGAGGCAGACACGTTACCATCTACGCTACGGAGGCGGGCAAAATGATGATGCGTGTGGCAAGTTGACTAAAAGGACAAATCGAAGAAAACGATTGGAACAACGTGGACATACGAGGGAAACAAAGCCCACAGTGAGAGAATGAGAGAACTTTATATTTATAAAAGAGTTAAGAAAAGTTTCTAAGTGCTTTGTGCAGTCCTACATGGGCTATAATAATAATAATAATAATAATAATAATAATAATAATAATAATAATAATAATAATAATAATGATGATTATGATGATGATGATGATGATGATGATGATGATGATAATAATAATAATAATAATAATAATAATAATAATAATAATAATAATAATAATAATAATAATAATAATAATAATAGTTAATAATAATGTCTAAGGACCATGTCCAGGATCCGGCAGTGTATCCAGGTATTAAATAGATCTAATTACAAAGAACCTATATTTTGAGCAGTAAATAAAATATATTAGCTTTTTTAAAGCGTGATTTTTACATGGTTTACCATTCACGTTGTCGGGATCGCGGGTTCAAGCGCGGCCCTCACGGTTGGTTTTTAAGTGAGCTTAAATCCACTTGTCAATGGATATACTGGCCTGTAAAAATACGCATGCAGTATGAAATTCCAGCACGCTCTCAGTAACGCTTCCGGTGGGCCGGAACTTGATCCAGTAGTTCTTCTATGAGTCAATGACCCAGCCGACATGAGGCTGTGACAAATAAGCACACCTATATGCCAGTATCCTAGTTTAGAATCAAGTGCGCAACTTTGGGCACAGAAATCCGGCTCTGAGCAGGTGATTGCTCTGTTCGTCAAATATTGTTTAAATTGCATGGAATCAAACATATTTTTAAAATATTTATTTCATATTTATCCTCGCTTATTGGGAATGAAAACGTTCCAAGTATAAGAGGACTGGGAGAAATATTTTTCCCCCTTCCTTTAGCATTGTTTTCTAGCACCCGTTTGCTTGGATCCATTCTGCTGAGATAGTCTGTGTGTGCGTCTTTTTCTTAATAAATGAAACCTGTTTTACAGACGATGAATTGATATTCTCAGTGCATTCCTCCATTTCTCTTTCCAGCGGGCAAATTCATTGCACTTACCCATCTGCTTCGGACCAGGTTGGACAAGAAACTTTGATAAAGTCTTGGAAAAAGTGTGTGTAACTTGCCAGAAAGAAGATTGAAGAAGAAGAAAAAAATATGTGTGGGGGAAGTTTTACAGATATTTTTTAAAATATCGTTGGCTGTTCTGATGCAGAAGACATTGACAATGGGTCGCAAATCGACGATGACGTAGGTTATAAACAGATTGCATTAGAAGGCATTTGAGCATTATGCAGTGTTACTGATAAAAAATGAAGAGGATTCGGATTCAGATTCAGATGTTGATGAACCAGCTGTGATTATGACCCACGCATAAGCAGTAGCAAACATAGAGAAATTTATGCTTTATTTTGAGAGTCGACCGAAATGTTGCCACATGAACTTCCAATGTTAAAGCGGATGCGAGATCGCGCTGCTCGTACGCGATACACTAAACTGAGACAGCAGAACCTCAGTGTCTTTTTAGTACCAAATAGTTTGTAGCAATATTGCGTAAAGTGCTAGTACATAATACATTACAGGGCATACGGTGTATGTGCTCTTAGGTGAAAGTGTGCCGATAGTAATTTCTAGACTCTATTAAAAATATTTCGGAGATGTGAACATTTTTTATCGTTTTTCAGTCATTCTGTGGGTAATCCGGATTATGGTTAACTCGGATCGCTCTTGTCCCAGTGATCCGGGTAAACGAAGTTCTACTGTACTCTCAAAAATTTTTCATATGAAATGACTCTTATCTTTGTCTTAAACCCCAATTTTCTCTCCCGTGTAATATTACTGGTACGGCCATAACTTTGTAAAATTTAAGTTGTGTTCCTTTCCCTGTATGCTTTAAAGTTCTTCTTAAACCTCTTGCGGATAATTCCTTGTATTTTCTTCCATATTTTAAGTTTTAATACCTTTTGAAGTCATATTTATTTGAGATTTCGTGTAAGATGTACCATGCCAACGTGTTTATGGCAAGGAGGTAGGTCGGAACAAGGATTTTGAGTTTTTTATTTCTCCCATTGCGAGCCTCAACATGGCTGTAGAGACTTCGCGGACAAAAGAGTGTGAACGTTCAGTAAATTCTCAAAGTTTACAAAGACATTCCTCACATGTTTAATGATGGTTAGTGACGTCAGAGAAGGTAGATAATCTCCTTGAGATGGCCAGAGGTTGTAGAAAAGCTGCCAGAATCGTAACCTGCCAAGGTTACATAGGCAACAGAGGACAAGGAAACACTTCGTTCAATGGACACCCACCAGGTAAATTATTCCAAACACACAAAGAGAGAGAATGACGCCTCTTCGCCATCGATCTGAACAACAAGGAAAAAACAACTTCTCTGTTACACGACTTCATTACTTTCAAGAAGCCTTTTCCATTTGAGAAGTAATGATCCTCATTCCACCTGCTGGTAGCCACGGGAGTCGTGCTGGCTTCCTTATCGGAGATAACGGGTTCAAATCCGTGTAAATAATCAGGTTGTTACACTAGTAAATGCAACCCCAAAACTTTAACATCAGATTTACCAGGAATACACGTTTTAACCTTTTCCCTGTTGAATAAATTCCAAATCTTCGAAAGATGCGACAGTAAGGTTTTCTAGAAAACTTGTCCCATCTGAACTACCTTTTATACGAAACAATAGAAATATTACATCATCCCAACATTTTCTGTAATAAATTTGGTTATAAACGCTATATAACTGTTAAAAATACCGAAAGACACAAAAACATCCAAACCGGCTACGCAGTGTTTTACCTGACCGCGCCCTCGGCGCTCGTTGCCGTCTGCCGCTATCATGAAAGGCGCGGATTAAAACATGCAACATTTTTAAAATTACTTTTAAGGCTTTACTTACACAGGTTATTAAAGCAGCTGCTAAAACTGGCCACCGCCGTTGCCTATATAAGTTAGACACCTCTTTAGGAAACTATCAATCACTCGCCATAGTTCTCGTTGAGAAATGTTAGCAATTTCCTGACGGATATTTTGCTTTAGTTTTTCCAGGGTGAGTGGATTTGTCTTATACATTTTGTGCTTTAAGTTACCCTAGAGATAGAAATCGCAGGGGGTTAGGACGGTGGACCTATGGGGCCACACATCTCTACTAATTATTCTGTCTTGTAACTTATGTTCAATTGTTCTTATTGAAAGATTGGCTGTTATGAGCTGTTACGAAGTGTCGTTTAAAGAAAAAGCAAAATCGTGCTCCCTTAATTCTCTAAAAAGGGGGAGGGGACAAAATTCGCGTATGTACGGCTGCCAACTGTTGACTTGAAAAAAATTGGGTCTATAAATCTTTCTCCGCTAATGGAGAAATTGCAGCATTTCCCAAGGTGAACTACGCCGAATGATGGATGGTTTCCTAAGGAGGTACCAAACATGTATTGCATGGTTTTGTCCGCTCCTTTCTATGATGGCAACAGATTGCAACGTGTGGCTAGATTAGGGGCGGGAAGGAAGGCACTGTAAGTGTGAATTTACTCTCCCTCTAGACTCCACTACTCTCTAGACCCAGAAGATAGAACTAACTAAACCGGTTTCAGTCGCGAATCCTCTTGTCATTGCAGTAGTGGATTGCATTCCAATATGAGTGAACGACGAAAGTTTAATCGGGACTGGGAGAACAAGTACTTTTGTGTTCTTCAGGATTTAAAGCATAGTTTTGATATTTCTTACTAACATTGGATACATTACAAGCTTCGCCCTAACAAGGAATTTCAATGCGGCTCCTGCAGGAGGCTATAAGCATTCAAAGCAACACACGATTGCGCAGTACAGGAAAACATGGTTTAGATTTGTACACGTATTTCCCAAGCTGCATCTTTTTGCAAGCAAATTACTGGCCATGTTTGGTACTACTTATCAATGTGAACAGCTGTAGGTGTAGCATATTGGCACTGAACAAGAGCCTGCTACCCAGTAACGTTTCGGATGAACATCTCCAATGTGTTCTACGTTTAAGTTCATCTAGTTTGCAGCTGGACATTGAAATAATAATATTTAAATGAAACCAGCAAGGATACCATTCGTCTAAATTAATTCTGTTTAACAAAGTACATTCCAGTTATACGTTTTGTGGTTATGACATATATTAAAATATTCTGATGATGGGAGAGATGGACGCACAAATATCAACAAAGACAAAACACTACCAATACTCGCATCACTGAACAAAAAACTGTTTTCAGTAAATTAAGTGCCAGGTCAGTCTTTTGTTCAGTGATGCGAGTATTGGTAGTGTTTTGTCTTTGTTGATATTTCTGTTATATCCAGTTATACATATTGTGCCATTGAAAGATAACTGGGGGAGGGAGAGGTATATAGATAGCACGAGCAGCGAAGAGAGAAAGGATTTAGCATGTTAAGAGCAGAGATATGGAGATTAAGAGGTAGAAGAGATGGGATACCCGCAAGACGAGTGTCCATTGTGTGAGGACAAAGAGGATATAGAACATATACTGTTTGATTGTAAGGAAACGGAGATGTGGAGGAAAGAATGTTAAAAAATAAAAAATGAATAGAAGAATCAGTTTAATCAAGGTTATAAACAAACATAAAAATATAGGACAGTTTTTAAGTAAGGTAAAAAAAACAAGTAGATATGGACTGTAAAAAGAGAGAAGGAATAATAAGTGACTATTCTGTAATAATACATATTGTAACACGTCTGTAAATATACTTAATAGACTGTCCTGTGTAGCAGTGGCCTGGACCAAAACAGAACGCAGTCCAAAAATTGTAAAAGCTTAGTACCTCAATAAATATTATTATTACATTTTGTGGTAATATCATTTCTTATAAATATCCTGATGATGGGAGAGATGTACGCTCCCTAAACGTCGATATCTAATCGTCTTTTGACCTGGCTTGTTTCCCGAGAAGATGTTGAACATATTCGTCGCCGGGAAAGCTTCAGGTCTTAGTATAGAATGTATTTAAATGTTTTAGCAGCATAAGGAAAATAATTATCACTGTATAACTACTGCATAACAAAACAAAACAGAGGTGATAAACATATTAATTCTGTAGAATTGCTTTTGTCAGCTTAAGGTTTGGCTTTGGTCAGAATAATAGTGAGCGGGCGGTTTCTTGTACAATGCCAATATGAACTGTCTAACATTGTCGTTAAGTCCTTCATTAATGTTCTCTAGCTAACCCTCACTAACCCATTCTCTAGTTAACTCATTAACCCTCTTTGTGCTATCCTAACCAAGCCTTGCGTTCAAAAGTATGCATTTGATTACTTCCCATAAGACATTTCATCCAAAACCCGAATGACCGCCACTGTGACATGCGTGACCTGTTTGTTTACCTGCCAGATAGAAGGAAAAAGGAAGGGCTGACTGTAGGGGTAACACTTCGAGTGCTCAACTTTCCGACCGTGGCCTAAGGCACGGACAGGCGAAACACCGTGGAGCCGGTTCGGATGTTTTTGTATCTCTGGATATATACCTACATGAGAAATAAAATTTATACATCTAGTGAATTTTCTGAGAATAGCTTTGAAGTTTTCGATAGCAGTTTAGCATGTTATATACGTAAATGGTATACGTTATTAGGGATCCACGAAGTATTGCACCAACATACAGATCTCTTTAACTTATTCAGGGAGATATAGATTTATATACGTCTAACATATCTAAATAACCTGTAAATGTACTGTATGAACTTGTGAAGCTCAGCGGACACATTCGTGTAAGCCTGCTCATTCACTGACCTTTTGCGTAGTGAGATGGAGTGTCCTTCCAAGAGGTAGGGGCTGAACTAGTGGCGGGAGGGAGTGTTTACTTAATTTGAAGCAAGTGAGGGGTAAATACGCGCTACAGCGTGAAGAAAGCACTGTTGCGGTGATATTTGTGAGTTCACTTTCAACTATTTTAGGATTGTCATCATCCGACTCCTGTAGATGTCGAACCCGCGCCTCCGGAATGCGTACCACAAAAGAAACCGCCTAAGCCATCCCGCTCGATTGCATTGCTGGCTTTTTTTAACGTAAAATATATAACTATGCATAGATTTATGTTTTTGTTTTCCTCATTTTACCGTTGTATTGTTTCCGTTTGATTGGTGTTTGTTTTCTGTACGTTTTACTCATATACAGTACACACTCAGGAACATGCATGCCCAAGGTGGGACTCGAACCCGGCGACCCTCTGCACGGCTGAATGCAAGAGACACGCTCTATCGACCACAGCTACGAGCCCGGCAACTGTTTAACACTGTGCGCAGCATGGGTGCTCTGTACCCCTCCTGATAGACAAGCTAATCTAACCCACTAGTTAAAATGTCAGTGAACGAACAGTATGTGTAAGTTTGAATGGCAGCACCTCAGTTTTCGCGGCTTCGGTTGCCCCGAAGACGCTGTTTTCTGACCTTTTGGTGGCCTTTAGTTAGAAGGAATAATTCATCCCTGAAGAGGTTAAAACACAGTTTGCAAATAACATTTTTGGCATAAGCCGATCTCGAGATATTCGTGGTTCAAATTTTCAATAATTTTGTCAGTTTAAGTTCTGTTAATATTCGGTTATTTCTCGAGATCACGTGAAAAGAGTATAGCATTTTATATCCAACGTATAACCACGGTTCTTAGACACTTGATAATAAAGCAAACTTAAAGCCTTTGGTTTTGAACCCGCGTCCTTGGCATCAAATATATAACAAAACGTAAATAGTATTTTTTTTTTCATTTATACCTCGCCTATAACTTCAATGGTTATATTGCAATTTCTTTGGACTATATTGCCTATAGACAACATTGTCAACTCGTATACAGTAGGTTTTGGGTCTTTTGGTTTTAAATACAAATCACACACATACATCGTGATTGAATCCTTTCTTTAGCTAAGACTCCTGATAAATGTAGGATTGAATTTCTCACTATCATAACAAAAAAGACAATAGAAATAGGAATAATATAGAGGGTAGAGGAAGGTCATCACACAACTAGCCCATATGTCCCGCATCACACTGACTACATGCAAATATCACGGAATAGCAATCACACGATTACATCATTTCACCTTCCGATTAAATTATTAGCACAGAAAGGCGATTACGTAACTGATGCCAAATAACAACAAACGAATGAAACAAATGGTAGGCACAGCAAGGTGACAAGACAGCTGCCCTTCTCAAGGACTGCTGTGAATAAAGAACCTACCATCACAATATGATCAGGATGTCGATGAGGCTTTAAAAAAGACAAATGTTTATAACGTCATTCCCGACAGTGAAATGTAGGAAATGCACTAACTTATTAAAAGAAAAAATGGATAAAACGTAGGGTTGGGTCGATGCCAGTTTTTGTCTATACTCGATACCGATATTTTCCATGATTACCGATACTTCGATACTGGATACCATTTTTTCTAATTCTAGATTCAAAACAAAATACAATGTTGGGAGATCCGTGTAATGTCAATAAAGTTAAATATTTACATATTTAATAACATAAAACCATAAGTGTACTTATTTTTAAACTGTATATTAGACATTTAAAAGCAAAACAGTCCATTTTTGTTAGTTTTTTTTAAGAAAAAATACTAGCATTTTCACTCTTTCTGGGTCAAGTCTACTTTTTTTTTGTCACATATGTGTCCTGCTGTGTTAAGACCGAGTGGGATAGCTCAGGCGGTTTCGCCTATGGCCCGCATTTGGGAGGCCCGGGTTCGATTCCCGTGGCCGATCTACGTGACCCATGGGGTTTTTCGGAGGTTTTACCGGGACACTAGGCTAATGCTGGGTAGGTTAATTACATCCTGTCCCTCCATTTCATCTCTATTATCATTTCATATCATCTCTCATCTGGTGGTCTCTTTCAGATTAGAAGTGCTGGCAGGTGTCTCGGCGGTGCATGGCAGGATGATATGCTCTGAGGAAACTACTTCCTCTTCCGGTAGGTCGGTTGCTGGTCTCCGCTCCGCTGCTGGGACCATTTCGGGACCTCCAGCCAGTGACCTTTGGGGCTTGGATCGCCTTCCTGTGACCTTTTAGGCTCGACTGCTGGCGTCGTTGCCGTCCCGCTGTGGGGGAGCGAGTTCGTTATACTGGCCTGTCGGGGGAAGTCTCTATCCAAGTAAACTGTAGGGACCCTGCCCTCTGTACTGTCATGGCTCCTTGGGTTGGCCGCCCTCTGTCTCCTTCGCCTCATCCTTCCTCCCGGGGGTGCCCCCACTCGAGGGCATAGGAACAATGGGCCCAGCATGGTGGCCTACGTATCGAATCCCCTCCGTAATGAAATACCAATCCTTGCTGTGCTAAAGTCTTTCAGAGTAAATTGTTGCTGGTGGAATACACAAATATATAGCTTTTTTTATTTCTGGAAATGTTTAATTTGTTTTCCAGTAATCCAGTGCACTAGAAAGTGAAGATGATAAATCGTCGTTGAGACAAGGATTTATTCTTGAGAACTGGTAACTGTCTCTGAATTTCACACGCAATTAATTTCTTGCATAATGTTAATGTGCAGGTACCACATTCCTGTCAGTTTCTCGGGCTTTGCAATGTTCTACTTGCGGCAATAATATTTTGTGATTTTACTCGTAAAATAAAAGTTGCAGAATCACCACCGAAGTATCAAAAAAGTATCGAGCGAATTTTCTGAAGTATCGCTCGATGTCCATACCATGCAAGTATCGTGAGTATCGAGGTATCGCAAATATCGAGAACCAGATTTCATGTGTAATATTTTTCTATTTTTCTATTAAATATCATTGATTTTCTTATATGAAAAGCATTTAAACATACTTTGCATAAAATGTATTTTTCCCACCTAGGTTAGTTATGATACATATTTTCCAGAAACTTAGCAATGAGTTGCGTGATTTATTGCCACAATCTAAGTTGTAGCTCGCCTCTTAGTTTAGGTGATAGCGTGTGTGCCTCACGTTCAAGAAGTCCCGAATTCGAATGTCGGTCAGAGTGGATATACAGTTACTCCAAAACGTATTGGACTAATGTATGAGCTTATGTTTAAGGATGTATGGATAGTGCAAAATCATCAGATAAAGATACAGCAGGGACATTGTCTTATATATTGATTAGTGAAAAAGAGAATACAATAAAGAAACATATAGTAACTATTCACATAAACATAGTTAAACATTCAAAAGTAAAGATATGCAATATAGGATGCAAAATATGTATTCGTCTACATACTGAAAATGGTGTAGAATGTTACGGTTAGTACTCTTTATAATATCTTGCATTCTCATTGGCGTGGATTTTACCAAAGATTGTGTTGTTTCCACTGTAATTTTACGTCATTCCTCCATTAGAACGTTCTTTAGATCCTTTATATTAGATATCTGATGATTCCTAATGTTGTTGTCCAGTATACTCCACAAATTCTCTATTGGATTCATGTCTGGGGATTGCGGTGGTGTCGGCATCCATTCTGAGTATTATACAGCAACCATAGCCTTGCATCTAGAGCTGTGTTTTGGTTCATTATCTTGTGTGAAAATATAATCCTCAAAAAGGCCAATCTTATTCAAACTTCTGGACAGATATGTTTTAGGATGTTTATATAAACCTTAAGGTTCATAATTCCATCAGTAAAAGACAAATCCCCCCACACCATTTACACTCATACAGCCCCAGACAAGTACTGAACCGCCTCCATGTTTAACTGAAGCTGTTATATTTTTCTCCTCAAGCTCACAATTCTTTTTTCTCCTTTTGACCTAAAGAGCTCAAATTTACTCTCGTCAGAAAATACAACCTTCTTCCAGAAATCAAACTCATCGTATTTTTGTTCCTTTACAAAAGCAACTTGCTTCTTTCTGTTGATTTTACTGATGTATGATTTTGTAAGGGCTGTTCGGCCTCCATACTCAGCTTCATAAAGCACGTTGCTTACAGTTTGTGCTGAAACGGACTTTCCTGTGTGTGTTTGAACTGCAATAGCAAGTTTTGGAGCACTTAGTGTAGGATTTTTCTTGACTTCTCTAAGTAACTGTCGTTTCTCCATCTCGGATAGAACTGCAGGACGACCACTTCTTGATTTACTTTCGTAAGTTTTGTTCTGATCAAACCTTCTTCACTGTACTGTAGGTCTTACAATGGTTTCTCCAAATTCCTGAAAAAAATTTTCCTTTTTTAAATAACCTTATGCATATTTCTTTCTCTTCTTTTGAAGTTTCACGACGTTTTTGACTCAAATTACTTAAATAAGTCAACGGCTTTGAAAACAGAGATGGAACTGTCAACGACAGTGCATGAAACACAACTGCATAAGAAAAGGGAAGGGGCGTGTGTCAACGAGGCACCATGCCTGGGATCTTGTTTACTAGACGAATACTTGTATGACATCAAATGTTACATGATTTTAAGCTGTTCACTAATTAAGCAATATATGAACCCAAATTGTGTTTTATTTTTAAATCTAGATATCAACCGATGAAGGGAAATAGTTATTATTCCTTTCTTATCTAGTTGTTTCTGATTGTGCTTGTTATATTCTATGTGCTATGATTAGACAAATATTTTTTGGAGTATCTGTATGTGTGTGCCTATGTTCGGGGTTTTTCCTTATCCTGAAAGATGGTAACTCTAAGCTCTATGAACCCTGGACGCATTTGAGCATCATTGCACGCATTTCATTTATTGTCCTAAATGACTTAACGTTGGAGGATGTAATACTATTTTTAGGCTGAGACAGTAGACAAAAATGCAATAAGCAGGTCGATTATTCAGTCGTATTTCTCAAGTCTGTCTACCCTTGGTGTCATGCTTCATCTCGTCCTCCTGGAGTGCATGATATTGCATGTCTTTTTGCACGAGCTCGTGAAGAACAAAAGAAGGTGGCTTAATATTTCAGGCTTAAACTATAGGAAAATTAAAGAGGGCACCAATAGTAGTTCAGGAGCAGTTAACATTGTATCGTGTGCAAAATGCATTTCTTAATATTTGTATCTATTCGCTAAGGCATTTTATCTATACAGTAGTTATTTATTACGCTGTTTTAGTTCCTGTTGGCCTTTGCTATTCTTTGTATTCGTTACTGCCTTTTTAAAGCAAGAAGCTAGCTTTCTTGGATACACATAAACAAATTATAAGTGATGCTCTAGCTCGAATAACCAACGTGCGTTGAATCTGAGAGAGTATGGATGCAAATTTTTTTCGGGATTTCTTTGGATTTTACTTTCCCTACTTTTGACTAGAAGAAGCTCTAACGGGTGTTTCATGTCACTGCCGCCTTGAATATTTGCTATTGTGAAAGAGTCTAATACAGGTAGGGCGTGCGGGTTAGTGAACTATGGACCCTGAACGCCTTAGCTTCCTTGACGTGCGGGTAAAAGTCCAACGGACATGGTAGCCTGCTACCTACATATACCATTCACGAAGTTCAGCTGCAGAGGCGTGACCTTGAGTGTCTTATGTTTTGTGTTGACATTCAAAGATGTCCAGACATTTATTTCACCAATCATGGGATGTGGAATATGTTTGTGTCATAAATGACAAAGTAAAATGCTTAATTTGTGTAAAATATTTGAAGTTGAAGATTCGAAAGGCAACATAACTCTTGACAATGGACAAGTTCTTTCAGCTGTGAGAGGTACAATTACTAAAATAGCACAGGAAGCAACAAACACAATCGAGTTTGTTTATTTTTATGTTTGTTTAACTTTTAAATGAAGCTAGATCATAAAAAATTAAATTTTGCGACAGAATCTACTGGTTAAGTAGCTTGTTGAAATGCGATGTGCCGGAAAAGTCGCTAACAAAAATGTGACGTAGAAATGTTTCGAAATCTCTGTGTATTGTGTTAGTGTTTGCATCGGCAAATACACCTAAAGCATAGTCATCACCAATTTTTTCCCTGCAAAGTATAACTACCATATTCATAAAACTCCATTCAAAACTTGTGTTAGGATACAGCCATAGGCGGCTGGGAGGCATGCAGTGTCCTTGAATTTAAGCCAATAGTCACCTATTATTAAATCTTGTTGAAGCTTAACAACGTGTTCAAGCCCTAACCAGTTGCTAGCACTATTTGGTATTTTGCAAACTTCGTAAAAACAACATCTAATATCTTTTAAGAAGAAAATCATGTTTATCGTACCAAGAGCCGAGATTTGGCCATGTTAGCAGTAGCCTGAAAGTAGAAGCTCGCTCTCTGAATAACGGTAACAATGTCCTTAATCAGAAAGTTATAGAATAGTTGCCACTTCCAAGAAGTTTTAGTCTTATTGCACCGCCATCAGTTCAAATACATTATTATTATTATTATTATTATTATTATTATTATTATTATTATTATTATTATTATTATTATTATTATTATTATTATTATTATTATTATTATTATTATTATTATTATTATTATTATTATTATTATTATTATTATTATTATTATTATTATTATTATTATTATTATTATTATTATTATTATTATTATTATTATTATTATTATTATTATTATTATTATTATTATTATTATTATTATTATTATTATTATTATTATTATTATTTATTATTATTATTATTATTATTATTATTATTATTATTATTATTATTATTATTATTATTATTATTATTATTATTATTATTATTATTATTATTATTATTATTATTATTATTATTTTTTTTTTTTTTTTTTTTTTTTTCAAACTTCTAAACAGAGAGGCGGTGTTATGGCTGAGTTTTGACAACTCGCTTCTCACTAAGGCGATCTGGAATAGACCCAGGAAACCATACTTCGGATTTATAGTGAACCAAATGGCGCATGAGTATGGGTTCTCCAGAGTTCGTTCCAATTACTCGTAGCAGCATTTTTCATTTCCTTTCTGACTCTGATACCCTGTTTGGGCTGATCACCAGTTCCATGATATTTTTCGTGAAATACTGTCTGCTTGTTCCTCGACGGGCGCTGGCTCTAAGACCTGGTGGGGAGCGGTCTAGATCTTCCACACGAATAGGATAAGACGATCAGTCTGAACTGCGTTATTCACTTGCAGACATGGAAACAACGCTGACTTGTACTGTGTACCGGAACCTCTTCAATAAACGTTTCTTAATATCTTCTCCATATTTATGTAACAGGAGTTTGCACAACTGATTGGGGCTCAAATCAGAGTGCAATCGCATGTTACCGGTACGTGCCGGTTTCATTTGGTTTTGCAATCGAAGGTAGCATAGAGACAGGATCGAGCTTTTTTCTTAAGCCGTAGTTCTACAAACGCTTAGTCTTATCTAAATTAGGCCTCAAAATTAATCCTAGTTCCGAGATACTTGGTACTGCTCTGAGATCCTGCAGCTTTCACACTTCGTTAAAATCCACTCATAAATACTTGGCAGTTAGGGAATACTCTATAGGTTTGGTAGCTTGAAGGTTTTTATTTCTTTGCCATTGATAGGCAGAGGAAGTATTCCAAGGCACCCAAAAATTCGAGGCTAGAATGTTACCGAATCCAAAAATGTGTCTGGTGTGTGTGAGTGAGAGAGGAAAATTTAGAAACTTGGTATTTATCCAAACCTGATGTTTGTCAAGTATCTTTTAAGGATACAAGGAGAAGACTTTCTTGAAACTCACTTATCCCAAGAAAAAATGTTTTTTTCTAATAAAAAAGAACTGTAAGAATTTGGCATAAAATGTCATAAGTTTGACACATACATTCACATATAAAATTACATCTTAATTTGTTTCTGAATTGATTGTGGAGTTCTATTCCTTCTGTTAAGAGATAGATCTAAACTTACCACAGAAAAAATAAAGAAGTCATTTAAATACATTCTTTTTATGAAATAACATCTCTGTTCACTATTTTTTAAAGTAATAGTTGTATATTTCAGTTTTCCTGTGTGTAACAGTAGATTGGTCACCATGATACAAAAATATTTCTGGGTGTCACACAATTCCACGTTGTGGACGCCAATTTGATGCTAGAATGTTCCTGGGTGCACACAAGTCCACGTTGTGGACGCCAA
Organism: Mantis religiosa; assembly: GCA_030765055.1. Lineage (NCBI taxonomy): Eukaryota > Metazoa > Arthropoda > Insecta > Mantodea > Mantidae > Mantis > Mantis religiosa. The sequence goes on along the minus strand of CM060957.1, from coordinate 102,974,399 downwards.
TTTGATGCAAATAATTTATGGGTGCAACACAGTCGGCGAGCAATGAGGTTTCTCTCAGGGTATGCATGGATGTGTGTGAGAAGGAGATTTTAATAACACTGGAAAGCCCGTTTCCAACTTATTTATTTACTGCTTCTTCTTTTAAAACATCGAAATGAAAGTTGCCGACCAAAGGTTACCAATCTCTGTTTAGAGTTACTGACGGCAGAATGTTTATTACTCGATAAACTTTATTCGTTCCTCACGTATATATGAACCGACAAATATTCAAGACAGAACCAGAGGACTGCCCTAATAGGCTTCACGCCTCGGACCGCTCTAATCGGCCTCACGCCGAAGACTGTTCTGATCGGCCTCACGCCGAAGACTGTTCTGCATGACCACAGCTGCGCGTGTGGGTGTATCACTTTCACTTACTGAAAGCCCTCTTCATTCAACCAAAAATCTCTTTGTGGCTGTTTTGTCATGCCATTCAGAATGATCCAAAGAATTTCCTATCCATACAAGTCAAGTGAGCCCCTTTGGAAATCTGCTAAGGACACTGTTTCTTACATTGCTTTTGTTATAACAACTTTCCCCACAACTCAACTGGCCTTGCCCTTGTCGTAACAAAGAACCAACATTCCTTTGACATCCATCATGATTCTTTACTTATGGCAAACCTTAATTTCGGTATCAACCATCTGTAAATTTCTGAACCTGTGCTATTCTCAAATTTTCGTATGTTCTTTCTTTCTTCTTTCAAATGTGCTCAGGGTAACGAAAAGCTCACCTAAAATGTATCCAGTTTATTGTTATTTCCGTATTCTACATATATGTTAGAAGGAATAAATGTTGCACAGTGTTTACAACTGGATTTCAATTATTTTCAAGGGGATAAGGTAAGAATAAGTTGGATGAATATTGTAATACACAGATAAACTGGATACTTGTGAGATGTCAGTGGGTAGGGAATATTACGATATGTGCTACATGGATTTTAATTGAAGTAGTGAAATGTGCATAAAATGCAAATAGAATATCGGGAGATCTGTACAAGTTCAGGGTACAAATCTACTTCTTTTTCTGTAACATACGAGTCCGGCTGTGCTAAATAGTCTTTCAGAGAAAACTGTTGCAGGTGGAATACACAAATATTTGGCTTTTTTTTTTTTTTTTTTTTTTTTTTTTTTTTTTTTTTTTTTTTTACCTTTGTAGTTCTGGAAATTTGGAATTTATTTTCCAGTAATCCAGTGCACTAGAGACAAGAAGTAACAAATTGTCGTTGAGATATGCGGTGATTTCTTTTTTCTTTTCTTTTTTTATAAAAATATATATCTATGTACCTAGATATATATTTTTCTTTTACTTACTTAACCGTTTTTATTGCTTCCGTTTAATTACCTATTTGTTTTCTGTAGTTTCACACACATACACTATACACATAAACACCGATGCCCAGGGCGGGACTCGAACCCGCGACCCTGTACGCGGTGGAACGCTAGAGACATACGTTCTAACGACCATGTCTACGAGGGCCGGCTTGAAAAAGATGTTAACGTGCGCTCGAAAAAATGAAATGACAAATAACTAGTTATAAAACATTTAACTTTCTTCTTGGGAGCACGTAACTAACACTGAATTTGATACACGATTATTTTCTTGCATAACGTTACTATACAAGTACCACATTGCCTGCAATTTCTCGGGTTTACAATGCTCTACTTGCGACAGTAATATTTTGTGATTTTAATATAAAATAAAAATTGCCGAATCACCACTGAACTATGGAAGAAGTGTCGAGCGAATTTTCTGAAGTATCGTTCGATGTCAATACCATGCAAGTATCGAGGTATCGCAAGTATTGAGGACCCATCCCTAATTAAAAATTAAAAATAGGTTGTTAATATAAAGAGTCTTCTAAATATTGAGTAAGATACAGTGCCGCAAGATGTGTGCAGTTGAAATTTGATACTGTATTGAAGGAGCACACACGTCATCCTCTTATGATGTCTTGTACAAAGACATCACATTATAAGTTCACATAGAGAACAAAAAAAAGGCGGTATGCTATGATGGAATGACGTGATAGTAACTAATGTCCATTTACTTGTTCAAGCCCCGGTTTCTACACGAGTTAACGTCTCTGCTTGGTTCAAATGGTAGCGTACTTTGCACGGGTACATATCTTAAATATTAAATGGTTGCTAACTTTGCAAATCCTAAATATTTCCTTTAATTGGCAGTACAAGTAAAATTGATGGTAAAAATGCTTATTTTTTGTATAATTTAAATATTTTGAAGAGCACTTGAAGACGGTAATGTCTTTAATCTGAGCCCGCCTCGGTAGCGTAGATGGTAGCATGTCTGCCTCACGTTCAAGAGGTCCCGAGTTCGAATCTCGGTCAGGGTGAGTTACCTGGATAAGGTTTATTCCCGTGGTTTTCCTTATCCTGAAAGATGAATTTCGGGTAACTCTAAGCTCCATGGACCCCGGGCTCATCTGAGCATCATTTCACCCATTCCATTCATCGTCCGATATGACTTAACGTTGGAGGACGTAAATTACAACAAAAAAGAGCTTCATGGATGCTGGACTCATTTGAGCATCATTTCATCCAGTTCATTCACTGTCCGAAATGACTTAACGTTGGAGGACATAAAAAAGTCTTTAATCTGAAAATTCTACACCCACTTGTCTTTTAAATTTGTGCATAACGGGTAAAGATATAAATTAATGTATTATTGATGTATTATTGTACTTTATCATTAAGCATTAAGAATTTTGCAGCAAATATACCACAAGCATTGAATACACTAACAAAGTTAAATAGCTATCATCTCCGCAATACTGTAACCAATTCGCAGCAGCAACGGAGACGGGATACGCAATTTACTCTAACAAAACCCTCTTCTTAGTTTTTGAGAGTGGTTTTCCGATCCACATAAGCACGCTACTGCCCAGCAAGCATTTCTGTATTTCAAGATTTTCTCCAAATGCTGAAAGTAGAGCATAAATGTTTTGCAAATGTTTTAAATATATATTTATTATGATCTGTCCTGAATTTAAAATAACACCTATCGCTTCCATGGGTCAATGGTACTATGGGTTCTATTGACCCACATTTGCCCAGTACATTTTCTGTTTAATATTTGATCATTGGCTGTAAGAGTAGAAGCTACCCATGCTACCGCCTAATTTCCGTAAAAAACAGTTTACCTGAAATGTAAGTTAATTTGCAATTTGTTTACATAGAATTTCAGTAGCTCTTAACACTATTTTAACAGAGAATGAAGTGATGGGATCAAATTAATCGGGGAACCAGACGTCTGGGGCTTGCCAGCATTTCCTGTTTCAGATTAATATTTAGTCCAATGAACATGCTTTTCCAGAGAATGGAGCAGGAACAGCTGGATTTCTAAGAAAACATGCTACTCCTTAGATCACAGACATGGCTTGCATATTGTTCCATTCTGCGTCAGTTTGTTTCCAGAAACCCGTTTGTTAAAATTTTCGGAATTATCCAGAACTATTTTATTTAGTGTGAAAATTGAACGCGTAAGTACTCTGTTACACAGCCTGATGAGCAAAGGCTGCCATTTTTTCAACAAACTACAACATTCTTGGTTACTAACAACAAGAGTTACATTTGTTTTGATAGCATTAGCATATCCGTACATGGAATCTGTTTCTAAGAGACGAACAAAATCACAAGTAGAGCTACGACGCAAATTTGCGCCATTTTGGGAGTTAACTTCATATAGTCATCCTACCACATCCTCTTAAGGATTTGTTATGAAACGCTTTTGCAGCTGTTGATCGAAGAATTGGGGTCGAGCTACAAGAAACAAGCTTGAGTGTTTAGGCCACAAAATCCAAGAAGGATATCCTGGAGGATTTAACTGAAGTTGTCCGGTCGCATTCGCCATATGGCATACCACGGCAGAGGGGATTTAGTTCATGCAACTCAGCAGGTTCTGACCTATAAACCAATTTATCAGTGGTGTACTGAAACAAATGATAAATTTAGAAATGGCATGTTTATTGAGAATATACATATAGTATTTGACAAAACTAAATATATTTTATATTAAAGGCTCCTTTATAGGATGGGGTTGGTGTGTAACGTTTGGGGCTCGCATTCGAGAGGTTTCAAGTTCGATTGTCGATGACCATGGGTTTTTTGTAGGCGTCAGTCGGACTGCTGATAGATCCACCATCTTTTAGTGATTTTCCTTAAGTACATAGGAATTTTAGAATAGGATAGGAGGGAATTCGGCACTGCGACCAGTTTTGATCTATTTTACCTATGCCCCAAGTGGGCCGTCCCCGGGGTGGTAGTATTAGGTGAGAGGAGATAGAGGGCAGCCGACTCAAGAAGTTACGACAGTGCAGAGGGCACGGTGCATTCAATGGATCTGTTGGAAACTCCCCGACAGACCAGAACAACCGGTATCTCACCCAGCATGTCTTGAAACGGCCCACTAGGCCGGTCCGGAGACTGTAGACTGTCCTACCGCAGGAGGAAGTGTTTACCAGGAGCATATCATCCGGCCATGCACCGCCGATACACCCGTCGACACTGCTACTCTGAAAGAGGCCACTAGATGAGACACGATGTGAAATGATAATGAAGATGAAATGCAGGGACAGGAAATTCGGAGCCCGCCTCGGTAGCTTAGATGGTAGCGTGTCTGCCTCACGTTCAAGAGGTCCCGAGTTCGAATCTCGGTCAGGGTGTTACCTGGATAAGGTTTTTTCCGGAGTTTTCCCTTATTCTGAAAGACGAATGTCGGGTAACTCTAAGCTCCATGGACCCCGGACGCATTGAGCATCATTTCACCCATTTCATTCATCGTCCTATATGACTAAATGTTGGAGGATGTAAATTAAAAAAAAGGAGATGTAATTAATCTACCCAGCATTCACCTGGCGACCCGGGAATTCCCCGAAAAAACTCATGGGTCAGGTAGGTAGGCTACGGGAATCGAACCTGGTCCTCTCGAATGCGCGCCAAAGACGAAATTGCCTGAACAATCCCGTTCGGTTTCCCTTAAACAAATTGGTATGTTAAGAAAGCTAACAAATAACAGTAATTTAAATTCTGTTTACACAATCGTTCCTAAATGATTCGAATTAAATTTGGGCTGTTAATACTTCAAGTATTACTGTGATTATAAAAACAAGTTAATTCTCGCTTAAGTTCTCCAAACGTGTAAATAAATGTTAATAAGCTTCTTAACTCAAATTGTTGCACCAATTACTCTTATGACTTTGTTTCTATGGTCACCACTTTTTTCGATTTTTTACAAATTAAAAAAAAACTTATATACCTAAAATATTTTTAGTTTTTGTACTATGTAAAGGAAGAATTGTATTGCACCCAAAAACTCGATATTAGAATTTCACCGGAAATACAATGGGGAAAAACACTTAATGTGTTACATTATTCATTTATTTTTACATAGCTTCTGGATTGATTTATGAAAGTTTGTTATTGTATCTCATAGCTGAAGAAAGGGTACCAGGATAGCTCAATGGATTTGTTCGCGGTTTTCTTGCTGAAAATCCGTGGTTCCATTCCCAGCTCTGCAGTGGCGATGGACCCTAAGTTTTCACCTCTGAGTACCTCATGTGGTCTTTCGAGTTCATAGTAAAGGCTGTAGGTGTCCTCATTCTACAACCATTCTCATAATCACCCTACCATCAGAGGTGATGAACTCTGCCCTCTAGTTCCTCAGAAACAGGTCCAGTAATAGTTTGATGTTCCCCAAAGGTTAACCATGAGCGCTGGAGATATTTGCAGAAATTCTTTTCATTGCATATTTCGTTTTAGTTTCATTTTAAAGTTGATGTTTAAGAGCTGGTCGTATACGCTATCTTTCAAATAGCGTGCTCATTTCTTTGGCATCACTATTAAAGCAGCTTAAACAAACTAAAAAGTCTTGAACATTTAAAACCAATGTAAAATAAATACCTCGGAAATGTCTAATGTCACAGTAACAGGTCCTTCAAAATTAAAGAAGTCTACACTTATATGCACTGCATTTTTGTATACTTCTTGTGCCTTAAAGCTATACAAAACTATACAGAAGTAGAAATTAATTGTTCTTTCACACTAGCCGTGTGTAGGACGTACTATGAAAGGGTAGAGCCAGACTGAAAAATTCAATGTCATAACCGAGATTTGAACCACAGATCTTCTGCTTTCCGTCCAGCCGCTCTAACCATTTGAGCTACTATGGCCAACGTGCCGACATGACATTAAATTCTCCAACTGACTCGTGTTTCTCCCGGTAAACCATTAGGAGTTCTCATAAACACATGAGACAACTACCTTAATGACGACTTAGTATGCTGTAAGTACTTCAAGGCCCGGGCTTTATAGTTCGGACCACTGTTAGGTACAATTAATGGAGACACTCGAGAAACACGAGTCATTTGGAGAATTTAATGTCATGTCGGCACGTTGGCCATAGTAGCTCAAATGGTTAGAGTGACTGGACGGAAACCAGAAGATCCGTGGTTCAAATCCCGGTTATGACATTGAATTTTTCAGTCTGGCTCTACCCTTTCATAGTGCGTCCTACACACGGCTTGTGTAAAAGAACAATTAATTTCCATTAATTGTGCCTAATAGTGGTCCGAACTATAAAACCAGGGCCTTAAAGTACTTACATGTAGTAAGTCGCCATTAAGGTAGTTGTCTTATGTGTTTATGAGAACTCCTAGTGGTTCATCGGGAGAAACACGAGTCAGTTGGAGAATTTAATGTCATGTCGGCACGTTGGCCATAGTAGCTCAAATGGTTAGAGCGGCAAAGCAAAGAAATTGCATTGAAAGTTCATTATTGGATAGTAGGATTTTCTTCGTCCCATATTTGGGAGACACTGAATTTAAAAGTCAAATTAGGTATTCTTCGCTTTTTTTTTATTTTCGAGTTATGAGGTTCACAAAAGAAAGAGAAGTACCTTTTTTATATTTTTTTTTGTGTGCAGGGGATCACAAAACGTGTTGCCCGTGAAATATCTGCTTGAAAGTTTTAGAAAGAATACACTATTGTACGAAGTTGACAAAGTACCTCCCCCATGTTTTTTTTTCTTTCTTTTTTGGGACCTGTTTAGGGGTTTGCCCCAAGTGAGAAAGCGGCCGATCATAGCAGGGTCTCTAACAGTTCCAGATTGAAAGTCACCAGGGTATAGTACAATGGCACCCTCCGGAAATTGGAAGTTTGCACATCCTCTGTTTGGCCCGCCTCGGTAGCGTGGTGATAGTGTCTGCCTCACGTTCAAGAGGTCCCGAGTTCGAATCTCGGTCAGGGTGAGTTAACTGGATAAGGTTTTTTCTTTCCTTTATCCTGAAAGACGAATGTCGGGTAACTCTAAGCTCTATGGACTCTGGGTTCATTTGAGCACCATTTCGCCCATCCCATTCATCGTTCTATATGACTTAACGTTGGAGGACGTAAAATTACAGAAAAAAATTCTCTCTTTGGGAGATTCGATAATTAGAGACCGCACCGCCGAGGACGGAGGTTTACAGAGAGCATCCTTTTTCCATTCCATTCCTTTTCCATTTCGAGATACCTTCGTTGCGGATCAACCCTAAAATAATCAAGCGGTTAAAGGGTGAAGTGAAATTGGGAGGGAAATTCTGAGGGATGCAGTAAACCTTCCCAGCATTCGTGATACTACCCAACAAACTCCCGAAGTAACCCATGGGTCTGAAAGTTCGAACCCAGAACCTCCAGAATTCGAGTTATAGCCGTTATCGCCTGAGCTATCTTGATCGATTAGGAGACATAAAAAGCGAGGTTAGTAATTGACAATGATATAACTTCTACACTAGCATAAAAAAGCTATATATTTTGGGCGATGTTAAGAAGGATATGTTCTGAATGAATCGTACATCCCGTGGTTTTCTGTACGGAAAGGAAGAAAGAGCACTCGTTATCTCTGTGTAAGTCCACAACATTTTGCGTGCATGGAGTACCTATTGACGTCAATAGACCACCACTTCACCTTCGGCACTCGGCATCTCGATCTCCTCGTAGTATATTTAGCGAAACATCAAGGTAATTTTAATGGCCAGTTGTAGGCTCCAACGGAAAGTATCTACTTAGTTGCTGGTTCCTAGCCTTGATCGGTAGATGCAGTCGTGTCTTATCTGCTTGATTCTTTCTACGTCACCACTTCCTAACTGCATTTACTTTCTTCAACCAAAACGTTGATACTTAAATTCAACGTCTTCCAAGGAAGATTAAAGTGAAAGTTAAAACCATTTGACATGAAGCAGTTTTCAAAATTTGTTCTTTTCTTAAAAGGCTATACAGATTTTCTTTAAAATACCAGATGTTTAAGATATTTTCATGACAAAGGAAATGTATATCTTGAATTTTCCTTTACTAGACTTGATGAACTTGGATAATTGGTAAATTGTAAGAGATAGACAATATCTTACTACAAAAAATGTTAAACTTGTTTGTAGAGATAATCATTTTCTAGGAATCCCATATTATTGGTTTTGAATTTTCAAATTCTTATACTTTTCTCAAACAGGAAGCCTTCGGTTTTTCTTATGTCCTGGCAATAGAAGGAGAATGGAATGTTAAAACCATCACTTACCATTTGACTAGCAGTTGATCTGCTATATTCGTCTATTCCCATTGCACATATTGGGAAATACGTATTTAATAATTTATACGTTTACTTCGATATAAAGCAGATAGAAGAATGAACCTTTTAAAGAATAGGTGAGTGAGTGGAGAAAGTGGTGTATGTACAACATGCATTTTTAGTAGTATGTTGTATGTATCTTGTATGTTTTTACTACATATAGCATCACAAGTGGTGGACACCGACGATACATGAAGTAATTGGGAAGGAAATTTGTTTGGAAACGTTCCAGGTCTAATTTCAGAGTACCTCCCATGCATTTAGCAATGATGCCTTAAGTACCTGTATCATGCCTTAAGTACCTTTATCACCCAACGTATGTAAGCGCTTACAATTTGGAGAATTCCTGGAATTTCGAGAAGTCTTTGTTTTCTTTATGGAACAGTGGTTCATTTCTTTCAAGTTTGTGGCTTATCTATTTAATAAGTCCAATTTTATCTTCCTGCAAAAGTATCAAGTAAGCCTGTAAGGTCAAAGTCCTCCTTTTATGCATGGAATAAAAATTGGCTATGGTACAAAGCGCTTTGACTACCTATATAATCGAGTGGTCAGCGATCTGGCTTACAATCCAGAGATCGTAGATTGGATTACCAGCCGGACAGGGGGTAATAATTTTCCTTAATTAGCTACTTTTATTAGGAGAATCTGGAAGTAGGCACGAGGGAGTGCATGTCAGTTTGTTCCAAGTTAAAAGCGATTAAACAATGATAAAGAATCCAAAACAAACGAGATGCTTCTTAATTCAAAGATCCCGCTATACTAAAGTATCTAAAATACTTATACGGGAGACAAGGTAGGGAAAAAATCAAATTTCTTCGGGTTTATTAAGTATAGGACATGCAAAATTGGTATGCAAGAAAATTGTTTTGTTATTGTTGAAGAAACTGAAAACATTGTTCGGCAGCCATAGAATATTGATGTCTATTGTGATGCATAACAAACCTGAATAAACATAAATGAAAAAAAAAAAATGTATATTTTATGTCAAAAGAAAGCAAAAATATTTTCGACAAATCAAACTTTCGCATTCTAATTATTTGAATAGTGTTTGTTATAGTCCACTGCTAATCCTTTGTAGCTTATTCTGTCACTGCAAGCTACTTTATATGTGGAGATTTTCGTTGTTGGCTTTAAGTTCCTTAGATCTCATGATTCCAATCATTTAATTAAAGTTTCATATGTTGGATATTCACATTAGAATTAAAAAGTGTAATTTGAATGTCCTGTCAGTAGCCTGAGAAGTTATATTTTTGTTTCAATTTTATATAACAAAGAAGAATTAAGGTACAGACAAAAACTTAGTAAAGGAAAAATATAGAATTATTAAAGTAGACAATTTATGATAAATAAATGGAAGATTAGCATTTCTAACGAAGTTTTGCTATTCTTTCTTTATCCCCATTTGCTCTTTCCATCGTAAGAGCTCGTTCGAAAGTGTTCTTTTAGTTTACTCTTCAGAAATTACACTTGGGTGTATGGGTCAGATATATGTCGAGAAGCAGGCAAGTTGTGGATCAGAGGGAGTAACCCATATCCCACACATTAGACCCTGTTATTGGTGAGAGTCCAGCGTCTTAACCTCTGATCTACAGCGTGTCCGATAAAAACATTTGAGTTCTATTCCGTATGTTGGGACCTTGTTGTTCAATCTAAAGTAATCCATATGTAAAATAGGGGTAGGGAGGATAAAACAAAAACTTTTGTATGAAAAATATAAAATTAAACAAACGTGTGAAAGTTTATGTATATACTTATTTATTTATGTCACTAAGGCCATTCAACTGAAGAGAAAAAAAAATCTGAATACATTTTGAATACAAGTAAATTTTATCAAATATCCTTAAGGACACAAAATAGAAATAATACAAATATTATAACATAAAAACTTAAAATTCATTGAACATATACCAGTGCTAAGTTTAAAGTAATAAATGCTTTTTAAAATGTATAAAGTATACGACTAGTAGGTATACAATGAACATGGTGATACTGCATTTAAATTAAAAAGTATCTTTAACTACGATGTAAACCTAGGTCAAATGTAATTCAAGTTTAACAGCCCCTGTGATGAGTTCCAGAGTCTAGTAACCTTCACTGTGAAATATGATGAGAATATGTGATGATTTTCCAAACTTGTTTGAAGATAATGAGATGAGGTCAACATTTTAACGCGGTAGCTAGGTGTACCACGAAAGATATGTGAGCGAGTTTAAAGAATGGTAAAAAGCTGGATGTGTTACGTTAGATTTGTTCCAAAGTAGGGTATCTATTATTTCAGCTCGGCCTCACCGGTAACATATATGTACTGGACAAGTGAAAAGCGGAGCAGTACCGTATGAGTGACGTCACTTGTCAGAGGTTGTTGTACATGTACAGTCGCGAAAGCGTCAACATTTTGTCTGTCAAATTTGTGAACGACAGTTACATGACATCAATTTGTAGATTTCAGAGCTTCATATGCACACAGTTACAGTGGTTGATATCTTCGGCACAGTCATGTTAACTTTGCCAATTAAGATGATGAGTTAGCAATCTCGTTTTATCATCCCCGCGGAGTATAGTTCAGCATTATTTGCTGTTCGTGGTAGTCAATAAGGGGTTAAAGTTTTTGATTGGGTAACTGGTAAAAGTTAGCTCATTTTTTAGCCTCAGAGCGAAGTGTTGACATTGCCGCACATTGACCGGACGTTCCTTGCCAGGAGTTAGTCTGAATCCATTGACGTTTCTTACTCAGAAGCCACACACTGTTAGGTTTCGCTTGCCTAACAGTTGTCCATGAAGTAGGCTCAATAGAAGATGAATGGACCATGGTACGTGCATCATGCGTTTCTCCAGGACACTTCGAGGTGCACGGCGTAAAACTTCCAGGAAATTAACGGTGAGTTTTATCTACCATGATTCATACTTCTAGTTGTTTTTGGGTCGTGGAGAACTCAGTCCATTGCTCTCTTAATTAGTGTAACAAAGGAAGACGATAAGAGGGCGACAATGTAACGGGCATAATACTGCAGCTAAGTTCGGAATTGAGACTTTCTGAACCTTTACTCTCATCGTTTTACTATTATGTCTATCAAACTGCGTCTGTTTCGTAGTCAAATCCATAGGTTGGTCACTTATTAGAAAACTCACGTAACACTATCGTAATATCAGCTCTGTAAACACTATCATAAAAAACGACAATTCCTAAATCCATCAAAATCGAAATTGAGTTCGAAGTGCTATCATGGTTTAAATAACTTACAAAAGCTCTTGCTTATGTACAGTCCCTCCGAGGCTTAAAGTGGGGACGCACATGAATATTGCGGTCAGTATCAGTTCGACAATAAACACTGTTGACGTTCTTTGCGGTCAGCTGTTTGCGCGTGACTCTTATCGCAACGGTCATATCTTTCACTGCTCGAGCTCAAATGTTTTGGAAGTTAATTGCAGTATTTATTCAACCCGTTTATTATTTGAATGTTTCAAATAAGCGATAATATACCCAATGTAGTAACGAAGTATTTCCACTCGCGCTGGACTGTTTCACGCGCTCTAAAAGATAATAGATCATCTATCGTAAATTTATATAAAGCAGGGTAGCCCGGTGTATACTCTTGCGTGCTGGGAAGTAGGAAGTATTTAATAAGAAACTATGAACTCCGTCTCTAAATAAAGAGCAGAGAAAGGAGAAATGAATTTTAATTCAACATCAGTGCACCCTGAGATGTATGCACCTCACTACTCAGAACCTGTTTCGGACAGTATCCGAAACTTACTTCCTAAGCTTCCAGACTCAAGTGTGAACCTGACTCACTACAGTTAGCACTGCATGCTGCTCTTTAGGTGAAAGATTTGCAGCAATAAACTTTCAGTAATGACTGCGTCGTCTCTGGGTAATTTCCAGATGCGTGCTCCCCAGGATGCTCCGACCAAAATCCATGTGACTTTTGCTTGTGAGATATTTGAAACATTGTATTTATCGTGAATACTAAAGCCTACCTACTGTAAAAGTACCTGTCGCTCTGATTTTACCTGATATGCTGCGAGTAACTGTCAAGCATGCCATATTTGGGGGCATTAAGGTATTAAATTGCTTCACTCGTTATGTTCGGGACAGGTATTTTCCATAAGAAAATGGAAATACCAAGGCATTTTTTTGGTTACGCTTGTTCTTGTGTCAGCGGTTTAGTGTCCAAATCTATAGTATTCCAGTCAACTCTTCATTATGCTTCTACTGGAGCGAAAAATGAATATGTATTCATGGTATGTCACAAAGTCGCTTTAGGCGGAGCAAGCTTTGCTCTGCTTACACAGAGACAGGTCTTCGTATCAAAAGATTGGCAATTAGATATCCATGATTTTGTTTCAGAGATTCTATCATCAAAACCACACTCATTGCCACAAATGCAAAAACGATCTTGAGTTGTGAAACTCTGAACACTTTTTTATTTTTGACAGACTGAGGCCCAGTTTAAAATGTGACGCTCACCACAGTTGTCATTTGTCTCAGCATGTTGGTCTCTGTTATTGATCCAGATTGGATGCTGCCAGTTGCTTAAATGCTTTTTTCACAACGCATGCTTTAAAGGACAATAAAACAACTGAAACACTACAAGGAGTGCCACACAGTTAATATTAAATAATCGTAAATCCATCAACGGGCACAAGGTCGAAATGAAGCTACACGGAAACGAAATTCCAGCCCATTATTCTGACAGTGAAATTAAAGTAAATTAAAGTAAATTAATTTACTTTAATTTACATTAAGAGTGTAAGTTAGACATGACTTTCTGATATTCATTCCATTGATTAGTTTATAGTAAATCATTGTAGGTTGTTTATTCTTACAAAGTAATATAGAGATGCAACTATTTTGCTTGTGAACAACAGTTTAGCAATGCTTAAGCATCTTTCTGTTTCCAAAGTTTTCTTTCCTTTGTTTTATATTTTGCAAGAGTCATTTTGTCAATCCTTGTCCCATGCTTTTAATTATCTCTTCCATTCGTGTTTTCCGTGGGTTTTTCCTCTTTCTTGATTATCCAGACGTGGCCATACCAGACAAACTTTTTATTATGTAGAATTTTGACATTCACTTTTTCTTGTTTCCTCTTTTCCCAGATATCTAATCTTTCACTTCGGATACACCTTATAGAGCATCTATTTTTTTAGATTCCAATTTACATTTTAAGTCTGAATTTAGCATCCGCACTTCTACAACATCAGAATCGTTATCTCCCTCTGGACCAATGATTAGCATGTATTTATTTGTTGTATACACAGTTTGTTTACTCCATGATATTCCATCTAATATTTTCATTTTCCCTTAAAAATAGGTGCTCTAATTCCAAGAGTAACAAATTCCATTAATATAAGCTTTATTTTTTTATTTTTTGTTTCTGTAACAGATAATTCAATTTAAATGTGTTTAATGATCTAATCGCAGCTTATCTCGACTATGGCTGACATTAAATATATTTCCCAGCGCCGTCTTTTTAATTCTGAAGTCAAAGGTGAAATTTTCAGACATTTTTCTTTCCAAGTTTGAATGCCTTTAATCGTGTTATCATGCGCACAATGACTTAAGTACTCAAATAATGCTTAAATGAACCCGAGTTCCATGGAGCTTAAATTCTTCTCTGGGTAAGGGAAAATCCCAGAAAAAGTTTTACTCGCTCCAACCGAGATTCGAACTCCGGCACATTAACCTCACGCCACAGCTGTTTCTCTCGCTCTAGTACGTAAATTATAACTCTAGGTGACACGTTTGCTATACATGCTGATAAGTTAAGAAATGACTATGACTACGACACGGTCGACTCGACTGATGTAATATTTTGTGCGTCCCCCTAGGAGAGAGGGTTGACGTGAGAGGATACTAACAATGGCCGGACTGAGGAAAGATGACAGCAAGATTCGGGGGAATTTCCAATATTAGCCTAGTGACCTAAAGAAACAGCGAAATGCCTATGGGTCAGAAATGTCGGTAACGGGAATCGAAATCATGACGCACGGTAAATTAATGAAAGTTGCTTGCTTTAATTATATGCAACATTATAATCTAGTTCTCTAAAGAAGAGATTTAAGGGGCACGTAAGGAAGAATTCTAGAAGTGGAACTCTTTTGAAAATAAGAAACACAACATTGGTTAAACTTTTCCTTATTTCTGGTAGAAATTGCATTTTGATAGTATATCACGGCTAGTGATGCGAAAAGCCACGTATAGTAGTGAATGATGAAATATGGTGCAGAGTTTTCAGTGTGAATACGAAATTTGGTACAGTAAAGTTGCATGTTCACAAAATAATTTCATAGCAGCATTATTGTATTTAAGTGTAAATAAACAAATGATTGGAAAACTCTCGGGCAGCGCCGAAACATCTGCTAGTAGTAAAATAGAAGCGAAAAATTTAATATCATTGTCCAGGAGCACGTGAGCAAGCCTTAATTGTCGGGGATGTGGCCCGAAAGAATCACGTGTGTGGTCGATACGGTAACATGTGCTTCGGGTAGTAACTGGTTCCTCAGACATGGAGAACCTGTTGTATGCAGTACTCACAGACTGACGTAATTGTGGTGGAGAGATAATGCTTAATTGCTGTGAACACACATTATGACAACATGATGACCGAGGGACCAGTTTGGGATTCCGTGATCATCCTTGAGGAAAACAAAGGCCTAAGCTATGACGTAGGTTATGAGATTCGGTGGACTACTTTCCTTTGTAAGCTAGTACAATTTAAAGCGAAATGTTTTAAAACCTTACCTAGGCGAATGTTGGGTGTTAATCCGGATACCACAGCTTTCCTGTTCCAGTCATTCTATTCTTGTCAGTTCTGGGTTGTAGGAGCGGGCAAAGGTGATGCGAAGGTTTCCTCCCTGGCGTCGTTCCGGGCCTACTGGTCAGGACCTAAACTCGCAATGGGTCGGCGATGAAGAGCTCGTGAGGATCGAGCGCGGCGGTGACAGATGAGTTCTTACCGTAACCATTAAAGATCGTGTACACGCGCCGGGATCTGCTTGCCCTTCGAGCTTGTTCCCTCATCCTTCCCTCTGTATGTGGCGGGGGCGGTACAAAGGTCCTGCTATCTGTGCCTCGGTAATGCGGAGGTCCGTCTGTTGTCTTCTAGTTTGTGTATCTATCTTTACCATGTCGTCGCAAGCCAGTTGACGAAATTATAGTAATACATAAATAAGTATTAAACTCTAAATCATTTCATAGTAGCCACTGCGTTTTGCTTGATTTAGTGAAGGCCATATACAGGTAGACGTTTCCCAGAAATCACTACATTCATTCTAACGAGTAATGGAGTAAAACAAAATAAAATTGTGCCAGAGTAGGCTTTGGTATTAAACATACTTTTGTTTTTGGTCATGGTATTCACAGATAGACTGGCATACGCGGATGTTTTTCTACAAAAACTGACTTTGTTTTAATCCAGCTTATTTTAAGAATAGGGAACTAAGATTCTTTTTTTAAAAAAACACAATCTTTCGGCCTAAACTACTCATTACATATACAAATTTACAGTACTGTTTTAAGGTGACCCATGAATCTTATTAAAATACAACCTATATTTATATATTTGCATGTATATAAAATATAAATCTCGAATTTTCTTGGAATAACCTTTGAAGTCTTTTCTGGGTGACGTTTCCATAACTGGTGAGTTACTATTTCCATTTTCTCCTGATCTTGTAAGTGGTATGGCACTTTGAAGTCATTCAGAATCTATCACTTCGGCCTACTGTACGAAATGAGTAAAGAAAGCTTAACAAGAAGTAGAGACGGTAAGATTTTGTAAAAGTAACCTTTTAAGAACCAGCAGAGAAGGTCATATGAATACACCCTATCAGATTTTTTAAGGTTTACCATATGACTTTTCCAAAATCCAATAACAAACTAAACATTTCTAGTTTTTAACTACTCAGCGCTCAAGAAATGAGTTAAAATGTTATATACCTTTTTCTCTGAATGAATCTAACCTACGAAATCAATTCAGACTGTCTTGAATGAAAAGAAACATGATTTTTAAAAGCATATGTATTTTAATTCGTCGCGATAAACAGGACGTGCTTATGCATTTCCAATAATGCTGATACCTACCATCTCTATTGGAATCACCAACATTGCAGATGATACAGGCCTTAAAGAACCTAACCTCAATCTATTTTGCAAGAAAAAGTACTTATGTGCCGCGATGCCCTACCTTCCATATGTATCGAGTCGCCTGGCCATATAGGCAGTAAGATAGACACGCATGCATATAAGATAGCGGACACTGCGGTTCCAAAGGCGCTACGAAAGTAATGCAAAGTTCTTCTTATTTATACGTACTCATATTTATTCCTGTTTTTGAAACTAATTCAAACCAATTTTGTATATGAATATGACATTACTTCAATACAACTCGCAGAAAATGAGATCTCTATTACTGTGTTAATGTTTATTATTTTAGACATACTAGCACTGGTTCTAATTCGACGTTAAAATACAGAAGTCGTTATATACATCGCGATCTTAGTGTTTACCTTCTATACTATTATAACCTGTATTTTAAATTGCGCAATATAGTTTTAAAACTTATGAATAATAAGTTACAGTAATAAGACAGTAATATTTTTTATAAAAAGTTAGCAATGGTCATTCTGTAAATTTACTGATAATAGGGTGTATTTCATGTTAGAATTACTTTGTACACTAATTGCATTTATTTTCTTTACAGGTGAGTATTTCTATGCCGTAAAAGCAGATTAGGTTGGTAAGTTAACTTTTAATAACTTTCCTGTAGGCAGCTGGGGTTTTCACATTTGTAAAATAAAGACAAACATCCACGAAGTGGGTTTTATCCCATGCACTGTTAGGAATTCAACCAATGAAACTTGAAACATTGGTGGAACTTATTTAAGACTGTCCAAGAATAAAACATTACGGGTTACATAAAGAATAATTAATTGATAACCAGTTCAACAAAAGTGGGAACAGGAAAACGTTAACCTCAAAAATTAAGATAAATCAAAATCAGCACACAAAAACACATTTTAAAAATCATAATTTATCCAGAAATGAACATTTATTTAAATGTTCACCTATTAGAAAAGAATCAGTGCTAGAACTTGAAGAAATCGGCTGATATTTGTAATAGTAACTGAAATGGATTGAACTGAATTAGAAGGATTTCGTATTTATTTATTTTTCTAATTTACGGCCTCCGACTTTAATTCATCTCGGTGTTCAGATGAGCCCAGGGTCCATAGAGGTTAGCGTTACCCGACATTCATCTTTCAGGGTAAGGGAAAACCCCGGAAAAAACCTTATCCATGTAGCTCACCATGACCGAGATTCGAACTCGGGACCTCTTGAACGTGAGGCAGACACGCTACCTCCACGCTACCGAGGCGGACGTAATGTTGATAATTTATGTGCAGCTATGGCTTCAATTAATGTGTTGGTATTTTTTTATTAATTCTTGTTCCCCTATTCCAGTCTGGTACATGCTTGATACTGCCGTCGAGATGGATGACGTAGCACTGCATTCTGCGTTCGGTTAGGGAGCGTGCTGACGTTTTATCCGATAAAGTTGCATCCTTTTAAGATAAACGACTATGAGTGGCTGATATCCGAGGCACTACTAAACGTTCTTGGTCAGTATCAAGTGACATATGAATTGAAAAGTGACATATGAATAGAAAATAAATAACTGTTAGAAGTAACCAAAGCCTGCTCTCTGCACGTGTGCCAGGAATCTTATGCACGAGACTAATGAATAAACATACTGAATATATAAAGTACCATTAGAGATGCTAGGATACTGTGTTCTCTTCTCGATATGTTCTTATTATACATCTAAATGCTAGGAAGATACATAACAAGTTTGAAATGACTTTTGTATCTGCAACTGTACAAAGCTGTTGCTAGGTTATAGGTTACCATCAAAATGAAAATTCTTGTCGGCGGGAATCTTGTGTAAATAAAGTACAACCAGCTTTAAATGGACGTACAATTCAAATTTGATGTATTTTTGACAATATAAGTCATTTTTAGTTGTTTCCATCAAAAAGGAGATTACTTCCTTGGCTGCCAAAAATGTTATCACCAGGCATTGCTGTGTTTAAGCCCGAGAAGTCTTTTATAGGATTGTGCGGTACATTTAAAGCAGTCACTGGATGTTAATTTACTTTTTCTTCTCTGGTAATTATTACTTGATATTTTATATCGTTTTATATATTTTATGCTATATTTTTATTTTATATTACTTTGTAAAAATAAATTGCGTATTTTGAAACGTCTAACAAAAAGTGCGTCTACTCTACTTAAAGATTTCGGATCAATTCTCGGCTGGGCTGAGAATTTTTTGTTTCCAGATCATTCGCTAGCCTATGTGGAGACTAGTATTGTGAATGTTAGCATTTCAATTTGAATAGAAATTAATGGGAAAAACGAAAGTTTAAAAAGCCAGAGAACTCGGAGAGTAAAAAGAAGTTGGTCAAAACTCTCAGTCCTACAAGTTAAAGAGGTTATACAGATAAAAAACCGGGAATTATAATTTTTCACTGTGCTGATGGTAATTTTAATGCATTCAGTTATAGTAGCAATAATTTTTAATACTTTGATAAATAAATCCAGGATGACTTCTGATTAAACATTTAAGTAGAAGTAAGTATTACTGCTAACTCCTGTAAAGTGAAATTAAAACTGACTTAATGTGATTTGGATGACAATATTTTTTAGGATTTTTAAATTCTAACAAATGGAAGTAATTTGGTTTCCAAACTTTGTGTTAGGCATATAAATATTTTATAAATATTTAGAAGTACAAAATTTTAGCCCTAAATGTGAGATATCATGCCCTGCCCACAATTCTGATAAATCTATGACCTCTATGTTAATTTTTCTAGTAAATTTTCCCCTGTGATCTGTAACTCCACCATAGACATGTTTATGAATTTTAATTTTATAGTAATATTTTAGTAGTATTAAATTATAAGTTTGGTAGTGTCTTAAAAAATTGTATCAGGACCCAGAACATCTGTATATCGAGATCAAAGTTATAGCTTGTCTTCATTGCCACCCACCATAAGCCTTCTGAAGATAGTAGTCCTTTAGAATATTTAATCTTCTCAGCACGTCAGTTTGCGTTCAGAAAATGTCTTGAAACACTAATTTTTAAAGGGAATTTTGAGTCATAAATGGAATTATACTAAAGGTGCAACGTAAGGTATTATTTATATGGGCTACATTTTCAAACTGCATCATGGCTTCCAACACCAACTGCAGTCTTAGGCTTCTGCATGAATTTATTGAAAGGAAAACAAACATTTAATTAATTTTTGTTTTCTATAGTTATAGTAGGTATAGTCTGCACTAAGATTTCGCCGACAATATTCGTTTTGAGTTTCCCAGAATTCATTATAATTAAATTTTTAAAAACGATCTGCACTGATGTGATGTGCTTGTGAATAGATGTCAATAAATATCAAACTTGGCAAATCCCAAGCATTTTCCAAGGACCCAACACTGAGAAAATTCGTCCATTCCAAATATACGCATGTTTGCTAAATAGTTGATAGTTCTAGTGAAGATGTTTAAAATATTTACGTGATTAACGTAACTTTTTTTTCAATAGCCTTTGACAGAAAATAAAATTATCAGGTGGTCAAGACTATAGACAGTAGTCTGCACATATTGGCCAACGTGTAAAGGGTTGGTTGATTGGTTACCAACACGCCCCATATGGCAACCTTGGCCTTCGGGGTAACCTCGTCCCACCACGTGATGATCGGACTCATTTCTCAGGTGGAGGCACCCAGACGGCGTTGTCCATTACCTCCAATGAAAGGGTGATAGTGAAGATGACTGTGAGGCGAGAGGACCTACAGCTTATACCGTGGACTCCGAACCGCGTTGGGCATAGGGGACACTTCACATGTGCTAGGCAGAGGTGAAGGCGTGGATAGGGCCGACTTAAAATCGTCAACCCCAGAGCCGGGAATCGAACTCCGGACTTTTAGCACGCGAACGAAACTACTGCGCTACCCCGGCGTCCATGTGTAAAGGGTAGTTTGTAGCGATAGGATTTATTTTCCCAGAAACGTGTCGCAGCTTTGAAAGATGGCGAATTTAAGTTCCTAGTTTGGTAATTAATTGACTTTTTGTCGTCTATTGCGTTGCTTACACACACACACACACACACACACACACACACACACACACACACACACACACACACATACACACACACACACAAACAAACAAACAAAATCAAATAACCGGCAAATGATAAACTAAGGCAAATTAGAGCCAAAGCAACCCGTTTCGTTAGGTTGCCGTTTTTTCTTAGGCAATGAAATTAATACCATGATAATTCCCTCTTTTGGATCTGGGTATCTGGTTCTCTAAACCTTTCAGGTTAGAGAAGAACTTGAAGTAAAATCAGCCAAGAGTCACATCGGTAAGCTAGTGTCTGAGTTATAACACAATGTTAATTTGACCTGTTATTTTTGGCTATTTTTATCAAAATTGATTTTATAAATTCTGTAACTAATAAATGAATTTCACGCTCGAAATGTAATTCCATGTTTTTGTTGTAAATGTTTACACGTGAGAATGATGCGTAACAAAATAGGCGGTTCACCTCGCCTCTAGCATGGTTTTTGTACTCCTTTTAGAAATATGTGGTAAGCTGAGAATATAGTACAAAAACTGTCTAAGCCATGCTTACGTCTTTGCGGTTTGCAGCAAACAAAACTGTCAAGGAAATAGGTCTTTGAAACCGCATGCTTCTGTACAAAACCGCAAGAACCCGCACATTTCCGTAAAAAAGAGCAGTATACGAGTAATATCTCATATTGCTCAGTTTTGAAATATGTGATATTGTTTATTACCTACAGTAGTTTAATAAATAGTTTATGAAGTCATCTGTGTAACTTCAATAAAAATGTTGTTGTAATCAAATGCTAGGCTTTGGCAATGAAGCCATTAGCTCTCTTGCTCTCCAATGTTTCTGTGTAGTGGATCCGGCAGGTAGGGCTTTGCAGGTTAAAAGATGTTCTTCAGTCATTTCCTCTTCTTTGTTGCACAGAGTACAATTTGGACTTGTATAAATTCCTATTCTGTGTAAGTGTTTGGCCAAATAATCATGTTCCGTAAGTAATCTAAAATTTGCTGCTGCAGCTTTACGTGGAATTTCTGGATTTCTGGATTTTTAATTAAAATGTTCCATTTTTTTATCTTTGGCTTTGTTAGATATTGATTGGTTTTGTTTGTTTTTATATTTTGTTTTTGATTAATTTTGTTATGGATGTAAAGGGTAAGTTTTTACTTTTGTTCTGAATTAAATTTGCCCCTTTTTTGGCAAGAAATACAGCTGATTCATTTCCAGCGGTTCCACAATGTGTAGGTACTCACTGTAGTTTAATTCTTCTCTGTAGTTTTTGAAGTTGTTTGATCATTTTGTGACATTCCTTAATTTGGATTGACCTCATTTCATATGAACTTATTGCACATAATGCTGCTTTAGAATCAGAAAGTATGACTGCATTTTTGAATTTATCTTCTGTATAGAAGGTGCGGGAGTGAAATATGAATAGCCGTTACTTCTGCATCAAAATTTGTTGTGTGGTATCCCGCTGGTTAATAGAATGAGAACAGTGCACACTTAATTCCTGCTCCTGAGTTGTTGTCCAAGTTAGTTCCATCTGTGTAGATATGTAACCATTCTTCAGGTGGGTATCTATTGTTCACAGTTTCTAATGCTAGTGCTTTTAGTACAGGTTTGGAAGTTTCAGATTTTGTAACTATTTATTCTAAATCTAATTGAATATTAATTGGTTCAAAAGTCAGTGGGTTTTCT
This sequence comes from Mantis religiosa, assembly GCA_030765055.1. Classification (NCBI taxonomy): domain Eukaryota; kingdom Metazoa; phylum Arthropoda; class Insecta; order Mantodea; family Mantidae; genus Mantis; species Mantis religiosa. Next base: position 102,951,915 of record CM060957.1, on the reverse strand, counting down.
TTGATTAAAATGTTTTCTTTAGAATTAGGAAGAATCAGATCTCTTTAATTCCATAGCTTTGTGTAGGAAAGTTGCTTGTGTTTTCATCTTGATTGGTTGTAGTAATCTTTTCTCCCATTTTGTTGTTTTTAACCGCAACATTTTTTTTTCGTGTTCTATTATTGCTTGCTCTTCTAAAGTTAGAAGTATTGGATAGTTAGTTCAGGCTTGCATTGCTGTGATTGGTGTAGATTTTGCTGCAACGGTTATTAGTTGCAGGGCCTGAAAAATGTTTTTTTAGCTATTTTCAGTTTTAACTTTTTTGTTTTGAAAATGAAAATTCAAGCTTATTTTTATTGGTACTGTGTTTTATGTGTCAAACTAGTCTTTTCTTGAAAAGAAATTGCAAGGCTGAGCAGCTAAAAATGCATTTCAAATAAACGGTTGCTTCAACAACTACGAAAACTGAAGGCATCACACTACTTAGAAAAAGTATTTCTGTTTTTGTACATAAATTTAATTTCTTAAAGAACCGCCTAATTAGCATAGATATTAATCTACAACAGGAAGCGTTTATCTAGCCAGTGACAACACAGCCCCGAATTTGCACCATGAAAACAAGCTTCCAGGATATTACAACCGGCTGCTTGTGTTCACCGCTCTAATAGGTTATGTCTCATTTGTAATTTTGCTCTCTTTTGTACCATCACATCTCTGTAAACTTAAATTGTATTACAATCAATAATAAATTATTATTGAAGAAAACACATGTTAAACTTCTCACTTGGGTTTTCTCTCCAATAACCACTAATCGGAACGTATGCTCGGGTGATTCCCCTTCGACCTTAATGTTCCTGTCCGTCCCCTTTCATCTGTTTTAAGTTTGTAAAACCAGATGAAGGCAGTTGAGTTGCGTTAGAATTTGCACTATGGGAAGATTTATCTCTGCCGCTTAACGGGACTGTTGTGTTCCCCTTCCTTTCTAAGAGCTATCTCGTTCGCACGTGGTGACTAAGGCAAGGTTAGCCTGCATTAGGTTTAGAGTCATATTGGAATCAATACCTCGTTCTTGCTAGCGCATATCGTCGACCGCATCTGGTCTCCCTTTCAGTCTCCCCTTCATGCCTTCGTCACGTTAATGGTCCACCATTGCATACGAGCGGTACGTTACTCCTGTCATTCGAAGTTCGCAATCTGACAACTTTGAAGTTACTACCACCACCATAAAACAGATGAGCCACTTAATGCCACTTAATGGGAAGCAATATCGTGTTTCTTTACGTCCAGTATTTTCTTTTCAGTACAATACTATTTGGTTAATCCTAAATTGCATAAAGGATTGCTCACGTATCAATGACAAATCAGATTGACCTCAAAGTTTGATGCTCCCAGTCCCAGTTTACTTTTACAATATTCCAGCTATCTTTCCATCAGCCCATTGCAACCTGACTATCCTATTTATTATTCATAACATTAATCAAATATAATTTCTTACTTATAAGCATCTAATTTAAAATATCGCGCTAGTTCGACAACTTAATTTTTTCCTTAAGAAGTACAGTTGCTTTCCTTGGAACGCCTTTCCTTCAGGTGTGCGTGTTTATTTAATTTTGGTTTAGTTGCCAATCATTTATATTTCTCTTGTTATTTAATAATTAAAAACAGCATTTTCCTGTGGTACAAAAGAAGTTACATTTTTATTCAATTTCACGCACCTTTCCCCAAAATGTAAAAGCATTAACTCTATTATTCCTTATACTTTAATTTGTATTTCTATTTCTGTAATTGAAAGTATATTAATTTGAAGGATCCTTTGTATAGTTTGTTTATTTTTGTTTTGAACCAGGCATCATTCAACTGTGGCCATTAAGCGGTTTAAATCAGTATCATTCTATCATTCATTTATTTGAAGCTATCTGTCGGGTGAATAATATTTTTCACTCCTTTCTCCTCATTTTGGTTTCCGTTTTGGTTTGTCATCGTGTGACCTTCCTCTTGTAGCAGCTTGATGGAGAAAGGAGAGGGAGACGAAGGAAGGGACAGTGAGAAGCACTTTCATCCTGTGTTTACTTAATAAATTGGAAAACGTTATGGAGAGAGAGCCTGCTCTATATTGACATTTTATAGTATGTTCAAAGATCAGTTTGCTAAAGAAAATGAGAAAATTTAGAGAAGGGAGTTGAATGTAAATGTTGTATAAACGTAAGAGTTCCTGAGGACTGCTGAAGATATATGAAATTGTTAGCGGAAGATAATAATAATAATAATAATAATAATAATAATAATAATAATAATAATAATAATAATAATAATAATAATAATAATAATAATAATAATAATAATAATAATAATAATAATAATAATTAATAATTAATAAATAATAATAATAATAATAATAATAATAATAATAATAATAATAATAATAATAATAATAATAATAATAATAATAATAATAATAATTAATAATAAATAATAATAATAATAATAATAATAATAATAATAATAATAATAATAATAATAATAATAATAATAATAATAATAATAATAATAATAATAATAATAATAATAATAATAATAATAATAATAATAATAATAATAATAATAATAATAATAATAATAATAATAATAATAATAATAATAATAATAATAATAAATTATTGCCTGCTCAATTTTCGGAAAATCTGAGTCCCTATTCTGGCCCGCAGGAAACCTAACTACCAGATCAAGGAGGACAGGCAGTACAAATCAAATAATTGTACAACTAGTTCCAATCCACTGAGCCGTGGTATGCAACTGCCTCTCTTGCTCCTGCACTGAAATAAGGAAATAAAAATTGTCGCCGATCGCATTGTTGGTTGGTGCCGCGGCCGCAAGCCAGTTCCGGTCACGCGTGGACAGGAAAGAGACATAGTGATACGCGCGCTGGACGCTTGCCGAGAGAGAAAGAAGCAGAGGGAGAAAGAGACAGAGAAGTCTGGATTGTTCCCTTTCTTCTTCGCCGCGAAAGGCCTTGAAACATCGGCGGCTTTCTAGGAAAAATCACTGGGGGGTATAAAAGCCGCAAGTGTTAGAGTTGCTAGTCAGTTTCTAGTGAGCTGTTAATTGTGTGTGTGCAGCTATTTGGAGTGTACCACAAATGATTTATTTCGTTTGTTTACGCGTGGTGAAGTAACGCGAGACCTTGAATACTGGGTTTGTGTATGTTACGTCATTCGGCTGCTGTCAGGGTTGTACAAAGCGTGTTTTTACTTATAAAAAGAGCATTTTAAATTACTGCAAACGAGACCTTTGATTCTACGAACCCACAAAGTCACAATAATATATGTAATCTGTATTATTAGTTTCTGAGCATGTTTAATCACTCAACATAAAATAACTGGCATGAACAAATAATATCCTTGCGCTAGAGTTGCCTTAGAATACCTCAGATTAAGACCTCATCCAGGTATTTTGACCCAAACGGTATTTGAATTACACAAGAACAAGCAAGTGTATAACATGTGTATACGTATATATCAAGCAAGAGGCTATTATTAGGTCTGAAATATTGATTTGACGTGTAAGCGTTTCTTTCTTTTTGGCATAACATTTACTTGTTTATACTACCTAGCTGGAGATTATTATTAATAAATGTAACATATCAAGTTCTGCTTTTTAGAACATCAATGACCTGGAGATAAGGGTTTCGCCAACCATTTGTAATTTGTAACGAGTGTTTTGCTTAATTGTGGCTTGAATTTGAAATTTGTGGTAAGTTAGTCCTAGTGTGGAACTAGAGAAAATCCAGTGTCATGTGAAAAAGACTAATGCTTCCTATATAAAGTTCTGTTTGAGTTTAATATTGGGTTAAAAGGCATCGTCGTGTCCCAGTGGGCTAGTGTGATCCAAGTGTCCTTCAATTGCAGGCTTGATGGGTTTATAAAGTATTTTAGACCACAGTACTATGTCAGTAAATCCTATAGGCACATGCGATGAAAACCACAACTATCCAGTGCATGACACGTGTAATGCATTGTCAAGTTTCAAAATGCTACAAAAGTTGCCTCAATCTAATAAGATTTTAACAGAAATAATACAATAAGGGGAAATGAATTTATTAGGAAAAATAAAGATCTTTACAGCTATAGGTCACAGGATGGTGCAAGTATAGCTTCAAGTAACAAGATAAAGACCTAGGGGAGCATGACATATATTATTTCCTTCCTGTTCTTAGACGATATTGATGTTTTCCAACATTGGCCATGTTAATGTTATTCAAGTATTCCTTCTATTTCTCCGACTTACAGTCTGTAAATTCATAATTAGCCAGCTCAGAATAAATGTAGTTGGTATTCTGAATGTTAAGTTTATAATCTATATCATATTAATTCACCTACTGGCAATGACCTATGAGTACAAACACCATTTTCCAGCGCTAGAACAGCTGTGGAATAGGCAACCAGCAGAATTGAGTTTGCCCACTGTTTAACTAAGCCACCTTATGCATATTTATAGAAACATTGGAGGTTAGGAACCGTGCCAAGGTACCTGGTTAACCTGTATGACGTCAATCCAGTTTTACATTACCGCTGAATTATAATTTGCATCTTTATGCTGCCATTGTATCAATCTCTCTCCATGCAAATGTGGTCGCTAAGAGTATTCCAGAACTTTTTCTAAACTCGTCTTTAATATAATGAACTGAGTTTAGAAGTGTCACATATTAAAGTTAAATAATTACAAAAAATTCCTATTCCTTCTGAGGAAGTTATAAGTAATAAAAATAACAATCCATTACATAAAACTAAGGCAAGGACAGTTGACAACTTTCTTACCTACTCCGTTTCTATTTTTAACAAAATATTCCTACACGTACCTAGTTATAGCTACTTCTTGTTAATCAAGATAAATGCAAAAAGATATATATATATATATATATATATATATATATATATATATTCTAGCATTCAAATTCCATACTTGATATCAGAAATAAATAAATGCTGATTTGGATTTAGAAATATGAGATTTAAATATTGTAAAATACAAACCAATTTACTGAAAACGGTTAATGCAAAACAATGTGGAATACCGACTTTTTGAGCGATATTCGCAGTTTTGAATAGTTTCTATGAGTTATGATTTGCAACATGCACATAATTCAAAATGGAGAGGTGATCGTGGATATTCACCGAAAATTTAAGATACTGTGATTTTGTGGGTTCGTAGAATTAAAAGTCCGGGTTGCAGATATTCCAAATGTTCTTTATTTCCGTAGAAATACACTGCTAAATTCTCACGTAACAACATTACGTCACATACACCACACAATCTAACAAGATCGATGACAATAACAACAGCGATCAGTTTATATCACCTCAGCTGTTTACTACTTACGACTGTTCGCGACAGACTCTTGGCGAGTCGTTGCTCTCTTAAATACCTCATTGATAAATTCGAGAGTTTTCTGGAACAAATAAGAAAACAACTTTTATCTGTTAATCGAGATATCACTAGAACCTTCCAAACGTGAAATCCTGTCGGTGCCGGCAAGTCCTTTATCTCCGTGGTACACTATCCGTCTGTTATTTATCGGCGCTATCGTTATTTACCGGCTCTTTGTGTACACTAGCCGCGCTATCTTAGATAACGGCATCGCGACAATACTGATTGTATTTGTCACGCAGGCATCTTAAACATATTATAGTATTTTAATGAGAATTAACTTATTTACTTGACCAGGCATTGCATATGTGTATTCTATGCTTCTTTATAATAATGGTGATACTTCTTTACTCTGTTTTATTAAAATTATTTTATATACATTCTTGGAGTGATTTCTGCCACTTGGAAACCATATTCTGTAGGACAAGAGTCAAAATCCTGTAGGGGTCGATCACGAACTTCCAACCTCAAAGGAAGAGAAAGTAAAATAAGCTCCACAGAAATCATCTTTGAACTTTCTCAACACGAATGGATCTGATTTATCAATAATTTTGTTAAATAAGCGTATAAATGTACTCCATTCTTTAAGAGACGATAATGCAAAAGCACCACTAATCTAAATGGGATTGAAACTTGTTCGACGGGAGGGATCTGGGAGAACATCCAGGTCGTAACGGAAATTTGACACATTCTTGAGGACAAGAGGGAAAATACTGCGAGATTGCTATCAGAAAAATTACTTGTCTTAGAAGTGGGGAGAAAAGTGTTCGGTACGAAGCAATTTTGAGATTTTTCAGTAAGAGCGGACCTGTTTCATCATTTTTGTGTGTGAAATAAAAGGATAAAATCATGTTTCTCTTCATTCTTATTGCAGTGAGGACAGATGAGACATTTTCAACGGAGAGTTTTGAAGATATTATGCACGAATAAGGCACGAATTGGCGTTGGTTTGCAAACTTTGGACGGGAGGTAATGTGTAGGATTTTCATAAGAAATTTGGCACAGTGAAAGTGAGATGATCAAATTAAGGAATTAAATAACAGCTATTGCAGTAGCTTTTAATTATTTGAAGTGTAAATAAACACATATTTAGAAAACTGACTTTTATCAAAACCGTCAAAGCCTCCAGCAGCAGTATTTCGGGTAGTGTATAACATAAATTTTAATATAATAATGATTTTGTATGCATTTTAGAAAACTAGCGCTGCAGGGAAGTATGTTTACAGTTATAGGACAGGGCCAGTCCGCCTCCTGTTATGTGTATGCTATTTGCGCGCGCGTGTATGCTTTCTTTCAAGTACAAATCCTATTACGAAGCAAAGAAGAAGAAAAAAATAATATAGATGGAAGTAAACTAGAAAGTTCTCTTTCGTTATCTGTAGAGTTCATTGGTGTGATTTTGGTTTGTCGCCCCAAATTTCCTGCTTTTGAAGCGGATGTAATTATTTTAAGACAAATGACTAATTCTGGTCGCGATAAGAAATGACGCACTTTGGCATTTTCCTTTGTGTGACTAAATATGGCTTCCGCATTTCTGCGTCGACAGTATGAATTTACTCTAGCACATTCAGTTCTGCTTCGCATTGAAGCTGATATTGCATACATGGACATATTAAGTAAACATGGCCATCTGTAATTCAACTTAAGTTAATAACCAAGTAGGCCATATAGATGATGCAACAAATGCTTAGGTTTATTGAAATCCCAAATTTTGACGTAGGACCAATCAGAATTAAGTATTACGGTAACTTAGCAACCAAAACAGAAAAAAGAACCAATGATTTTATTCTTAAAATTTTTCTTCTGGCTTTAACTGTCGAAGTGGGTAGACGCGTTTTCGGTAAAAGACTTCTTGAAACTACGACAAGTTATTGGAGTTCATCATTTATGAACGTTTAATAAAAGTTTAAAATATACATCGAATACGCGACGCTATGATAAATAATTTAAGTAAAAATCATTTGAATCATTTATAAATAAAAGGAGAAAATTAAAATATAGTAAAGGGCTATATACATCAGTGGAAAAAGTCGCATGCAAATAAGAAAATGATGTCGAGAAATATAATTCCAATGAAAGTGAAATGGTATTAATTATTTTATTCCATAGTTGCCCAAAAGTGAAATCCCTTTTGTATCGATACCACGCCTGAGAAGTTTCACATCTCATCGCTCGCCGCAGCTGCCGGAGAGAGGATTTATAGAAATCTTCGAGATTTTCATCTTCACGGCTTTTAGACGAAAGGTTCATCGCTTCTACATCAAGGTAAGGTTTGGCTTCTACATGCGTCGCCACATCGAGGGAGCGCGAAACTTTTACGCGTGTGGGGCGTAGACCTCACGAAGGGGCGAATCCAACTTCAGATATGTCACCGCATCGTGCGATATAAATCCAACCCACAAGGAGTGGAGCCGCTCCTACATATACAGTTTTATTATACATACTCATATAAGGGTGAATACTTTATTAAGTCACATAGGTATAGTCATATTACAGATGGTAAACCTCTTATGCATTGATTAATTAAAAGGTTGTATTTGCAAAAAAGCACTAGGATTTTGGCAACGTGTTTTTTATTTGAAGATCTAATGCATTTAAAAACCACAAATAAAAACCTGTAATCCAAGGCATGACCCGTTCCTGTAGGTTCCATGTTTTGCTTTCTCGCTATTTTTATTTTCTGTGCCACTTAATAGGTAGAGGAACTATCGCATTCCACGTAAACCCTCTAAATTTTATAAAAAATGTATGTTTTGAAGCATGGTGATATAAAATAGATATCGTTAGTAAAATATCCCTTTGTACATATATTGGGGGAAAAAATGGGAACCACTATACAAGCTTTCTTACAAGGATGCAACACAAAAGTTTTCAAAACAAAAATAACTATCCTGCCCCCACAATAAACTATCCCTTACACTGTAAAATTTGCATAATGTTTGATTTCTTTCAAAGACTGTTCTAACCATTTGTCTTAAAATACTATTCTGGCAGAATAGTAACAGTCCTCTTTATAATCACACAAATGAGCTCAAAATTCCATTTTGTGGCATCATTCGAAAAATGTATTGTTATTTGTTTAAATGTTTCAAGACTTCATCATTTCTTGAAGTGATGCCATAAATTTTTATTGTTTTTCGCAAGGTAGTGGAAAACATATGAAATTTGGGCGCTAACATATAAAGATGTCACTCTCACTATAGTCTTGGGTACCAATCTTACGTTTTACCTGGAATTACATACATACTGAAGCTATTTCTGCATCTCGACTGTGAGAGCAACACCTGTATCTCAAAAGTTGAGTAGTGAATTAGATGGCGATTATGCTAGAGGTCATGAAATGGAACAGACCACTCGTCAATGAAAATGTCATGTATTTTTAATTATTAAGAAATTATATGGATTTGGTTAGCGTTAAGAAGCATACCATAGTCTGTTGTCTATGAAACCTCACAAGGGGATTATCACTATGTTCATACCAGTATTTGCGTGAGAGTTTGATGGCATTATCTCTGGTCTATGTGGGGCCTGTACACCAAAAGTCTGCTGCCGAAAAGAACCATAACGCCCAAAACTGAAGCTTGAAAAGTGCCGCATGCGACCACTTGCAAGTAGCTGCTGGACATCCCTCGTAAACTCTGTCCTGCGCTCCTTATATATGCCATGTGTAGACCACTACCCGTCAGGAGTAAACATTCCCTCCTGTATAATGCTGTGTTATTATGACTCTGTTCCTACGTATTCTGGACTCATTTTCGAGTACTTTCAGCTACACTCCGCACTCGATGTTTGGCACATAGGTCCCACATAGAGCAGTAATTTCTTTTCTGATATTGTCTGTCGTTTCAATTAATCTGGGTCATAGGTAAAGAACAGTGGCTACCGGGATCCCCAGACCTTCTGGTATGCGATTTTTATTTATGGGGGAACTTAAAAAAATAGAGTGTATCGGAACAACCCGCATACGTAGGAAGTACTGAAAGACAGTAGCAGAAGAAAAATTACTGCCATTTCAGAAGATGAATTAATGCGTGTCAACAGAAATTTTCTTCGAATGTGTGAGACATGCGTGGCAACACAAGGACATCATGTCTAGCACCTTCTATGACAAAGTTATGTGATTATTATAATTATAATTTTCATGATAAACCTAAGAGCTAGAATTTAAATATTCAGCCGGGCAGCTACGCGCCTAACGTGGCGGCAGCAGCGTGGCGGCAGCAGCGTGACTTCTGCTGCAGCACTAACCACCCAACGGCCAGCCACCAGTGAAAAATAAAGCAACTCACAAACTATTAAAACACCCCTCTTTTGTCTACTTCATGCTATTTGAGATAAACGTTTGTAAAAATGGTTTGATTATATACTTACGTATAGGTACAATAAGAAAAGGAGAATACAGTAGGCTCAGAGCTTGTCGTTATGGGAAGTTTAAGTATCCATAATAAGGATGGGATTTTATAGCTGTTTCTTTATAAGAGGCTATAAAAGACAACTTTTCAACAAGCCACCTGTAATGCAGCTTCTTTGTTAGAAACAGACATGTTTTTGTTGCATGGGATGGGATTTACAGTCGAAATTGCTCTCCGAATATGTAGAGAAACGTGCAGTCATTAACTTTCACGGTACAAAACTCTCAGAAGCCGTGTGTAATACACGCAGCTTCCTCAATCAAGTACGAAATTTCTTACTTTTGATATTTAGCAATAATTTTTAATATTGAGTTTATATTCTGCACTTTGTTCTCAAGTGCAGCTTAATTCAGGCATTAAGGGATTGAACTCGATTCCCACAAACCCAGCGGGGCAATAGCAGTGCAGATTCTTCGTCGTCGTCTTCTTCTTCTTCTTCTTCTTCTTCTTCTTCTTCTTCTTCTTCTTCTTCTTCTTCTTCTTCTTCTTCTTCTCCTCCTCCTCCTCCACCTCCTCCACCTCCTACTGACTAACAAGGATTAAGCCATTCGGCCTGTTCCGGTCTCAATCCATCTTTACCTGGTCTTCCCGGTTCTCTTCGTCCTGTGGATTTATAATTTAAAATCTTACTTGGTATTCTTGTGCTGTTCATCCTTTGTAGATGTTCTTTCCAATTTTCTCTATGTTGTTTAATTGTATCATCTGTGCTAAAATATCTAGTTTTTCCTTTATATCCCGGTTTCATATTTTATCTGTTATTGTGTGTCCCAGTATTGCTCTTAAAAGATTTCATTTTTGTAGCTTGAATATGACTAAAATCTTTCTGTTTTATTATCCAGGATTCACTACCGTATAATAGAATTGCATAGAATCTTAATCGTGTATCTGCCCGTGTTGTTTTTAATATTCTTCTTATAGTTCCACACATTAAATTATATTTATTTATTTTATTTTGTATAAATCTGTCATAATCAAAAGAAATGTCACATCCTAAATAACTGAAATAACAAACTTGTAAAATGTTATTATGTAGAATTATTTTCACTCTTAACTTGGAATGCCATGACTTTCAATTTAGGTACAGAAATTTTAAATTATATTTTTACATAGCTGATATCACAACACGTAATTGATCTCTGGACATCATCTTAGATTTTGAAAATAACTAAATCATTGCTCGTTACCGTTATTCCACTTTGTATTTATTGTTTCCATATCTTTATGATGTCGTCTATGTAAATATTAAAAATATGTGGGTGATATTACACATCCTTGTCTTATAACTTGCTTAGTTGGTATATACTCTCCCTTATTATACGACATACTAAGTCTAAAGCCCGTGCCTTAATATAAACCTTTTAAACAATTTATTATATGACTGGGGTATCCCTGATTCTTCATTATCTCTCACAGCTTTTGTCTGTCCACTCTCAAAAGCTTTCTCCAGATCTATAAATGCCATAAATATAGGTAGATTATATTCCCTCTTTTTTCATTTAACTGCCTAATTGTAAAGGTATTATCGTTGCAGGATCTTCATTTTATAAAGCCATTTTGTTGCATTTGCAAAAATGCTTGATTTCATTCTATTATTCAAGATTCCTGCATACATTTTATAAGTTAAATTCAAAATGCTAGTACCTCTGTAGTTTGCAGTTTATCTATTTCTCTTTTCTTAAAAATAAAAATAAATGTTGGCCCTAACTATAATTTTCGATTTCTTTAGTTGATATAACCGATGTTATTTCTATTATCGATACAGGATTTCGGAAAGAATGTCTCCATCTTGGGAATTAACCATTCTGTAATGTTGTCAGAAAGAATTGTTGCATTTCTGTCTCAGTGTAATTTCAAAATGGACTTATGGAGGGATGTTGCAAAATGTGCCATTCCGAAGGTTTCTTCTCACACAGATGCCAGGAAGCTGTCAAAACAAGCAGCTTTGGAAACTTTCCTCGACAATTTCCCAAGGACGTGCTCGCTAAAAGTGGTGTTAATTATGTATTCAGCTGTCAGATGAATTAACGGAACGTTAACTTGCTCGACGTCTTCCAAATGATAACACCTGCCATACTCCTGTAATCTGCTAATGTTTAAAACGGATGGAGTTGCACTTAGAAAAGATAGATAGAAAGTAAAATAGAAAATAAGATACATATTACTGACAACACTGGTATGCATAACAATGTCAAATACAATCTAAAAAGAATATTAAATATTTAATAAATTTATAAAATTCGTCCACCTCGAACATGTCTTGATTGCTGACTTAAAAGAGTTTAGTGGAAGAACTCTTAAGTGAGGTGAAATATAATTAAAATTGCATTTATAAATATTCAAAACTTTTTTATTTAAGCAAATATTTTTGCAGTTTCTAGAGGGATAACTATATATTGAAGAGCAATTCATTGTAATGGTTTTCTTCACATAAAGAGACAGCTCAAGACAAATATCGACAGCAAATTGAGACCTGTTTGGTGTACGAAATAAAATCATAATTATTTCTTTTGTACTAAAATTGCAGAAGTATGATTTCCCTAGAGAATTGTTCCATAACTAAGATGGCTATAGATTTGATCATAGTGTACTGACAATAAAGTTTCAGTATTAGGATTTTCTTTGAGGTTTTTCATACTAAATAACCCTCTACTAATTTTAGCAGATATATATTCAATATGTCTTTGCCAACCTAAACCAGATTCAACAAAAATACCCCTCAAAATTTTTCAGATCTATTTGATTCAGATACAGGACGACTAAGTGAAATGTCTAGTTCAACCGTTTCCCAGAATTTAGACTGAGATTATTAGCACTGCACTATTATTTTACTATACCAGACACAAGCTCCAGATTTGCCGTGGTAGATTCTTTAGTTTTACTTTCTTACAAAACAGCTATATCATCAGCAATGAGGTACTTTACTAGGGCACAATCCTTAATTGCGAAAGGCAAATCTTTATATAAATAATAAACATAATTGTACCCAGAATACGAGAGTGGCCTGAAAAGTTTCCGACCTCAACATGAAGATGGCAGCGCTCGTAAATAAAAGCTAGTGAATTTCGTTGTGCATTTGTTTACAGTTATTCACCAAAGTTTCAGCCATTTTGGATGCTCAGTTGTTCTGTAACAGTCGTTTGAGTGAGTTTATGTGAGTGTTTTTTTTTTATAAAAATGGACAAAATTGAGTTTCGAGCTGTCATTAAATATCTGTTTTTGAAGGCAGTAAACCTACGCAAATCAAAGATGAGTTGGATCCTGTGTATAGGGACTCTACACCATCATTTACCGCAGTATATTTTGGACAGCTGAATTGAAACGTGGCTGTAAGGGCTTGGGAGACAATGAACGTTCGGGGCGTCCAGAAACTGCAACTACCGATGAAAATATCACCAAATTCATCAAATGGTGCTAGACGACCGCCGAATTAAAGTGAGAGAGATAGCAGAGGCTATGAACATGTCAAATATGTGTTTGTCACTTATGAAATCAACATTTAGACGTGAGAAAGCTGTGTGCGCGTTGGGTGCCGCGTTTGCTCACGTTAGACCAAAAACGTGTTTGCATGAACATTTCCAATGCTCTGTTTGTGCAGTTTAGGCATAGATAATAAATCCGAGTTTTGGCACCGATTAATTACTGTAGATGAAACTTGGATACACCATTATACGCCCGAAACAAAAATACAGTCCAAAAAGTGGACTACAAAGAGTGAACCTGCTCAAAAAAAAAAAAAAAAAACTGTCTTTTCGGCTGGGAAAGTGATGGCGACTCTTTTTTGAGATAGTCATGGAGTTATTTTAATCGATTATCTTCCAAATGGAAAAACCATTACAGGAACATACCACGCATCATTACTTGACAAGTTGAAGGCAGAACTTGCGGCAAAACGGCCACATTTGCAGAAAAAGAAAATCCTGTTTCACCAAGACAACGCACCGTCTCACACCTCAGCGGTTGCAATGGTGAAAAGCCACGAATTACGATTTGAACTGCTTGATCATCGGCCTTACCAGATCTAGCTCCAAGCGACTTGTTCCCTCATCTGAAAATTGCGCTCGGAGGACAGAGATTTTCGTCAAATGAAGAGGCGGTCAATCACCTTTGTGAACAATCATTTTGCAGAGAAAAACGCCGAGTACTATTTGGACGGGTTTCAGAGATGAGAGCATAGCTGGGAGAAGTGTGTAGAGTTAGTTACAAGGAGACTATGTTGAAAAATAAAAAACAATTCTTAAAAAATGCCTTGTCTGTTTATTAGGTTGGAAACTTTTCAGACCGCCCTCGTAGACCCCTTGAGGACTCCATTTTTCTGCAATTTAAATTAGAAAAGTTATTGTTCAAGTTAACACTTTGAAATCTATTAGTGAGATAAGAATTAATAAAGTTCATGCTATTATTGCTAAATCCATAAAATTTCGGTTTTCTTACAAGTATCTCGTGCGAAAATGAGTTGAAAGCCTTAAGTCGGCTTACTACAATAAAAATAATAGTTTAAGAAAATGAAATAGGTAATACGAGTGATCAACAATATAATTAATAGAGGAAGAATGGAATAGAAATTAAATTTCAATGACAGTGAAAATCAGAAAACATGGAATAGCGTAGCAGATTGGAGTGATTTAAAATATTTAGGGAGCTTAAGATACAGTGGAGGTGGAAAATATACGCAAATATTTTCTTGGGATAGAGCAGGAATAGTGTGACTTATGTGACAAAATCAGGATGGCCATTATGTGAAGGTGTTGATAAACATCTACAATCTTTAGTAGAGTTTGCAAGAAGTGGAAGTTAAGGTATGATCAGAGAGAGAGAGAGAGAGAGAGAGAGAGAGAGAGAGAGAGAGAGAGAGAGAGAGAGAGAGAGAGAGAGAGAGAGAGAGAGAGAGCAGTGGTAGAGGAAAGTGATTAAGGAAAATGATAATTTTATGATAACGATGACTAAGAAAGAAATGAAACAAGGAAGGAAGTTGATGTAATATAGGAAAAGCTAAATATAAATAATCAACTATAATTACTAATTGAATCAAGGTCTCTTTTGCACAGTATTCAGGGATTAGTTCTGCGGATTCCAGAATATTAGGCATTCGAAAGGAGTAACGTTACTAAAAGCAAAACTTGTACATATTTTGCAATGTTTTGCTAGTATTATAAACTATACCAAGACCCAGAGTTCCAATATCGGCTGGGGTGATTTATCTGGATAAGGTATTTTTTGGGAGTTTCCCTTATCCTGAAAGATGAAGGTCGGGTAACTCTAAGCTGTATGGGCCCTGGCCTCATTTGAACATTATTCCACCCATTTCATTCATCGTCCATATGACTTAAAGTTGGAGGACGTAAATTAATAATTATTTATTATAGTGGATAAGCAGAGAGTTTATCCATGAGAAGCACATAAAACTTGACCCGAAGGGGAGCGTTTTAAATTCTACGAGTGAGTAATAGAGGTTTGTCCACTTGTATAATACATTATTTTATCCTATAGATGTGATAAATTAATATATTACAAATATTCAGTTAATAATTTTACAACAGATAGTAATAAATTAAATAAGGAATAAGGCAATGATATAAATACTGGTAATGTTACTGCTTCTAATCCATTTGGAGGTATTAACTTCTATGGTAATGTACAAGTTTACTTTCATGTAGCTAAAGAATAAAATGTTTGATGTTGCTGTTAAAAGGCTATAGAAAATTTGTAGTTATCAACTATTTATTTACTTTATCCCACCCGTTACTGAAACAACGAGTGAACTCTGTTTACTTTACCCACTCGTTGCCCAAATAAGTTTCACTTTGATTTAAAGTCCAAGTTTTATCTCGTTTCTCCATTGCATCGGTGTCTCTTACAAGTATCCGTATGATAAAAAAAAAAAAAAAAACATTCATCTAGAATAAAGTTGACTTCATAAACTAATCAGAGAAAGTTGAGGATACGTGCTTTATTATTCATGCAGAATGCTTCAAAATCGTTATGATTATTTTGAGAACATACGTAAAAATAAGTATACCTACAGAAGATGAAGTGAACAGTAATAAAAACATAGCAACCAGTGCATTGTTTTCCACAAAATGCTACATGCAAATGTTTATATACATAAGTTTTATTTTTCCTATCGATTAGCTCGGTGGATAAAGGAAATGGCTATTATATTTTACATGTCACCACAAATATACATATTAAAATCCCTATCTCTATAAAGTGTGTGACACAATTTCAGCGAGTGTAATGTTTACCGTGCGTTTTCTAAAAGTGTGTATCTTTTTTGTTTTTCCATGTGTCGCATATACTAGCTCGTGTACCTTTATCATCCGCTTTTGCGGATAGTGTATGACGCAAATTGGAACACGCATGTTCTTGTTTGTTTTTCCTAAATTAAGACAACAGCATTGTTGCCGATTCAGGAATTATTTGAGATAACTATGTAAATCCGATTGCGCACTTCACAAAGTTGTACCGACCCGTACGTGTTTCTTAAAAATTCACATTTTTCCGCATTAGAGAACTTCGGTTTTTTAATGTATATCCGAGGTAGATAGCCATTATCTGCTGGGTTCAAAGCATTAACTTAAAACTAATTCGTTTTTAAATAAGTTCATTCATCCCTGGCTGGCCGTTGTTGCGTATTCTTTTGTGAAACTCAAACATGCTTTTTTTCTTCTTTTTTTAACTATGTTACAGTTACACGACCTTTTTTCCCCATTGTCACCTATTTTAATTTATTCTACACATCATTCGTAAAAAGGCTTCCTTTTTTTTTGTCTACTCCATTTAATCCTAATATACGTGTGTAAAAGTTTTATTTAAAGTGCTCTGTAAAGAAACAATGGTGAATATTTCTGAAACGGCTGATGCTACATTGAAGACTTGGCATCTCACATTTTTCTGCTGCAACGTTTTGTTCGTTCTACTTCATGGTTTCTAAGTTATATCAAATTCTAAAGTAAAAAGGGGTTCTTTAGGTAATTCATTAAAATAAAAAGGAAGGTAATTATTATTATTATTATTATTATTATTATTATTATTATTATTATTATTATTATTATTATTATTATTATTATTATTATTATTATTAATTATTTATTATTATTATTATTATTATTATTATTATTATTATTATTATTATTATTATTATTATTATTATTATTATTATTATTATTATTATTATTATTATTATTAATTATTTATTATTATTAATTATTTATTATTATTAATTATTTATTATTATTATTATTATTATTATTATTATTATTATTATTATTATTATTATTATTATTATTATTATTATTATTATTATTATTATTATTATTATTATTATTATTATTATTATTATTATTATTATTATTATTATTATTATTATTATTATTAATGTTTCAAACCTAAGATAGTTTCCTCAAATAGCTTTCGAGATTTTATTCAAATTATTGACTGCATCTTTGAGGAAATAAAGAAAAATGAAGAATATCCCTTGTGTAAAGTAGTTTGGGTTGCGATGGGGGTATGCAATGAATATTTCACTTTATATTCTTAAGACTGATTGACTGTGCAATTGTGTAATTCAAACACGTGCGCGCACATACGCAAATTCCGTTATTTTCTGTAACTTACGTTTTATGATTAAATTTATATATCAGCTTTTTGAGTAAAATAAAGAATTTTCTATTTCTTCCGTAGATAAGTGGTAAAAAGTGTAGCAATATTGCAACCAGCATTAACATTCAAAATACTCCCACAACCCGCAGCTGTGTCCCATCTGTACTTTATACAGAAGCTATTTATTGTAAACTATAATATGTATAGGAAAAAGCACTAAAAATGTTGGATATTGTTAAAAAATTAAAAAGTTGCTTTTAACCATTATAAGTATTCTTTATTACTGGCTGAAACTCTTAAATATTCTTATTATTTAAAAAGAACGAAAATTAATCTCGATTAACAAGACACCCATAGAAAATACACTTTTGCACAAATCGTTTGTAGGAGAATGAATATAACTTTTTTTCTTGTTGAACAAATTACAACCATGCATCTGCTTATATATTGATATTTCTTTCACAATAAAGTTTGCTTTTATTACTTGAATCTTCCATCAAAACCTCCATATCTTTACACACATGTTAGTTTTCATACTTCACACTTGTTTAAGACTTCAGCATTTTGTTCCTTTGCAGCCTTTTTTATTTTTCCCCGTCGACGTCAATCGATATGGCAAAGTGCACATGTCTATCTCCTTTTGTGTGACATTCTCAGGTCAAAAATAAATGCTTTCTCTTAGGTGTCTGTGAAACGACACGTGTGACCGGTTAAGTTCTATACATAGCTTATCAGTAAACGTGCAAAACAAAGCAGGAAAGAAAGAAATGGCATGAATCACGGAGAATATTTTGTTATGAAATTTTATATAACTTCTAACTGTAGATGCAGTTTTTACGTACAACGGTCGTGAAAGAAATTACACTCTTTGCTATCTGAAATTACTGTAAACTGTATTAAGCTAAATGACAAAAGTAGGTTAAAAATAGCGGTTCCAGCGCAGACCCAAATGAGCAAGATGGCGGCCATGCGCAATCGGTATGTTTAGTGGATTTAGACAGTGTTTAGGTAGGCAGTCAATCCTCTTATTTTGCTGTACCTTATAATGCTGTGTCCTGAGGTATGATCAGAGTTTGTCTTGAGCTATGATCTGAGGCTCTAGGGTTAAGGGCTGCAGGGTTTCTTAGGTAAAGTCTGTTGGTATGGGATGTTAATATCTGAAGGATTTAATGGTTAGGTCCTGAGGTATGATCTGGGACTCTATGGTTAAGAGTTGCAGGGTTTCTTAGGTAAAGACTGTTGGTCTGGGAGGTTAATAGCTATAGGACTTAGAGGTTAGGTCTCGAGGTATGATCTGGGACTCTATGGTTAAGAGTTGCAGGGTTTCTTAGGTAAAGTCTGTTGGTATGGGATGTTAATATCTGAAGGATTTAATGGTTAGGTCCTGAGGTATGATCTGGGACTCTATGGTTAAGAGTTGCAGGGTTTCTTAGGTAAAGACTGTTGGTCTGGGAGGTTAATAGCTATAGGACTTAGAGGTTAGGTCTCGAGGTATGATCTGGGACTCTATGGTTAAGAGTTGCAGGGTTTCTTAGGTAAAGACTGTTGGTCTGGAGCTTGAAAGCTGTGGGATTTAGAGGTTAGGTCTTGAGGTATGATCTGGGGCTCTAGGGTTAAGAGTTGCAGGGTTTCTTAGGTAAAGACTGTTGGTCTGGGAGGTTAATAGCTATAGGACTTAGAGGTTAGGTCTCGAGGTATGATCTGGGACTCTATGGTTAAGAGTTGCAGGGTTTCTTAGGTAAAGACTGTTGGTCAGGGAGGTTAATAGCTGTGGGATTTAGAGGTTAGGTCTTGAGGTATGATCTGGGGCTCTAGGGTTAAGGGTTGCAGGTTTTAACAGGTAGGGTTGCTGGTATGGGAGGTTAATACCTATAGGATTTAATGTGGCATGAGCTCTAGGGTTAAGGGTTGTAGGGTTCATAGCTAAATGTTGTAGGTCTAGAGGATAAAGACCGTAGGGTCTTTTATCTATGTTTTATAGGCTGAGGTATGGTCTTATAATTTTGAAGTTAAGTTTGCTAGCCCAGCGATTAAAGGCGGTTAATCTTGGGGCAAGTACTACATTTATGCTTTACTATGTCATCCTATTATAAACTAACCTAACCTAATATACTCTTTCATTTCTACCTTCTTTCATCATCATTCTTATTATAACCTAGCTGTGTTTGGCTAGTGGCTTCCTTTGTTGCACCTGTTAACCTATTTGTTCTCTTTCCTTAAGTTCCTCTATTCTACCACTTTAACCTAACCTAATATATCCCATGGTTTTAGCTTCTTGATCATTGTTGAACCTAGTTGATTCTGGTATTAACATTCGTTCTCTTTTCTTAAGCTGCCCCGTTTTTACCTCCTTAACCTATCCTAAGCATGTTTCTTTTCTCATGCTAACTACTTGTATGTATGATGCAAAGTTTTTAGGCATATCGATATTATAGCTATCTTTGTCACTGCAAGAGGTATATATGCTGATTACAGATCTTTATACAGTAAATTTAACCCTTTGTGTATCTGCTTCTCTTTTCCTAAAAATTGAGGTTCTTTTGTTGCTAGGGTTTCTTGTTTTTCGTACCTTCTCTATGCTTTCAGGAACTCTATTCTACCTTGTTATGTTATGAGGTCTTATGCTTATATCTTAGGCTTTTTGATTAAGCCTTTTGATCTGAAAGACTATGTATTTTGGCTATGTTCCTCATCTCTTATGGTCACATGGCTAGGTCTTGAGGCATGATCTTAGGGCCTGGGGTTTAAAGGATATAAGTCTCATAGCTTAAGCTCGTAGGTCTAAAGGTTAAAGACTGTAGGTTTAGTGGTTAGGTCGTATGGATTCAAGGTTAGATCTCTCGGTCTAGAGTTTAAGGCTGTAGGATCTGAAGGTTACGTATGGAGGTATGATCTGAGGGCTCTAGGGTTAAGTGTTTTAAGCTTCATAGCTAAAGGTTGCTGGTCAGGAGGTTAAAAGCTGTAGGATCTGGAGGTTAGGTATTGAGGTATGATCTCGGAGCTCTAGGATTAAAAGCTATAGGCTTCATAGCTAAAAGTTTGCCAGCTAGAGATATCTTCTTTACTGTTAGAGGTATATTTGCAATGGTCTAGGCGTACAGTTTTCTTACATTTTTTCATGCAGATTGATGTCTTCGTACTCTTGTGTCTTTTTCAAGCTTCTACCCCCTATGCATCGTCTTGTAATAAGTCGTTACGCTAAACCAATGTTCTAATGCTATTTCCATGCTTTTTCAGATGTTATGAGGTTTATGCGCGTTTCAGGGATATTTTAGACCAAGTTACGTTACTCAATTCATTTTATAACTAATTAAGAAGTTTTTCAAGGATATTTCAGATTACGAGATAGTAGTTACTTTTTAAATTTACCTATTTTAACATTAACTAAAGTGTGTTCAGTTAGCTTATGTGGTGAGGTAGACGTCCCTCGTCTTTTTTCTCTGGACTTGGAACCAGCGTCAGAATTTGTTTTCTGAACGGTAGACTTAATGCCCTCCTCTGCTCTTATTATTCAGCTGTTTTCATGCTTAGATATTTTAATGCTACGTTCTAGTGTTTATTTCTCGGAATGAAAATTGTTTTTTTTTCTGCTCTAGGGTTCCTTCTTTCATTCGCCGTTCAAAATATGACAATGTCCATGGGCATATGTGGATACTCCATCATCTGCAATTACTCTCTTGTCATCATGTGGAGATAGGGATATTTTGTTCACTTCCACTGACGCAACATTATGTTGATGGGACATAATTAGGTTCATTGGCGTTCTTATGATTTCTCTGCTTTTAAGACAGTCCACATAGCTCTCAAAGGTGATGTACTGTTTAATGGCACTATGTTTTATGCCTTTTATCTTCTTGATTATGCCTCCATCGATGTCGAGTGCATACATCTTCGGTCTCAGTCCAACAAAACGACGAATGATTTTTCCATTGGCTTCATCTTTAAATTTTCCCAACACTTTCTTGTTTTTTGTAGAATGACATATGTGCTCGCTAGGATAATCAGCAGTATCCAGATGTTCCAGAAAACGTAACTTATCCTGGTATATGTCTCCGGTAGTCACACGATGGATGAAAGAGTCAGTATCCATGTACATGAGCTTCAGATTTTCAAGCCCGTAATACGGCATTAGCACATCATAATGATACCAATACATCAAGGTCTTCGAGATATCCAGCACACACATCCCAATGTATATAGGCTTGTTGAAGACTATCTCCCGTGACGCCATGTGTATTGCAGCCAGATTGGGTCCATATATAGTTCTATCAATAAATGTAGGCTTAGCAACCAGTTTTTCCAATGTCTTCCAATCGGTGACAAGTCGTATATTCAGTCGGTTTCTGATGTTTTCCATAGTTTTACCAAACATGGCATTGTTAAAAAGTTTGTAAAGATCCTTCTCGAAATCATTTCTCGATCCTTGTCGTAGCCGGTTATTGAATTCCACATAAGGCTTTAACCAACATGACTGTTGAAATTGTAGCACCCGATGGATTTTAGTCAGTTGTAACCCATGACTAAGGGCCTGCTTCAAGGTCATGTAATGCACCACATACCTAGTTCGTGATCCAAGGTGAGGAATTAGTTTCCTTGTAGAAGAACCCGGGGGCTTGATACACTCAGGTAGGAACGGTAAATCATTGTGTAGGTCATGGAGTTCTGTAGGATATTGAAGGTCCACTTCTAAGATGTATCCGAGAGGGTCATCTTCTCGTAGTATATCTAGGTTGATATCTTCAGGAGAAACCCACTTAAAACCCCCGTAAGCAAGGGGTTTCTGCATCGCCCACGCGTACTGGTTATTTGAATCCTCGTACGTAATATATTGAGAGGGTTTACTTGAGTCATACTCCTTCATGTAGTGATTGTTCGCTTCTGCATACCGATGAGAAACTTGGCATAATCCTCCTCTTATACCTGCTTCAACCATGAGTAGCTGGTCATAATCCTGTAGTAATTCCAGTTCAATTCGTGTGTACAACAGCATTGCATCCCACGTAAGTCCGGGTGATGTATAATAATGTGCGGGATCAACTTTATGGGTTTTCAGGGTCTGCTCTCTGAATGTTTCAAACACATCTGCTAGTAGAAGGACATCCGAAGTTAAGTAGAGGTCACTGTACTCGCCTAGTGTTCTGATGTTGAAGTGACTCCATACGGTTTTTGCATGCTGATACTCTGCATCACTAATTTCTTCTCTGTTTAACTTACTGTAGAATGCTTCTCTCGGAGGAAGTTCTGTCTCACTCAAAACATCCCATGATGTAACGTAATCATAGGGAAACACACCTTTACGCATCATCAAATCGATCTTCTCTGCTCCAAAGTACTTCTGAGTTTCAGGATATGATGTTAGATTTTTTGCTAGTTTATCCAAGCTGGTACTAAGGAAGCGATAGGTATCCACAAAACGAAGTTTAATGTCACCAACATACTTGGAAAATGATATATAACTTTCCTCAGAGCTAGGAATAACTTCTACTCTATCGCTAGTACAGCCTAACTCCTTAACAATGAAATGGGAGTCATATCCACTCAGGTTATGTATGAAGACAGGAATATAATTAGGCGTTTTACAGGTTAGATTACACTGATTATGTAGACTTCCTCGATATTCACCACCTATATGATCATGATCTCGTACTTTCCAGTTATCGTCGGTAAATTCTTTACCACATAAGTAGCATTCTGTAGAAGATTCGAATAATTTTTGTTGCTTATCTGTCAGAGTTAATGGAGCACCAGTTTTGTATACAGCATTAATTTTCTTTGCGAGAGAACTTACATACTCCATAAACTTCGGTGCAGCGTCACAACCTCGATATACATAGGGTTCAGTAGGAAGACCAGTCTGTAAACCTTCAATTGTAGCTGGGGATTTGACATAAACACAGAAACTCATAGGAATATGCTTCTGATATGGAACTGTATAAGACGTTTCGGGATTAGAAGAACACCCGTGGTAAGGGGTAAGAATGCTTTCAAAGTCAGCGTATATGACATAAGGTAATTTCAACATCCTTTCATGATTCTTGAATCTAACAATAGATTTCTCCTTAGTTGGCATAACAATCTTAGCAACTCCGTGTTGGCTACATATTTTTCTATGCTCATTTAACCTCTCAACTCCTCCATTTCGATACTCAAAGTGCGTAAAACAGCGTTTGCAGATACAGAGTTTTCCCTCACATTTGGTTTTTTGTTGATGAATAAGTCTCTCGAAATTCTTTATATAAACGTAATGATGACGTCCAGCTGAATTGCTTAACAGAAGCAGGTCGCGATGCTCAGTCAGTTCTTCATTGACAACTTTCATAGGAAACACTTGATTTTTCTCATCCAGCCCGAAAACATTTATAGAGATGTTATTTTTTCGTTCAAATTTCGGGATATCAGTCAGGCTCGTAGGAAACGAGAGGCAGGAAAAGTCATATCTCTCTTGAAGATCCTTATACTTGCTAACACGTTGAGGATCCTTGTGAATGAACTTGGTGAGAACAGCATACATAAAACACTTTTCATCTTCATAATTCTGTGGATTTATGCAGGCTCCTTTAGCTCCAATAGAGGTCGGTAGAGGGATGTAACTGGTTCCCCTCAGTCCATTATTCTTGTTGATTCTAACACGCACACCATCAACAGCTAATAAAGCCCAACTGCTTCCTTTAAGTTGACTTTCCTCCATTTCAGTACAAAGTTTCTTGAATTTACTTTCCAATATGGCGTCCAAGTCACTTTCTAAAAATATTGCTTGATTTGGCGTTTTAAAGGCTTTATCAGTAGTGTCACCAACGGCATTCACAAACCGACATTCAGCCATGAGGTTAATTTTCACACTTTTATGCATCCTCAGTTGCTTCTGAACGGCTTGAATTATCCGCTGTTTTGATTCCTGGAGATATGTATTCAGGTCTTGGCATGTAGAGCACTGGATGAAATATGATTTCAGTCGATCCTGGAAAGCTGTTTCATATTCTACGACATCGTCTTCATCAGGAACCATTAACAGCAATTTATGTTTGGTAGGCTCGATCTTGAGTTTCTTAGCAGTAGTTATTCTCTCGCATCGTTCTTGGTGAGTATCTCTGCGATTCTCAGTATCATAAACGTTACCACAATGTTTACATTCGTAAAACCGGCCACATACCAGCTCATGTCTCTTTTTATTGTAGCTTTTCAGGAAACTCTTTGCACATATGCTACACCTATTTTCAGGTATAGTGTCTAACAGAGCTTCCATCGCTATAGTTTTTTGTTGTGTGCAGGCTAATTCTCGGGAATATGCTGCCAAGTAAGTGTCATGATACACTTCTCACTTCTCTTCTTCACCTTGATAAGTTATCAGCGCTACTGATGATGAATTTCACTGTAGAAGCTGATCCGCTATGCTATAAACACACTAGCGTAATTACAATCTAAGATCGATAAAGCTCTCTTTATACACTTAGCACAGACCTAATAGAAAACTTCATCATCCCCTTCACCAACGGGATTCGAAGGTGGCACTCCTATCGGAGAAAACCTAAAGGAAAACTTCATCACACCACCACCACCACCACCACCACCACCACCACCACCACCACCACCACCACCACCTTTGTAGTTCGAAGGTGGCGCTCCTATCGGAGAAAACCTAATAGAAAACTATTATCTTGCTACCACAGGGGTTCGAAGATGCTTCTACTATTGGAGAAAACCTAAAAGAAAACTCTATTAATTTCCCAGTTTTCGATTATTCTTTAACTACTTTACAATTCACATGAGAGAAAAAATTAGACAAATTAAAATTGAAAAAGGAAATAAATAGCTAGATTTGAAGATAAAATTTAGACAATTCAAACGAGTATAAACACGACTAAGCTCCGCCTTTTAGTTTTAAAGTTACATTAGGAGCTCCCATTGCCACCCGTAGACACCTCTCCGTCATCTTCAACCACGTGTTCTTGATTCTTTTCACACATATCTTAACATAACAGTTCTATTTTTCTCAAGTTCATCTATTACACCGTTTAACTGATCCACGGGGCACCCTTAGAATCCTTCACTTCATCCTCAAACACACCTTCTTGAACCCTTTTGATATATTTTAACCTATTTATGTTTGTTGCTACGGGCATCCGTTCTCTTTTCTTAAGTTAAATTATTACGGCCATCTTGTTATGTTTGAGTCTCATGCTTATATATTAAACTCTGTGATTAAGTATTTTGATTTGAAAGTCTATGTAAATCGGTTAAGGTAAACATCTCTTCTCAACATGAGACAAGTCATGATGTATGATCTTATGGGGTGAGCTTGTGAACACGCCTAAGCATTTATATTCAAAGGTATTTAAATTATCCCACCGAGATTTGAACCTAGATCCTAAGGCGTAAATTACCATTTCAACAACAATTCACACCTAAAGTATATATGTATACGCTATTTCATTGCGCTAACGTTATTAGTTCAAGAGTTATTTAAGATTCAAGTTATTGCGACAGAAGCGGTTATCGAACCACGGGTCTGTAGGATATGGAATCATAAATCATTCACAGCATATGTTGAATGAAAAAAACCTGCACTTTCCCCTGCTGTTCTATGTGCAATAGATCAGAAATAGAACACAATTACATAATTCAATGGACGATGGGAACTGAACCAGGGACCCTTGAGCTACACGTTGTCAGCATATGATTAACTATGAGAAGCATAACCATATAAAGGTTATTTCACTTCTCTAGACCCAGCGGTTACAGAGATATTTAAATTAAACGATTCAGGACTCGAACTAAGGACTACAGGTATACAGTATATACCCTGCGGACCTAGCTAACCATATGTAAGTAATAAAGTTTATCCGAACTCTCTATCATAATTAGTTTCGGAGTTATTCCAATATAAGCAGTACTCTTCTGCCCCGAGATTCGATTAGGGGACCATTGATAAAACTACCAGTCAGACAGTCAGTAAGGGCACGGACACCCCTGCGCGGTAGAAAGGCAGCATGCATCGTCTTTCCACCCCTGGTCGGCATCCCATTAGTTTCCGAACACTCTTTATTTATCACATGCAGGTGTGCCTGCGTCTTGGGACAAGGGCTTGACAGGTCATTAATCAAGGAGTAGTAGATAAAAGCCTTTTCTGGATACATTTGCATAATAGGGGGAGGGGGTGTGAGGACCACCCAAGATGTTGCAGGTGGTATGGAACGGGGAGGGGAGGGGGTGTGATGAAGTTTTCCTTTAGGTTTTCTCCGATAGGAGTGCCACCTTCGAATCCCGTTGGTGAAGGGGATGATGAAGTTTTCTATTAGGTCTGTGCTAAGTGTATAAAGAGAGCTTTATCGATCTTAGATTGTAATTACGCTAGTGTGTTTATAGCATAGCGGATCAGCTTCTACAGTGAAATTCATCATCAGTAGCGCTGATAACTTATCAAGGTGAAGAAGAGAAGTGAGAAGTGTATCATGACACTTACTTGGCAGCATATTCCCGAGAATTAGCCTGCACACAACAAAAAACTATAGCGATGGAAGCTCTGTTAGACACTATACCTGAAAATAGGTGTAGCATATGTGCAAAGAGTTTCCTGAAAAGCTACAATAAAAAGAGACATGAGCTGGTATGTGGCCGGTTTTACGAATGTAAACATTGTGGTAACGTTTATGATACTGAGAATCGCAGAGATACTCACCAAGAACGATGCGAGAGAATAACTACTGCTAAGAAACTCAAGATCGAGCCTACCAAACATAAATTGCTGTTAATGGTTCCTGATGAAGACGATGTCGTAGAATATGAAACAGCTTTCCAGGATCGACTGAAATCATATTTCATCCAGTGCTCTACATGCCAAGACCTGAATACATATCTCCAGGAATCAAAACAGCGGATAATTCAAGCCGTTCAGAAGCAACTGAGGATGCATAAAAGTGTGAAAATTAACCTCATGGCTGAATGTCGGTTTGTGAATGCCGTTGGTGACACTACTGATAAAGCCTTTAAAACGCCAAATCAAGCAATATTTTTAGAAAGTGACTTGGACGCCATATTGGAAAGTAAATTCAAGAAACTTTGTACTGAAATGGAGGAAAGTCAACTTAAAGGAAGCAGTTGGGCTTTATTAGCTGTTGATGGTGTGCGTGTTAGAATCAACAAGAATAATGGACTGAGGGGAACCAGTTACATCCCTCTACCGACCTCTATTGGAGCTAAAGGAGCCTGCATAAATCCACAGAATTATGAAGATGAAAAGTGTTTTATGTATGCTGTTCTCGCCAAGTTCATTCACAAGGATCCTCAACGTGTTAGCAAGTATAAGGATCTTCAAGAGAGATATGACTTTTCCTGCCTCTCGTTTCCTACGAGCCTGACTGATATCCCGAAATTTGAACGAAAAAATAACATCTCTATAAATGTTTTCGGGCTGGATGAGAAAAATCAAGTGTTTCCTATGAAAGTTGTCAATGAAGAACTGACTGAGCATCGCGACCTGCTTCTGTTAAGCAATTCAGCTGGACGTCATCATTACGTTTATATAAAGAATTTCGAGAGACTTATTCATCAACAAAAAACCAAATGTGAGGGAAAACTCTGTATCTGCAAACGCTGTTTTACGCACTTTGAGTATCGAAATGGAGGAGTTGAGAGGTTAAATGAGCATAGAAAAATATGTAGCCAACACGGAGTTGCTAAGATTGTTATGCCAACTAAGGAGAAATCTATTGTTAGATTCAAGAATCATGAAAGGATGTTGAAATTACCTTATGTCATATACGCTGACTTTGAAAGCATTCTTACCCCTTACCACGGGTGTTCTTCTAATCCCGAAACGTCTTATACAGTTCCATATCAGAAGCATATTCCTATGAGTTTCTGTGTTTATGTCAAATCCTCAGCTACAATTGAAGGTTTACAGACTGGTCTTCCTACTGAACCCTATGTATATCGAGGTTGTGACGCTGCACCGAAGTTTATGGAGTATGTAAGTTCTCTCGCAAAGAAAATTAATGCTGTATACAAAACTGGTGCTCCATTAACTCTGACAGATAAGCAACAAAAATTATTCGAATCTTCTACAGAATGCTACTTATGTGGTAAAGAATTTACCGACGATAACTGGAAAGTACGAGATCATGATCATATAGGTGGTGAATATCGAGGAAGTCTACATAATCAGTGTAATCTAACCTGTAAAACGCCTAATTATATTCCTGTCTTCATACATAACCTGAGTGGATATGACTCCCATTTCATTGTTAAGGAGTTAGGCTGTACTAGCGATAGAGTAGAAGTTATTCCTAGCTCTGAGGAAAGTTATATATCATTTTCCAAGTATGTTGGTGACATTAAACTTCGTTTTGTGGATACCTATCGCTTCCTTAGTACCAGCTTGGATAAACTAGCAAAAAATCTAACATCATATCCTGAAACTCAGAAGTACTTTGGAGCAGAGAAGATCGATTTGATGATGCGTAAAGGTGTGTTTCCCTATGATTACGTTACATCATGGGATGTTTTGAGTGAGACAGAACTTCCTCCGAGAGAAGCGTTCTACAGTAAGTTAAACAGAGAAGAAATTAGTGATGCAGAGTATCAGCATGCAAAAACCGTATGGAGTCACTTCAACATCAGAACACTAGGCGAGTACAGTGACCTCTACTTAACTTCGGATGTCCTTCTACTAGCAGATGTGTTTGAAACATTCAGAGAGCAGACCCTGAAAACCCATAAAGTTGATCCCGCACATTATTATACATCACCCGGACTTACGTGGGATGCAATGCTGTTGTACACACGAATTGAACTGGAATTACTACAGGATTATGACCAGCTACTCATGGTTGAAGCAGGTATAAGAGGAGGATTATGCCAAGTTTCTCATCGGTATGCAGAAGCGAACAATCACTACATGAAGGAGTATGACTCAAGTAAACCCTCTCAATATATTACGTACGAGGATTCAAATAACCAGTACGCGTGGGCGATGCAGAAACCCCTTGCTTACGGGGGTTTTAAGTGGGTTTCTCCTGAAGATATCAACCTAGATATACTACGAGAAGATGACCCTCTCGGATACATCTTAGAAGTGGACCTTCAATATCCTACAGAACTCCATGACCTACACAATGATTTACCGTTCCTACCTGAGTGTATCAAGCCCCCGGGTTCTTCTACAAGGAAACTAATTCCTCACCTTGGATCACGAACTAGGTATGTGGTGCATTACATGACCTTGAAGCAGGCCCTTAGTCATGGGTTACAACTGACTAAAATCCATCGGGTGCTACAATTTCAACAGTCATGTTGGTTAAAGCCTTATGTGGAATTCAATAACCGGCTACGACAAGGATCGAGAAATGATTTCGAGAAGGATCTTTACAAACTTTTTAACAATGCCATGTTTGGTAAAACTATGGAAAACATCAGAAACCGACTGAATATACGACTTGTCACCGATTGGAAGACATTGGAAAAACTGGTTGCTAAGCCTACATTTATTGATAGAACTATATATGGACCCAATCTGGCTGCAATACACATGGCGTCACGGGAGATAGTCTTCAACAAGCCTATATACATTGGGATGTGTGTGCTGGATATCTCGAAGACCTTGATGTATTGGTATCATTATGATGTGCTAATGCCGTATTACGGGCTTGAAAATCTGAAGCTCATGTACATGGATACTGACTCTTTCATCCATCGTGTGACTACCGGAGACATATACCAGGATAAGTTACGTTTTCTGGAACATCTGGATACTGCTGATTATCCTAGCGAGCACATATGTCATTCTACAAAAAACAAGAAAGTGTTGGGAAAATTTAAAGATGAAGCCAATGGAAAAATCATTCGTCGTTTTGTTGGACTGAGACCGAAGATGTATGCACTCGACATCGATGGAGGCATAATCAAGAAGATAAAAGGCATAAAACATAGTGCCATTAAACAGTACATCACCTTTGAGAGCTATGTGGACTGTCTTAAAAGCAGAGAAATCATAAGAACGCCAATGAACCTAATTATGTCCCATCAACATAATGTTGCGTCAGTGGAAGTGAACAAAATATCCCTATCTCCACATGATGACAAGAGAGTAATTGCAGATGATGGAGTATCCACATATGCCCATGGACATTGTCATATTTTGAACGGCGAATGAAAGAAGGAACCCTAGAGCAGAAAAAAAACAATTTTCATTCCGAGAAATAAACACTAGAACGTAGCATTAAAATATCTAAGCATGAAAACAGCTGAATAATAAGAGCAGAGGAGGGCGTTAAGTCTACCGTTCAGAAAACAAATTCTGACGCTGGTTCCAAGTCCAGAGAAAAAAGACGAGGGACGTCTACCTCACCACATAAGCTAACTGAACACACTTTAGTTAATGTTAAAATAGGTAAATTTAAAAAGTAACTACTATCTCGTAATCTGAAATATCCTTGAAAAACTTCTTAATTAGTTATAAAATGAATTGAGTAACGTAACTTGGTCTAAAATATCCCTGAAACGCGCATAAACCTCATAACATCTGAAAAAGCATGGAAATAGCATTAGAACATTGGTTTAGCGTAACGACTTATTACAAGACGATGCATAGGGGGTAGAAGCTTGAAAAAGACACAAGAGTACGAAGACATCAATCTGCATGAAAAAATGTAAGAAAACTGTACGCCTAGACCATTGCAAATATACCTCTAACAGTAAAGAAGATATCTCTAGCTGGCAAACTTTTAGCTATGAAGCCTATAGCTTTTAATCCTAGAGCTCCGAGATCATACCTCAATACCTAACCTCCAGATCCTACAGCTTTTAACCTCCTGACCAGCAACCTTTAGCTATGAAGCTTAAAACACTTAACCCTAGAGCCCTCAGATCATACCTCCATACGTAACCTTCAGATCCTACAGCCTTAAACTCTAGACCGAGAGATCTAACCTTGAATCCATACGACCTAACCACTAAACCTACAGTCTTTAACCTTTAGACCTACGAGCTTAAGCTATGAGACTTATATCCTTTAAACCCCAGGCCCTAAGATCATGCCTCAAGACCTAGCCATGTGACCATAAGAGATGAGGAACATAGCCAAAATACATAGTCTTTCAGATCAAAAGGCTTAATCAAAAAGCCTAAGATATAAGCATAAGACCTCATAACATAACAAGGTAGAATAGAGTTCCTGAAAGCATAGAGAAGGTACGAAAAACAAGAAACCCTAGCAACAAAAGAACCTCAATTTTTAGGAAAAGAGAAGCAGATACACAAAGGGTTAAATTTACTGTATAAAGATCTGTAATCAGCATATATACCTCTTGCAGTGACAAAGATAGCTATAATATCGATATGCCTAAAAACTTTGCATCATACATACAAGTAGTTAGCATGAGAAAAGAAACATGCTTAGGATAGGTTAAGGAGGTAAAAACGGGGCAGCTTAAGAAAAGAGAACGAATGTTAATACCAGAATCAACTAGGTTCAACAATGATCAAGAAGCTAAAACCATGGGATATATTAGGTTAGGTTAAAGTGGTAGAATAGAGGAACTTAAGGAAAGAGAACAAATAGGTTAACAGGTGCAACAAAGGAAGCCACTAGCCAAACACAGCTAGGTTATAATAAGAATGATGATGAAAGAAGGTAGAAATGAAAGAGTATATTAGGTTAGGTTAGTTTATAATAGGATGACATAGTAAAGCATAAATGTAGTACTTGCCCCAAGATTAACCGCCTTTAATCGCTGGGCTAGCAAACTTAACTTCAAAATTATAAGACCATACCTCAGCCTATAAAACATAGATAAAAGACCCTACGGTCTTTATCCTCTAGACCTACAACATTTAGCTATGAACCCTACAACCCTTAACCCTAGAGCTCATGCCACATTAAATCCTATAGGTATTAACCTCCCATACCAGCAACCCTACCTGTTAAAACCTGCAACCCTTAACCCTAGAGCCCCAGATCATACCTCAAGACCTAACCTCTAAATCCCACAGCTATTAACCTCCCTGACCAACAGTCTTTACCTAAGAAACCCTGCAACTCTTAACCATAGAGTCCCAGATCATACCTCGAGACCTAACCTCTAAGTCCTATAGCTATTAACCTCCCAGACCAACAGTCTTTACCTAAGAAACCCTGCAACTCTTAACCCTAGAGCCCCAGATCATACCTCAAGACCTAACCTCTAAATCCCACAGCTTTCAAGCTCCAGACCAACAGTCTTTACCTAAGAAACCCTGCAACTCTTAACCATAGAGTCCCAGATCATACCTCGAGACCTAACCTCTAAGTCCTATAGCTATTAACCTCCCAGACCAACAGTCTTTACCTAAGAAACCCTGCAACTCTTAACCATAGAGTCCCAGATCATACCTCAGGACCTAACCATTAAATCCTTCAGATATTAACATCCCATACCAACAGACTTTACCTAAGAAACCCTGCAACTCTTAACCATAGAGTCCCAGATCATACCTCGAGACCTAACCTCTAAGTCCTATAGCTATTAACCTCCCAGACCAACAGTCTTTACCTAAGAAACCCTGCAACTCTTAACCATAGAGTCCCAGATCATACCTCAGGACCTAACCATTAAATCCTTCAGATATTAACATCCCATACCAACAGACTTTACCTAAGAAACCCTGCAGCCCTTAACCCTAGAGCCTCAGATCATAGCTCAAGACAAACTCTGATCATACCTCAGGACACAGCATTATAAGGTACAGCAAAATAAGAGGATTGACTGCCTACCTAAACACTGTCTAAATCCACTAAACATACCGATTGCGCATGGCCGCCATCTTGCTCATTTGGGTCTGCGCTGGAACCGCTATTTTTAACCTACTGACAAAAAACGCCAATTCCTCCAATAATAATCCTATTAGGGTTAAGGAAAATAAATACTATCATATAAAGAAGTGCTCATAGCATCAGTAAGCTAGCATTAAGAATAAGTCCGGTATTTATGTATCCCTTTGAAGCTACTTAGTAGAATGTTATTTCTGTAAGATGTAGGCTCCAATAACTTAATATCTGTAGTCGCACTCCTAGTATTTTCCAATATTTCCAATCACTTTTAAGTTAAGAGAATTGTCCATACAACAAAATTTAAATGTCATAAAACGTATTGTTTTGTTTTGGTACTTTAAACAGAAGTCGTTTCTCCAAAATCGAAAATCAATACATAAAGGTTGCATACCGTTTTGTAATATATAAAGTTGTAGAACTACTGAATGCGTTGCGTTGTAATGTCTGATTTTATTTCGTTAGCTAGACGTATTACATATATGTGCATCTCTATTTTTACAGCAAAATAAGCATGTTTTACAATGAATAATGAACAAGAAAGTATTATAAAACTCAATGCTGCTAAATAAAACTGACTAAATTATTTAAGAATAAGAAAAATATGTTTTTTATTTGTTTATTTTGTGTTGATCACATTATCCTCGTTATTGAGGGCTGTAAAATGACGTTTAACCATTTTATGTTGATTTTATTCTATTTTATCGTAATGCAATAACATTCACACTTTCATACTCTGAGGATAAGAAACGATTCTAAGGAAATCTTCTTCTACCCAGTCGGGAATCAAATCCGATACTCTGAAATCGGATACTTCTGAAGGTTGTACATCATAAGGGGACTTGAGATAAACTACTAAACGATCAAATTATGAGATGTTAAAGAAGGTTTTTCAAGAACGACTGTAGCACGTTACTGCATTTAAGTGCCCTCGTGAATAAAGCCCAACAGAAAATAACACTTGTTCAGTGTATGAACTGACTTGCATTACATTATGCCACTTAATTATTATTAGGTAAATTTCCAAGCATAACTGGTATATTTTAGTGTTTCTCTAAGCTGCTAGATAAATAGATTACTCAGAATTAATAGATAAACTATTTATCTATTTACTGGGTTATCTTATTCTGACTCGTGATTAGAATCGTTTGAAAGGTACCTACCCCTCATGTGCAACTGTTTTGAAGCCTTCCAATATCTTCCTCTAAGATGAATCTACCTCCCCTCCGCCCAGCTTAGAGTATGCAAGTGAATAGACAATATAAGGAAAGTGGACTGATAACTTTAATAGAAAGTAGTAATCTATTTGAAGTGAGCTGTCGACTGTTTAAGAGTGCGGCATTAAATATTTCAGGAGAAACTGTAACTGTTAAAGTATGAAATCTTCTAGTTTCTGACGTCAATACTTTGGTAAAATAACAACTTTTTTTTTATTAACGTCCTCGTACGTTAAGGCACGTCGGACGGTGAATGAAACGGGTGAACGAATGCTCAAATGAGTCCGGGGTCCATAGAGCTTAGGGTTACCGATTTATCTTTCAAGGTAAGGTAAACCTCCAAAATAAGCTTATCCAGATAACTCACCCTGGCCGTGATTGCAACTCGCGACCTTGCGACCGACAACTCGCTATCACCACACCACAGAGGCGGGCAAATGAACTATTTCAGCAATAATAGTGAGAGGCATATATTGCCTTGAGTCCCTGAAAGGTATTGGATAGGTTTCTGGCGGTTAGCGTTGTGCACACCTAGCTTGGTCTTTAAGTGCTATGAACTGCCAATAATCGATCTCAGTAAAAATGTTGTGTAGCTGTAAAACACAGAGAAAGATACACGAACTTTTAAATACATGCTCTTTTATCAATTTAAGTCCATTCAACATGTAACTTCCCTCAAATTTCATAATTTAATTTTACTAAAACCAACATTTGCTGATAAACTCCACTTTTCCACTCTAATTTTCAGAACTTAGCAACCTAAACCTCATGTATCATTTCCGAACCATGAGTTATGTATTTCTTGCTGAGTTAACTATAACCTTAATAACCTACACTAGTTATTTGCTTTTTCTAAACACGGAAGTTACTTAAGGGCACTGGTAGGTTATTTTTACCCAGACAAGTCTAGTTTTTACCAATGTTAAAATTTAAATATATAGAAAACTAAACATTATCAGAAATTTGAAATTCGGTATGATTAATGTATAAGGATGTGGGCATTTAACTACTGTATAATATTTAAATTATGTTCACATAGGTCCATGCAAAAGGGGCATAAATCACACCATGTGTCCCGAAAAAAAAATATTGCACCCTATATTTCAGATGCACTTTGCTTGTAGGAATTTAACGCTACATGCACCAAGTTTTATCCTAAATAACATAAGATACAGTTTTATAATATCGGCTAAACGAAAATCACATATAGTTTATACTATGCACATGAAAAATTAATTAGTTTCGACTAAAAAAAAAGATAATATTTTGAAGGACTGAATATTTGTTTTCATCCATTTTATAAATCACATGAATATAAATGTTAGCCGAATGTGTTCAAGGAACATTGACAAATAACCAATACAAATTTTGTGTCAATATCTTTTATAGTTTTTGAAAAACATGCACCTAAAGTATGACAATTCAAGGTTTTGGGAAATCACAATCAAAGATTAAGCACCATTCTCAGGAATTGGGCGTATCATTACGCCACCATCTTTAAATTGGCGAAATAAAGGGCTTTAATACCAGCTGACACCCTACGTTATATATAAATGAGAATGAGAATGAAGAATATATAAATGAGGAAGAATTTTATAATTCACTATTATAATTTTTAACATTAAAAACAAAAAATGGATTTTTTGAAACCTATCGACCTCTCAGTTCCCTTAATTACTGTTTTGCCTTAAGATTGTAAACCTTGTTTCTTCCATTAGACATTGATTTTGACATAAGGAAATTACAAATTTCAGTTACTTATGCATCTCCTTAATATTTCTGTATAAAATTATTAATTCTATAATTAATACTGCCGGTTTCAGATGACTAGCTATTATGAGAATGAAGCACAGATTTAACAGCTCTGTGTATATCTAAACTCACTCTTGAATCAACAATGTTTTCGGTAATAAATGCAAAAGGCGCTGTAATCTTACATTGCAACTACTGTATCGCTAAAGGTTCAAGGAAAAAACAGCTTAAGATGTTTTCCCTAGTTGGTTGCGCTCATACAAAACTTGATCTAATAATTCAAAATACTCATTAACTAGTTGCCTTTTATAGCTTAGCTGCTCTGGCCATAACAACTTTATAGGCCTTCAATTATTTATTTCGCAGAATTTCATTTATCCTTGATTTTAACTATAACTTTATTTTTCCAAAAATGGGTTTGACATTTACCCTTAAAAGTGACCTGCAATTATAGATCTTTATGAAGTATATCAGTTCTAAGAAACTGGAGCTTACTTACTGGAGCATTTTTCCAAGGTTATGACACTATCTCACGTCTTTTAAATCTCGACAGTGAATTCTCGATTTTGAATTTTTGAGTGGTATACAATACTTCCCCTGTTTACTATGTATAATAGAGAAGAAAAATAATTTAATATTTTGAACCTAATGCCAATCGTTAAAATTTCCCCTTAGAGATTTTTTGTTGTAAAATATTGTTTACATCTTGCCAGTTATGCAAAAATCATTCAGAATGAAGAGGGCTTCAGAAGCTGCACCCAGAAAATTCAAGATATTCATTTCAGTTGCCGTAAAAGTGTCTCAGACTTATATTTTAGTCATAGTTGATAAAGCAATTTTCGAAAAATGTTCCATAAAAGGGGTAGTCTGAAGAAAGAATTTTCTTGAAAAGTTTTAAGCCGCATCCTTGAAAGATGCTGAGGTTGTCATTACGCCGTTCATACACATACACACTTTTCCTCATTTTCGTTTTTATTCAGGGATTCTCTAAACGTATTTTTCTTGTAAAATCTCGTTAATGAATTTTTGGGTGGTATCAAACGTTGTAGAAAGTGTAATTTTATTTTATCGCAGCTAATACATTGGTATCTCTCATTTGAAACCACTTGTAGTTTGATAGAAAAATGATATTTGGCATGTAAGCTTTTCATATCACTTGTGGAAATAAACTATGATGTTCGAGAAACTCGTGTAATTAATCAGTATCTGATTTTTGAAGGTACCTTATCTAATATATGCATGGATATATTTTTATCTGCTTAGCTTCTGACCAAAACTTTACGATAATGATATGATATATATAAGGGCGCTCAACTTCGGCGGTCATCAGCGCCCTTTAAAATACTAGTCATGGCAAAAGCCAGATATAAAACTTTCTAAAAACTATACAAGTGTAACAAAACCTATTAAAAATACACGTACATAAAAAACATCAGTCAAACCCTACTAAATCCTAAATTCTAAACTAGACAAGAATCTAAAAACCTTCTCCACGGGTCTCCACGCACGGCCTACACGTGGGTGGGCCTGTTGACCGTCTCCCTCAACCACGAAGAGGAGCCCACACGAGGGAGACTGTTGGCTCGGGACCCCGGGTGCGCCAAACCCGTACCTACCGAAGTAGGCCCCTGGGGGGAAACTTTACGATGGTGCTAACTCTGAGCACCAACTCATATTGAAGTAAGAGTTGTTTTACGCCTTTTTAATAACAGATGAGCACCATCAGGAGAAGCCGTTATGCCTAGATTTCGAAATATTAGCTCATTAAAACAATATTTGACATTTAAAATGGGCTCAAAATTTTCACAATACAGTTTAGGTACTTAAAACCACAATTTCCGCAAGTTAAAATGGTATTGTACATCTAAAATGCATGTAGGTGTTTTAATTTTTTTTATTTAGGAGAGAGTCGTACAGTATTGGCCGGCATGCAGTACCGGCCACTACTGTGCTTTCTCTTTTCGCCTCCATATGGCAGAATTTCCAGTAAGCAGTAGCAAACTTGTGCATCCACGTGCGCTATAGACGGATATCTTTTTCCTCTCTTCAGTTCGGTGTCTGCTATGAGTGCTTGATGGTGGTTAGTGTAGCTCTTAGCGCACGGAAGATATTCTGAGGCCTATAGCAGCGCTATATTTGCGATCTCTGTAAACCAGTGCGCTAAACACTTGTGAACTGAGCAGAAATAGTAACAATAAGTTTCCATGCTTTTGTATTCTACTATTGTTCTATATGTGGCAGTGCAGTGTGCAACTGACAAATTTTATTGGAACTGAAAAGGCAGTGACCGATACTGCAAGACACTTTCTATAAGCCTATTTTATTTATGATGCAATAATGTACTGTAAAAAAAATAAAAGTTATTACATTATACTATCTATTGAACATGTCTTGAGGTAAGAGAATAATATAATAAGATTCCGATTAACCACCACAGTTACAGAGTAAAGTCAAAAAAATTAACCCGGCCGATATTGCACGACCTTCCCCTATATCCTGTAACGTTAGGTCATATCGGATGATGAATAAAATGGGTGAAATGATGCTCAAATAAACCAGGATCCATAGAGCTTAGAGGTACCCGACATTCATCATTCCGGTTAAGGAAGAACACCGGAAAAATTATCTAGATAACTCACCCTGACCTTGATTCGAACTCGGAACCTCTTTAACGTGAGGTAGATGCGCTACCATGTAAGCTATAGAGGCCTAGGTGTCTGAACGCACAAATACCACGGTATACGTGTCCCATCTGATGTATACATGGAGATACCTTGCTTGAAAGAAAATAAGAGAGGTTTGAAATAATGTAACATTGGGCTGCTAAATCCTCATTCACTTGTTCTTTATGTGATGGATCAATAAATAAAGCAGTAACACGCTATTACGAGTGTTTAATTAAAGCAATACCAAACACGTAAACGCATAATTCAGTCAAATCTTAATGCGAGAGTAAACTATTTGGACCGCTAACCCATCATTACTATAATAACTACCAAGAAAGAGTTATCTGCGTGTACATACATTCCAGCAAGGCCGCATATGTCGATACACATGTGTCTCCGAGAAATGTTTTGTTGTTTCAACAACCTAACAATGGGTTGCATATGGTGGGCTTTCCCTTCTTAAAGTTTTGGTTTGCTCCCTGTCATCGCCATACCCTTAAATTCCTGGAACAAATATGTGTCTTCATCAGGAACCTCAGAAAATGTCGTCAATGGGAAACCCATTGATTCTCTTTTGTTTGAGTGCATTCAAACGAATGAAGGCACCGTCGTGAACAAATTATTGTGGAATAATACTTTTTTATACTCGTTACCAATCTTCTATAATTTTATTTACTAAACAAACATTGAGTATGTTAGGGCTTTACAAAATACAAGTACATTAGAGATGTCTCATATTTCAAAATTCAGAAATATACAAATACAATAAAAGCTTTGCAAAATGTCTCACTGTTAGCAATAGTTGAAACAGGGATAGTATAGGGCCTTGAATTTTTAGGTAAAGGTGGTGAAAGGAAGAGAGAGATGTTTGACATAGGATTGATGTATTGTAAGAAAGAACATGATTGGAGAATGTGGAGAAATGGATTTTATTTTCGCAAAATAGAAGAAAAAGAAGTTTCTGCACTGTTATCACAAAAAAAATTCAAGTGTGATATGGAAATGAGTGATAGCTTGGTTTATATTAGTGATTTGGAAATTGAAAGGGCTGAGGAGGGAAATCACACCCTCCCTAATTTGTGGGGAAGAAGAAAATGAATCCCTTATAATGTTTCAATGCATGGGGATTTACGAATGGAGAAACGAGTTGGCAAAAAAATAAATAAATAAATAATTAAAAATAAAAATAAAAAAAAGCCTGACGAAAACAAAGTATTAGGGTTAAATAATATGTTTAAAGATAAAAGCCTGCCATAGATTTACGGGAATGTGATGTAGAGTGAAAAGGAAACGGCAAAGGGTAGATTTGTTTTTTCATTTACGCTGTCCAACGTTAAGTCATATCGGACGAGAAATGAAACGGTTGAAATGATGCTCAAATGAGCCCAGAGTCCATAGAGCTTAGAGTTACTTAACATTCGTCTTTCAAGATAAAGGAAAACCCCGGAAAAAGCCTTATTCAGGTAACCGAGATTTGAACTTGGGACCTCCTGAGAGTGAAGTAGACACGCTATCATCTACGCTACCGAGGCGGGCGCAAAGAGTACATAATACTGAGTAATAATTTACGTTAAACAGAAAAAGGAGGCGTACTTGAATAGCCGAAACCAAAAATAATGTACCAATGTAATGTAACTTAACACTGAATAAGTAAATGAATGAAGCTTTATATTTTGGTATCCAAAAACTGCATAACCAATAATTATTTAATAATTTCTAAAACACAACATATTTGTATTATGTTTCAAGCACTTTAATTAATTGTTACCTTTAATACATGTGATTTAAACGAACTTAGAAACCACCGGTCTCCCGTGACATATGGGTAATCAGTAAACAAAAGCTAATCGACGTGCATCTCGGTCATAATTCCACTCTTTTACATAGAGTCTATATTATTGATTCTATCATTAACACTGCCGGTTTCAGATTACTAGCTATTATCTGGCGGTTAGCGCTGTGCACACCTAGCTTGGTCTTTAAGTGCTATGAACTGCCAATAATCGATCTCAGTAAAAATTTTGTGTAGCTGTAAAACACATGCTATTTTATCAATTTAAGTCCATTCAACATGTAACTTCCCTCAAAGTTCATAATTTAATGTTACTAAAATTAACATTTGCTCATAAAGTCCACTTTTCCACTCTAATTTTCAGAACTTAGCAACCTAAACCTCATGTATGATTTCCGAACCTTGAGTTATGTATTTCTTGCTGGGTGAGTTAACTATAACATTAATAACCTACACTAGCTTATTTGCTTTTTCTAAACACGGAAGTTACTTAATTACTTTTTTGCCTGAAGATTGTAAACTTTGTTTCTTCCATTAGACATTGATTTTGACATAAGGAAATTACGAATTGCAGTTACTTATGCATCTCCTTAATATTTCTGTATAAAATTATTAATTTTATCATTCATCATATAGACTGAAGTACTGAGCCATCCGCGGCAGAACATTGGACAATTTCAATGAATATCAACACGAGATGACAGCACAAACGTTTGAATTATTTGGATAAAAAAGAAGCAGAAATGCAGCGCATAGTAGGAAATAAGAGTAAAGTTTTAGATTTAGGTCAGGAGTTTCTAGTTTTCAGAATAGTGGTAATCTTGAGTAAATAAAACTGTCATTATATCATAAATTAGAGCGTCTGTCTCCCTCCCTGTTATCAAAGTGATTCGACAACTTCTAATTGGTATGATGTAAGGTTCAAAGAACACAAAAGAATCTAGACAAGCGAACACACAAACGTAAGCAGGTTGTCAGCATAAATGTTAACATTTTCGGACAACTCAGCTAGTCTAAATTGATGTTATTGCTTATTGCTTATAGAACAAAAAATAGATTCATCAGTTCAGTTCTAAACCGCTTAATCAATGATAATGTATGCTGACTATGGATCAGTGACTTACACACAGTTTTTGTCTTACTATGATACCTTAGCAATAATCAAGTCACTAACAAGTTATTATGTTTTTAAATAAATACGTAATAGCTATTGAAAGTAAGAAACTAAAAATAAAATGTGACGTATTCTCACTCACATGACTTCCGCTATTCTTGTACAAACTATTCTTATAAGCCCTTATTAAATCTATTCACGCTAGGTAATCGAAACAAACATTTGCAGGAGTTACTTTGTTGCTAACCGAGCGGAATGGCTCAGGCGGTTTCGTCTGTGGTTCGCATTCGGGAGGCCCACGTTCGATTCTCATGGCCGATCTACCTGACCCATAGGTTTCCTCACGGTTTTTTCCGGGTCGCAAGGCGGATGTTAGGAGGTAAATTACATCCCCCGAATTTTCTGTCCCTACATTATCATTTTACGTCATCTCTTTGGTCTCTTTCAGGATAGAAGTGTCCGCGGGTGTCCTGGCGGTGCATGGCAGGATAATATGCTCTGAGTGAACCAATCCCTCCTCCTGTAGGTCGGTTGCCAGTCTCCGAACCGGCTGTTGGGACTACTTCCGAACCATAGTAAGGGAGGATGTCCATTGTCCTAGCCTACCGGGGAAGGTTTCCATCTAATTAAAAAGTAGAGAAACTACCCATGTACTATCGTGACTCCTTGGTTGTGGCTCCATCATCCTCGTGGGGATGCCCCACTTGAGAACATAGGTACAATAGATCAAGACTTGCTGCAGTGCCGAATTCCCTCTGCAGTAATCCTAATCCTAACTTGTAGCTAAGTTTCTTGCACGTACAGTGGGAATAGGAGAAGAACTGGTCGCTACGTGATGCCTTTGAAATGTTGTACTCTTTGTGGAGAAATTATAAAAAAATGTATTTCCATTTGAGGAAGGTATTTCTTTCCTTTTTATCCTCCTCGTAAAATGACATATCCTCCAGGGCTCACTTGTATGTGCCTAGAGACAGACGCCTGTTTAGAACAGAGAATCTTTGGATCCGAGTGAATATCCAGAATGGAGGATTACCCTAATATTTAATATGATGGAGAAGAAGCAAGTGATACGAAATTACAGTGCAGTGGTTGAAAGGAAATGTGAATACGGAGCCATCAGTGGAATGAATGGCGGAGTAAACTGGAGAATCCCAAGAATACCAGCTCATACGCCGTTGAGAAAAGTATTAACAATTCAAATGACAAAAAAAAAAAAAAAATATCTCCGAAATAGTTCACTCCACACACATAAAGAAAGACGTACATTGTGTGTTTTAAGGAGAGCTGCCTATTTTGTGTAGTAAGATTTTGTTTATCTCTGCTTTCGACTTATGCTGAGGTAAATCCTGAGAATTCAAGATATACATTCGGTTTGTCATGAAAATTTGTTAAACAGGTGATATTTTAATCAAAATCGTTAGAGCCATTTTTGCAAAATTCACAATTTTTGAGAAATGTTCCATATATAAAAATAGTCTGGGATTTTCTTGAAAATCTTTGTGTGGCATCCTTGGAAGATGCTGAGCTTAAATCCCAATCTTGCTATTTAACGACTTTTTGTTTTTCAGTTATGCTGTTCACATACACAGAGAAAGTTTTCTAAAAATGATTTCTTTTTATTTAATAGCCCTCAACCCATGTATTTCCATAGAAATTTTGGTATCGTATTTATAATGGAATGTAATATTTTCCCTGGACTGTACTACGCTACGGAGGGTATTCGGCACGGAAGTCCAATGCACCCAAGTGGGACATCTCCTGAAGGAAGGATGAGGTGAGAGGAAACAGAGTGCGGCCGTCCCAAGGAGCCAGACAGTGCATAGAGCAGAGTTCCTACACTTAACCAGTTGGAAACTCCTCCGGCAGGCCAGAAAAACCGGCATCCTGCCCTATTGTGGTCCGGAAACGGTCCCATCAGACCGGGTTCGGGGACCGGAGACCGCCCTACCTGAGGAGGATGTTTTACCTATAGCGTACCATCCTGCCATGCAACGCCAATACTTCTACCCTGAAAGAGACCACCAGAGGAGATATGATGTGAAATTATAATGGAGATGAAATGGAGGGACAAGAAATTT
Source organism: Mantis religiosa (assembly GCA_030765055.1). Taxonomy (NCBI): domain Eukaryota; kingdom Metazoa; phylum Arthropoda; class Insecta; order Mantodea; family Mantidae; genus Mantis; species Mantis religiosa. Next base: position 102,908,083 of record CM060957.1, on the reverse strand, counting down.
GAGAGATGTAATTAACCTACCCACATTCGCCTGGCGAAAAAACCGGAAAAAAACTCCATGGGTCAGGTAGTTCAGCCACTGGAATCGAAACCGGCCCTACCGAATGCGGGCCACAGACGAAATCGTCTCGGTAATACAAGTACTTAGAGGTAGAACACAGGAAGTAGTTTTATTTTTACCTGGGCAGGTGGGAACAGCGAGATTGTCAGTTTAATTGCATTAGTATTCATCGTTTTTGGTGTACAGAAGACACCTGGTCCAAATTTGCACGTGACAATTAAATGCTCAGGGTATTATGAGGCACGTGAACATCTCGTGCAGCTATTAGTTCACGCAAAGTGATACAATTTGGATGTACTTCTTCACCTCTGTGGTAAGTGAACGAATCTATTGTTCTTCATTTAGATAATGTTATGTGTTAATATCCACTTTATGTGTGACTTGATGTGTCCTGAGCTCTGGGTTCGACTTCAACCAGGGCGAAGGCGTTTAAGAACATTGGGCAGTAATATTACTAATTCAGTTTTGGCCTTAAAACTCATTATGAATACCAGTTCTTTAGAACTGTTTTCGAGTAAATATTTTTGTTATTCGAAAGAAATTGAGAGAGCTAAGTGATCATTCAAATAACCCTATTAGAAGCCGTGGAGGCAAATTCGTAGCTTTCTTGAGATTTCCAACTCAGTCTTTCTTTAAATTTTCTAGAAGTGTTATGACAAAGTTTGGTGCATTGTGTTTGCCTTCATGTGAATGTTTAACTAAGAAATAAACATAATCGGAATTTCAGATCGATTAACGCAAATGTTCAACTTTATTTTCGGTAACATCAGGCATTATTCAGAATTTTATATTTTAATCTTCTTTTAGTTCGCGGTTCAATTCTTTCTGACTCCAATATGCTCTGCCCATCTTTTGATTGTCTTCCCTGATTCCTTATAGCTTTGAGTTTATAGTTTATAGCTATTTTGGGTATTTTGTTAATGCTTATTCTCTGAACATGCTTTTCCCATTGATTTCTGTTGTTAGCAATAATATGATTTATTTCTGCTACTTATTTGATACTTAGACTCAGTTTTTGTTGTCCTTTTTAGTATACCCAGCTATTGCTCTTACAAATTTCATTTCTGATGTCTGTTTTATTTTTGTTAATGTCCATTTTTCTGATTCGTATATCAGAGTTAGTACTGTGATTGATTTGTAAAATGTTACTATAAAGTCTTAACGGGCCATACTTAATAATGTTCTTTCTAATGTCCCTGTTAAATAGTTAAATTTATTTTTCTCTATTACGTCAGTTTCTGCCTGGTACGAGACAATGCATCCTAAATACCTGAAGTGTGATATCTGATATATTATATTGTCTAACATTATTTTTGATCTAACTGGGTTCATTCCTTCAAAAGCCAGAGTTTGGGTTTTATTCGCTGATATTTTCACTCTATATTCAATAGCATAGTGTAGCATTTTCTACAGGGCATCCTGATTTGTGGCCATTAGTATAATTTTTAAGCTCTCTGAGAAAATTTTGGAGGTGCTAGTGGAAATTTTGAGGGTGCTGAATCCTTTTTAAAATGGACACATGTGCCTACATATGTGTGTATGTGTTAGTGTATGTGCGCATATCTCTCTATGAAAAGCATATCTCAAAAATCGAAAAGTCAAGTGAATGCAAAATTTGGTATTTATATTCGGAATCTTCCAAATATATGACAATAAGATTTTCAAGAATATTCCGCAACTACAAAATATTTTTTACACAAAAAATATTTTTAATATTTTTAATTTTCTTAAAAATGCATGTAGCGATTTTGATTAGAATACCAAATGTTTAAGACATTTGCATAGCTAATAGAATGTGTAAGTAAGCTAAATGTTCTGGGAATAGCCTTGAAGTCTTTTACATTGGGATTGAATTTTTTTTACTAATTAATCTATGTATAACTGATAAATCGTAGTGCAATACAAGCTTACTAATACTTAGGATTAGAATTAGGATTACTACGGATGGGATTTGGCACCGTAACCTGTGGTTTATTGTACCTAAGCCCCAAGTGGAGCATCCTTGGGAGAAAGGATGAGGTGAGAGCAGACAAGGCGACGGACCAAAGGAGTCACGACAGCGCCGAGACACCTGCCGGCACTTCTGCTCTGAAAGAGTCCATCAGATGAGAAATGAGGTGAAAAAATGGAGTAAATGTAATTAAACAACCCAGCGACCCAAGAAATCCCTCGAAAAAACTCATGCGTCAGGTAGGTCGGCTACGGGAATCGAACACGGGCTCCCGAATGCGAGCCACAGACGAAACCGCTTGAGTCATCCCACTCGGTATTTCAGGCTTATTACATATCCTCTTATTGCCTTCAAATTTTCAACACTTTTTCCATTTTTGAATGGTTGTTATTCAGTTTTTTCTCGCGATAATGGAGATAATATGAAATTTTGCCAGTATCATATAAAGATGCTTCAGCTTCCTGTATCTCTATTAGGATACAATGAAATTCATACCTAATGAAAGCATTTCTACAAATATTTGTTAATTAACATAAAGATGACATAAAGAAAACATAGTTTTTCCATTAAGGTTGCTTACACAAGAAACAAACATATGATGCTAGTTAAGGGTATCACTTATTGTAAGTTATGCAGCATATCTTGTGGTGTGGTGCGCTCCTGGAGAACTATTATTTTAGTTAACTCTTGATGGAAAGAATTTGTGGTAGCTTAGGAATGAATTATATGCTAATACCGTTATGATAACAATAATCACTAACTGCAAATGGCTCGTGTACGTTAAATATTAACAGAAACATCTGAGGAAGAAAGCTTATTTCCATTTTCAATGGAAGAATGAGAGATGTGTTGGCTTATGAAAATGAGGAACGGTAAAACATCTGTAGCATTAATTTAATCAAGTGTATGGATGAAAGAAAGAGATGCTAGGTGTCATAAATATGATAATAGGTAATAGTGAATGGCCTGAGGAGGATCTCATGGAGTCAGTGACACTATCAATACTAAAGAAAATCCCTGTCTTCAGGAGTATTATTCTGATATATCATTTGACAAAGATTTTTGGTGAAATTACCAAATTCCAGGCTTAGAAAGTAAATTAGTAGAGTGACAGACTTCAGAAAGGGGAAGCCCGAAGTAATTGGATTGTTATGAACAGTCGAGAACGTTTCTTGGGAAAAGATAAGAGAGGTGAATCTGAAGAACAAGCAGGTTGCAATACGAGGGCTGTTCAATAAAGAATGATCATATTTTTTTACGGCCATAATTTTTCGCACTAAAATTCAACCTTATTATATTCCGTTAGCTTAATGTGAAACGAACACACCGTAGTAGTTTCATTGTTGGTACTCCTGGTTCCCGCCTGTGAGAACCAGGCAAATTCAGATAAGTTCAGTATCGCCTACCGCTGCAATGGAGGTAACATGCAGTTAAAGTTGATGTTAGAGGAAGAACCGGAGTTTCTTTCAGACCTAAGCACTGCTAATGAAACTTGGCTACATCATTTTGGTCCTTAGAGCAAACACCAAAGCTCAGTGTGGAAATCTCCTTCATCACCAACCCCAAAAAGCAAAAGTGGTTGCTTCTGCTGGGAAAGTTATGGTCATCCCATTCTTTGATATTCATGGAATTGTTTATCAGCATGTTGTACCTGCACACACATCAGTAACTGTACAATACTACAGGGATGTCCTGAAAACATTGCAAGTCCATATCAGGCACAAAAGACTACATTTCCATGTAGCTGACTGGATGCTACACCACGATAATGCGCGGTCGTATATTGCCAATGTTGCTGTTGCTGAATATCTTGCAAAAATCAACGTGAAGTGCATCACCCTCACCCTCCCTATAGTCTGGATTTAGCCCCATGTGACTTTTTTCTATTCGCTAACTTGAAGAAACGCCTTCGTGGGAGGCATTGTCCATCATCAGAAGCAGTGGTGAAGGCTGCGGAGGCAATTTTGAAGGACCTCTCAAAAATGGTTTCCAGCATGTCTATGAGGACTGGCAGAAACGCTGGGACAAGTGCATCGCATTCAGAGGAGACTATTTTGAGAAGGACCATCAAAATTATGAGGATGAGGAAAGGCACGGTGTCAAAAAAATTTGTGATCATTCTTTATTGAACAGCCCTCGTATGTTTAGAATATACTGAAGACTATTGGTATTGGTTGAAGAGAAGTTATTTCCTTTTGACTAACCAAATTTAGTAAAACAGGAAATCAGAGGGAATAGGGAAATACATGTATTTTTGATGCTAAATTCAGTAAAGGTGAAAACGCCACTTTTTGTAACACGCTATAAACACCAACTTTCAACAAGCCACCTGCCATGTTGCTTCTTTGTTAGAGGCTGTAAATGCAAATGTGTCTTTGTTACCTGCGGCAGTCAAAATAACCCTCATAAATCTTTATGGTCAGCAAAGAACAGCAATTTTTATCACTTCGTTCAGGTGGCATTATGGTTTGAATCTTTTCTAAATTATATGGTCTCTTACCATCCATAATTGCAACGTTTTCCAGGGAGTTTTGTGATAGGAGAAGAAAGAAGAACTGCATACAATTTTATTAATGTTGCCATGACCCTGCTAGAACGAGATCACTTTTGCATAAGATTTTGAAACAAGTGGAAAGCTCCAGATATTTACAACATTCCATAAATATTCTAAGATTATTTAAGGCTCATTCACAATGAAAGGTAAATGCAAATGCAACAAACGCAAAAGCTTGCGACCACTTGATTTATTGATGGTCATTCATAATTAAAACGCAAACTTTAACGGAAACTCATTTCGCAGACGCAAATGCGAATTCTTGCAAACCCTTAGTCAGAAAACAGTGGAAAATGGATGCCTTTGACAAAAAGCTTATTGTATCAGAGCCAAGCTCACTAAGGTGAAGGGCTTCAAATAAAGGATTTCGATTGCTATTCTTTTTCAACAGCAGGCCAACTAGGTTTAATACGATATCAAATTGTGCAGGAGTCACTCTCATGTATCTTTGGAATTGTACTGGGTCACCATGTCTCATTTCACGAAGTAAATTATGAAAGTCTCCTTGACGGCCGAGACGACCGTTTTCTTTTTCAAATACAGCGAGTAAATTGGCTACTGTTGTTGAACATGCATGAATGTTACTTCATGATTAGGAGCCATTTTAAATCATTATTTTCTGATTGGATATAACTACGTTTCCGTTATTCCATTGATAATGCTTTTCTACGTTTATGGTTACAATTTACGTTTGCGTCCTTCCGTTAACTTTGCGTTTTCATTGTGAACGGCCCTTTACTGTTGTCAAGACGTCAAAATGATATAACAATATGAAAGAAAATTGTTGATTGACAAAAAAAAAAAAAAAAAAAAAAAAAAAAAAATCAGCTCTGTCGTGACTTAAAGAACAAACTAAGTGAAGTAGTTGGTCGTTTTGACGTTGCAACGGAGGAAAATGCCTCACTGTGCGGCACGTATTGCTTGATTGCCCGCAGTACGCCCGCGTTCGCCAGTCTTTGGGCCTAAGGAGTAACCTGCACGGTATTTTAGGGGACGACCCAGTGGCCGTGGATAAGGCACTGCGGTTTGTTTTTAAAATCGGTTTTAATAAACAAGTCTGTCTTGTATTTTATATTTATTAATTTTAGAGTTTTTAAATTGTACTGGGACGAGTTTTTATGTGCTTTTAATAGTTGAGTGTTTATATTTTATCTTACTTTTTAACTTTGTGTAGCTTTTAGTTTTTAGAGTTGACTTCGGGCCCAAATGACCTTGTTGTCGACGGGCCCTAAAACACTACACACTCACTCACGCTCTAGGGGTAATGTGTCTGCCTCATATATCGAGAGACCCAAAAACGTAGGAACCGCCTGCGTGGCGTGTTGCCTGTCTGCGACCTCGGCGCTGTTGGCGTCTGCAGCTGCCATAGAAAGACGTGGAGGATATAATGCATTATTTTTAAAACTACTTTCAAAGGCTTTACTTACCCACGTTATTAAAAGAGATCTTGAAACTGGCCACCGCCGTTGTCCATATGTTTGGCACCTCTTTAGGAAGCTATCAATCACTCACCGTAGTTCACGTTGAAAAATGCTGGCAATTTCCTGGCGAATATGTTGTAATTCTTCCAGGTTATGTGGGTTTGTCTTGTACACTTTATACTATAAGTTTACCCCTGAGATAGAAATCTCACGGGGTTAGGTCAGGGGACCGTGGGGGCCACTAATCTCTAGTATTAATTTTTGTCGTGAAACACTTTTCAATTGTTCTCATCGAAAGATTGGCTGAGTGAGCTGTTGCAGGGTCTTGTTGAAGAAAAGGCAAAATCACGCTCCCTGTCTGTTAATTTTCTAAAAAAGAGGGGAGCAAATTGTATTCACAACTGTTGACTCGAACAAAAATTGGGTGTATAACACTCTCTCCGCTAATGGTGAATTGCCAGCGTTTCTCAACGTGAACTACGGTGAGTGATGAGTAGTTTCCTAAAAAGGTGCCAGACATGTATGGACAACGGCGATGACCAGTTTCTGCATATCCTTTGAGAACGTGTAAGTGCAAGTATTAAAAATGTTGCATCGTTTCATCCGCACCTTTCTATGATAGTGGTAGACGGCAACAAGCGCCGAGGGCGCGGACAGCCAAAACACTGCGTGGTCGGTTCGGAGGTTTTTGGGTCTCTAGGTATAAAAGTCTCCATATCGAATTTCAGGTTCTGTAAATAAATTTTTTGAGGATTTCCTTTAACCTCAGATAATTTTGAGCCCTAGAGGCTTGGGGTACATTTAAGCATAATTTTTCCCATTTCATTTATTTACCTTCAAATGTGATCTATAATGCAAAACTGTATTAAGAGAATAAAAAGGACAATGAAATTGTTTTTGGAAAGAATCGCCAAAGGAAGAAAAATGCTGAAATATTACATATAGAGACGAATAGTAACGCTCCTGGAAAGCACGCGACCTCTTATCCGCTCGCGTTTGTGCAGTAAAACAGTCACCAAATTTGTAATCCAAGGTGCATAAAATGTCAGGATGTGACCGGGAAGCTAAGATCAGTTTCAGTCATCACGGCCATGTGGCTTCAGGAATGCAGGAAACACATGTGTGTTCTTCTCTCACGTAAACAGAGAAAGTGGCGTGATCTTATGACGCACATAGGAGAAAGACTTTCGTAACGGTTAGCTATTAAACTGTGCAGGCAGGAAATATTCCTCGAAAGGTTCATCAGCTCCCCAGGCATGACGTGCAGAACTAAGGAAGATTATGATCACTGAATATACAGGATATAAGTAGAAAAAAGAAAGAAGTCCTTGAAATACTCAGGTGCAGGCTCAATCTGCAGTAATAAGGGTTTTTACGCCCACGTCGGTCAGTTGAGGAGAACTGGTACCTCCAAGTGAATTGTGATGCCATGAAAGGATGTTGGGTCAATAATCTCAGTGGAGACCTATTGTTTCCAGAACTTATTCTCGATCTGCATCTCAAGAGTGCTCTAAAACTGCACTTTTATAAAGACACAATGCTGTTCTTGTAGTTTATTCTGCTTCCACGAATTTATGAACCTCTCGATTTGTTCCATCCTAAATTACAAACATCATTCCATCATGCTCTTGGACAACTTGCTCTCTCGATAGATAGTTTAGTAGAATATTTCTGTATTCGTTAGATAATTTTTAAAATTTAACATATACTGCTACCAATTTCGTTTATCTTTTTTACATTTAAATTGTATTTATGTAATATTTGAGAAATTCTTCTATTTCTTTGTAAGAAAACTCAGTAATAGTAGTAGTAGTAATAATAATAATAATAATAATAATAATAATAATAATAATAATAATAATAATAATAATAATAATAATAATAATAATAATAATAATAATAATAATAATAATAATAATAATAATAATAATAATAATAATAATAATAATAATAATAATAATAATAAATTGTTCCCTGATTGCATCATGAGCGCTGCATCCTTTCCAGGTAAACGCCATAGGTGAATCTGGTACATTACGTGGGCACGGTTGCAACACCTCTGAAGCAGGCCCATACAAGAGATATCTATTTCCCCCAAACTCTATCTCCTCTAACACATATTGACAAGAGATGTTATATTTTACGGTTACATCCCTTAATACCTTTGCAATAAATTGCTCAAAAGAAATTTTAGCTTTAAGAACATGTTTTATACCGCAATATATGAATAAGCCAATCTCACTTTAAAAATCTCTATTTAAAAGAAAATCCATGACTGATACTAAAATACAAATTCAAATACATTCTTAAGTCATTGCAAAAATTGATAGACTTCCAACTATACCTTTGTGGGAAAAACAAGCAAACAAAACTGAACTTGACACAGTACATACCGGTATAATTTAAATGACCTATCAGCTCACCGTGGTAGCGTGGTGGTAGCATGTCTGCCTCACGTTCAAGAGGTCCCGAGTTCGAATTTCGGTCAGGGCGAGTTACTTGGATAAGGTTTTTCCGGGGTTTTCCCTTACCCAGTAAGACGAATGTCGGGTAACTCTAAGCTCCATGGACCCTGGACACATTTCAGCATCATTTCATCAATTCCATTCATCGTCCGACATGAATTAATGTTGGAGGACGTAAATTACAACAAAAAAGGGCCTATCGCGTTAAGAATGGCGTCGAAACTTGCATTACAACTACTCTAGGGTTATAAAACTTTGCAGATAGCTATATATTTTAAAGCAGCGTGGCAATTTTACACCAAAATACAAAAAAATCGATTTGTTTTGCCAAAATAGCTTTAATATTGAAATATTTTTTTTTTAAAAAAAACTTCTGTTTCTTGATCCTGGAATCACTAATTTATCTAGAGTAAGTATAATAACTAAGCCTCTCTGGCTTAGTTCTATAGTCACCTTCCTGCACCATCTAATTGTATATGCATTTATGTTTTCGATGTTTAGGCAAATCTCTTAGGTTATGTTATTGAAGTGTTCCATATAGTTGAGGAAAGCTAGTGGCGGAAGCAGAGGATTACATCAGGGACAGTTCCAGACTAAGCGCCTTAGTCTCTCGCTCGGTTTTTAAGTAATTTCTTTGGCTCTATGATACGAGTGAACTGCTAGCCAATTTTAAGATACAATTTAATTCACCACGAAAATTCAAATCTTACTTTAACATTAAAAACTATTGGACATCAATAATATTGAAGTTATGAATGTTCAGATTTTACAGATGTGGAATTTGACTCTTTTATAATCCTTCAAAATGAATTAAATCTTTATAATATTCGCCTACTTGAAGTAGATAATCGAACAACATTATGATCACTAGGTTCTGCAATCCGTTTACAACAGGCGTTCTCTGCTCTGGGCTCCCGCCCAGTCCATCGCTATTGTGAATATAAATTGCACAGCTGATGGTTCCCAAAAAAGCGAAGGATTATTATGTAAACTTACGATATCGATCAATAAATCTTTACCGCTTGCCATTAAAGCTTTGAGATTTTTACGTACTGGTTAACCCAGTTATTCCATTCATAAGGAAACTGGGAAGGGCGAATTGAAGTGTGTGATCTATAGCCCAGGATATTGCAACGAAGGTATTCACAGTAGTTAAACGAAATCGACCCTTAGCACATGATTTACTCAACATTTTCATATTGGCTGAAGTTAGAAATGAATCGATTTCTATTAAATGGAAACGGTTTAGCAGCGAACTTTACTCCAGCCAATGCAGTATGTGATGGAGAGTATTGCGATGCCTAATTTTAAAATGGACTACAGCACTGTCATTGTGCTTCAATTATAAAGTCAGTCTCCAAAATTTTTTGTAATCAAAATAACCTGACAGACGATTATGTGTGACAATTTATGAGTTTAGACTTATAATGTTGTAAACTAACCTTTACATTTGTTTTTCCTTGGATTCAATTAAAAGCGTGCAGTAATATATGTATTTGTTAAAATGTGTGGTCCTGCGTGTATAAAAAAAAAAAAAAACCAGTTGACGTACGTTTATTTACAGCGAAACATAGAACTGTCTTAATTCTAGAAATAGTCTCCTAATCAGTACACTGAAACGTTACTTTTCTCTTTTGATCTAGTTTCCAAAGTAGCAGTAAGTTACTCTGGAAGCATTATTTTTTTATTTGCGTATGCTGTTGAAAAGCTTATTACTTAATTAGTCTACTGGGTAAATGACTGAAAAGTGGAAAGGAACAGTCACGTATCCATTATATTGGAAGGATGACATTAAATAAATAGTTACTTACCGTGTTTTATTTGTATAGGAATGCTACGCTTGTTTGGAGATGTAAGTTTACACTGTAATAAACTGAAGTTTAAGTTCGCGTAAACCATATTTAAAGTATAATGTTCCTAGTTCTTTTTTCTGTATTGAATTTTGAAAATACTATTGAAAATTAAGTCCTATTTTCTCTTTAGCGAACACTATTGGGAGGAACATCGGCTGAAAGGCAAAAATTGACGAGATACCCATTAAATAATCTTTTCTCTTGTGCTTTTATCATCTTTCAACCTGTAGGTACATATATCTGGCTAACTTTAGTAGTTCAGAAAAAGATGCGATAAGGTTTAAAAATAGCAAAATATGGTTGGCTATCAAGGTATGCTATTGTCACGAGGCCGCTCGTAAGCGAACGCCGAGAGAGAGAGAGAGAGAGAGAGAGAGAGAGAGAGAGAGAGAGAGAGAGAGAGAGAGGGAAGCGCGGAGTGAAACAGACAGATAGGGCCCAAGCCACGCCCAGAGAGAGAGAGAGAGAGAGAGAGAGAGAGAGAGAGAGAGAGAGAGAGAGAGAGAGAGAGAGAGAGAGAGAGAGAGCAATAGAGGGAGAAAGAGGCAGAGACCGTTCCCTGTTGTTCTCGTCTCTTCTCCATTGATCGGTAGCTTTCGTGTAGCTTTGTCAGGTTACGAGAAACCTCGAGAACAGCTGCTCGTGTATAAATAATAGTTCGGAGGGTTCGGACGGGAGTCTTGAACGTACTTTGCGTCCAAGAGATGACCCCCAGGACGACAACTTTTCAGAACGTGTTCGTCTGGAGATTCGTCGTTTCTTATGCCGCCCTCCTGAGGACGCGGAACGACTCCTAATCATTTGTCCCAATGAAGTCCAAGGCGCACTCCAGCGTCTCAAACCAAAAATGGTGGCGGGGCCGGACGGCCTGACACCCCTAATGCTCTTCCATCTTCCCTTTAACGCGGTTCTCTTCCTAACTTGGATTTTCAATATGTGTCTCACCCTCGGGTACTTTCCACGAGAGTGGAGGGATGCCCGGGCGATTTGCATATTGAAACCTGGGAAGAATCCGATACACCCTTCCAGCTACCGACCCGTTAGCCTCCTTTCCACCCCCTCGAAAGTCCTCGAGAGATCGTTTCTCACCCGCTTGTCCCCGATATTGGGAGACAGTCAAGCCATTCCCTACCATCAGTTTGGTTTTCGTCCTGGGCACTCGACAGTCCAACAGTTGCTGCGTGTGGTGGAGACTGCTGCCCTGGGTTTCCAGGAAGGCGCCTTCACGGCTGCGGTTTTGTTGAATGTCGAGAAGGCCTTCTCTAGGACATGGCATGCCGGACTCCTATACAAACTGATCCACCTAGGGCTCCCAACACAAATGATCAACATCATACACAGCTTCTTGCGACACCGCACCTTCAAAGTCACAGTCGCGGGGAAAACGTCTAGACTAAGACCAGTGAGAGGCGGAGTCCCCGAAGGCTCTGTTCTATCTCCCACCTTATTCAACGTCTTTATGGCAGATTTCCCCACAGAGACACGAGTCGAAATGACACAATACGCTTGTGGCGTGCTTCTGTTCTGCAAAGACAAACACATCTTCAGAGCCTTCAAACCCTTACAAAGACATCTCGTCTACCACAACAGTGGTGTCGGCGTTGGCGGATGTCCGTTAATCCAGACAAAAGCCACGCCATACTTTTCACAAAGCGCCACACCCCCGCAGACTGCCGCAACTTCAGCTTCCGAAGACGAAGGATAGAGCGGACAAACTCTATCCGAGGCCTAACTTCTCGCCGGCACATCAGAGACCTATCGGCGAAGGCACAGGGAGCAATTGCTTCCCTATATTCAATACTGGGGTCGACCTGGATGCCAGTTGGCCTGAAGTTATACCTCTTCCGAGCGCTGGTAATCCCGGTGATGCTATGTGCCTCTGAGATCTGGGGCATGGCCGCAGGCAGCTGTTAGCATGGTTTCAACGTGCACAGAATAGAGAACTACGGTCTATATATTCTGTGGGACGTTATTTTCCTACCAGGTTGCTTCACGAAGCCTCGAGTCTTCCATACATGGAGGATGAAATTAGGCGCCGGGCATCAAAATTATACGCCAATTTACCTAACCATAGAACCGCCCTTGTTAGATCATTGGGAGATTATGACCCCACTAGACGCCGTTCTAGACTGCATCGGGTACCCCGCATGGCTTGCTGGCACCCAAGATAACCCAGGAGCGAATCCTATCAGCAGCTAAAGCTGAGCTCCACATAATTCTCTTAAGCTGTTTGGCATCAAAATTTTTCCCAGCAAATAACAAACTCAAAATAAAACACCAGGGTGCATAATACTGCATCCTGCCCTTCAACCCGAAGGTACATAAATTTGTAACCTCAAAATTAACTCCAAACCTCCAAACCTACAACACATTCTACAAAATCCCAACTGTAACCTTATCTGCGGTAAAACCCTTAATAGTGTGGGCACGCAGCAAAAACCTTCTGGCTTTATACAGCCAGCCAGCATCTCGGTCCGATCCGGACGGGAGTGCGCAGAAGCAGTCAGTGAGTTGCAATTGTGCAGGGTGGACATGTGGCAGACGGACTTGAATATTGCTTACGTGTGTGTTACGTCATTCTGCTGTTATCAGGGTTGTACAAGCGTCTTTCTACGAAAATAAAGAGCAATTTTTAATTTCTGCAACCTGGACTTTTAATTTTACAAATCCACAAATTCGCACTGTTATATTTAACATTAATAAAATGGTTCTTTATAGAATTATTCTATAAAGTTTGGCCAGAAAAATGATATGATATTTATTTTCTAAGATTTCATGCCTTCACTGAAATATGGTTTACTACACATCATTTTCCTCATAACTAGGGTCCGGAAGTTGTTGACCTAAAAATTCTCTAAAAATGAGCTATAAAGTGCCCTTAAAATATAAAAAATGCACATAAAATGTAAAAAAATGACCTAACAAAAATTAAAAATTTCTTTCATGATAGTAAATTAATAAATGTCACAGACAAATAATGAATATATGGTTGGAATAACCACATTGTAAAATTAGCTTTCTTAGTAAATAATGCAATTATTGCTACTAAATAATAAATAAATTCAAAATTCATCAGAACATTTTCAATTTTATAAGAAATGAAAAAATAAGTTACTGTACCCATTAGCCAAGCTATCAAAAGTAACGGAACGGCGTTTGTCAGTTAAAACCGTTTTATACTTTGAGAAACTTCTCTCCACTTCCACAATTGCTATAGGTGCATATTTAAAAAAAAAAAAATACACTATGTTACTGCCTGTTAAATCCTGTTCAAAAGTATCAGTTTTGAAGTTTTCTCCAGACAAGATATTGGCAATCGGACAATTTGGTATCATTTATTTATGTGCAGCACAGATTTTAGTTTCTGTCTAATTTTGTTCCCAATCTCACCTTTTAACTTTTGTATCCTTTCGCAACCCTCACTAACTCAAAAGACTTATCCAATGTCATGCCACTTTCTTTAAGGCAGGCTATGGTTCCGTAAAATATGAAAATTTTATTTAATGAAGGCTAATTTACCTTGGATTTGAGTATTAGAAAACAGATCCTGTGCGCTCTCAATTGCCTTAGAATCTACCCTATCAAAGCTATTCACCACTTCTCTCTATATTTGAAAATTGTCACAATGGTATATACATGCATATATATATTATATATATATATATATATATATATATATATATATATAAAGCCCATGGGTCAGGGTCAAGTCAGCCACGGGAATCGAACCCGGTCCTCCCGAATGCGGGCTATATGAAAATGCCCAGTGAATTCGTGAAAAAGAAAGAAAATAGAAAATGCATTTAATTGCTAAAAAGTTACTTTTTTATAAAAATGTGGAAAATATGCATTTTGATTACCTATAAAAACCGTATATATGTAACGTATTTGTTCCAGAATGCACTTAATTTCCAATAAGCATGGTCTGTGACTACTCAGAAAAAAGATGACTTTTTATCCAAATGCGGGCCCTACTCATAACCTAGCACCTCTTTCTGACTTTTACAGTGGAGTCAGTAACGTCGACATTGGACTTTAAGAATCATGCTGTTTACAGATGAGACCAGATTCAGTTTGAGAGGTGATTCTCATTACACAATAATCTGGAGAGAACGTGGAACCCGTTTCATCCCACCAACACAGCGGATACACGTCCATTTGGAGGTGGTGGCGTACTCGTGTAGGCAGGTATAATATTCAATGGATGTAAAGATCTGTACATCTTCGACAATGATGCTGTGAATTCCCAGAAGAAGAAGAAGAAGAAGAAGAAGAAGAAGAAGAAGAAGAAGAAGAAGAAGAAGAAGAAGAAGATGATGATGATGATGATATATATAAGGGTGCTCAACTACGGCGGTCATCAGCGCCCTTTAAAAAACTAGTCATGGCAAAAGCCAGATATAAAACTTTCTAAAAACTATACAAGTGTAACAAAACCTATTAAAAATACACGTACATAAAAAACATCAATCAAAACCTACTAAAAGTTTCGTTCACTAAATCCTAAACTCTAAACTAGACAAGAATCCAAAAACCTTCTCCACGGGTCTCCACGCACGGCCTACACGTGGGTGGGCATGTTGACCATCTCCCTCAACCACGAAGAGGAGCCCACACGAGGGAGACTGTTGGCTCGGGAACCCGGGTGCGCCAAACCCGTACCTACCGAAATTGGCCCCTGGGGGTTCCCAGAAGAGACGAGGTACTGGGACCAATGTGCGATTTTTCAGAGGTACAGTTGGTCCATACTTCATCTTAACGGACGATAAATCCACGTTCGCATAGAGCCCACCTGGTGGACACCTCTCTTGAGAGAGAAGGTATCCAGCGCATGGACTGTCGGCGATGTTCCCGGATATGAACCCTATAGAGCATGCCTGAGATGCATTAGGAAGACGAGTTGCAGCCCACCAGCTCCCACCGAGGGCACTTTCAGACCTCCGAGGTGCTCTCCGCGAGGAATGGCTCTGCAGAGCTTTTGAACTACCTTATAGAGAGCATGCCACTGCACTGCGAGGCCTGTGCAGCTGAGGGGTCACCACACCCCATATTAACCGCTTAGCACCATGATTGTCATTGTTGAAGTGATCGTCAGATTTTGTGCTTGCTTAAAAGGATGTACCGAGGTCAAAATTGTCTGTTACTTCTCACTTTATTGCATTCCAGATCATGCGTGATGCATTGGTAACAAAACATTGCATTATACTTAAGTTTTGTACAGTTGTGATTGTTTGGTAATAAGATATTGAATGATGCTTAACGTTTGAACACTAGTGTGCCTAGTGGCATGGGGGAGGGTCTAGTCAGGGCGAGGCCGTTATGCTTTGAAACAAGATTTCCTTAATATTCTCGGGAATCAAGTATTATGTATATTACCGCGTTTTAATAATTACAAAAATAAAATAAAATGTAAGTATAAAATTATTTAGCGCCTGGTTCCAGCAGCCACGCAGTCTAGTGAATCGCTAAGCACATTCTGCGTTCAGCAGAAGATGGATTGTATGACCTTCGGCGTGACGTGTGACAGGCAACAGGTGTATTACGTATTGCGAACACTTGTCACGTTACTTCAAGGAGGTTACTGCCATACAAAGAAAAGCAACAATTCACAATAATTGTTTTTCCATTCCACTTTTTTATGCCTCATTCTTCTACTGGTGTATGAACTCATTAAGAGGAACGCTTAAACATGATGACCTCATTGCGGTAGTAGTTAATGAATGACATGCGCGAAATTAAGTGTTTATATAGTTATGTAAATTCATTAAGTGCTCAAGCACCTCGGCTAATACCTATACCAGCAACAGCAATTTGTTTCGTGTGTTTATTTTTTTTTTTGGGGGGGGGGAGGTGTTGGAGGCGCTGTCATTCTTCATGTAATATAAGAAAAAATGTGCTACATTCACAAGGCAAAGTCTCCTACCCGCTTGTCTTACAAATTGGGATTTCCTCTTTCTATAGGTTGGACGAAACATTTCTCCCTCAAGCTCTTAGAATATATAAACAACCCATGGCGCAGCCCAACTGCCGGCCTCACGCGCACATACGCAAGTTAGAAGTGGTCGATCATCCAACCGATACGGAGAGGAGAGGTAGTCAGCATCTCGGCACCTCCAGCCGGAAAGTTGGTTTTCTAGACCAAGGTTCGCTACCTATCGTAGCTCCTCAATTTACGATGTGAGTGGCACCGGTCCATTAAAAGCCGCACGCTCCAGGGGTGGGATCGAATCCGAACGTTTTCCATGACAGGGAACCAAAGAAGGACGTCTTAGCACACTACATCACGACGCAGGACGTAAAATACCTTTATTACACACATTTCTTTTACATTTACGTAAACTCCTTTCTACACTTGGAAAAATGATTTGGAAAGTCATCTTTTCACTTTCTCGGCATTTTGAATGGCATCCCTGATTACGAAGACATTCTTCGTCTCATCTGTCAAAATTTTCCGCGAGCACTGCCGTCCCTTCAGAGGTGACGATATTCCAGGGCCGGCAAGAAGTGTGAAAATGCTTTACCCATATAGTCACCCCTTCTTCTGTATTTCTATCTGGCAGGTAAACAAACCAAGTGACGTGTGCCACAGTGGCGGTCATTCGGGTTTTGGGGCGTAATCAAATGTTTGGCTAGGATAGCACAAACAGCGTTAATGACAGAGAACATGAGTGAAGAACTTAACGGCTAGGCAACTCATACTGTCATTTGTGAGAAAACCGCCCTCTCACCTCTTTTTTTTTAATTTACGTCTTCCAACGCTAAGTCATGTGGGACGGTGAATGAATTGGGTGAAATGATGCTCAAATGAGCCCAGGGTCCATGGAACTTAGAGTTACCCGACATTCGTCTTGAAGGATAAGGGAAAAAACTGTATCCAGGTAACTCACCCTGACCGAGATTCGAACTCGAGACCTCTCGAACTTGAGGTAGACACTCTACCACCACGCAACCGAGGCGGGCTCTCACCACTTTACTGACTTAAGTCAAACCTTAAGCTGATAAAAGCAGTTCCGTAGAATTAAAATACAAGTGTTTTGTTTTGTTATCCAATAGTTGTATGCAGTCTTAATTACTTTCCTTATGCTGATAGAGACATTTAAATGGTTTCCATACTGTATTCTCAAAAATAAATATCACAGTTTGTCTGAAATCTGCATTGAAATTGCTTACAAAAGTACATTGATGGTGGCATAGAAATAATGATACTCCCTTAATTTACAAATTGCCAATTTCTCTGGTTTCTTTTTAATTATTAGTGTTTCAGTGTCTGGCTGCAAATAAATAACTTAAGCGTAATACAGATTGAAGATATTCATCCGAAACGCTATTCCATGTCTACAAATTGCGCTCAGAACAGTTCTAATAATTCCCAGTGATCTATTTTTTGTTTCGTATTATGCAGTAAACCTTTCATAACTTATTTTAAAGAAGTAAAATGGAGTAGTTCGTTCTTTTCAGCTTAGCCAGATTTTTCATTTCTGCATAAATGCTTTCCAACAATCTGTTAAATATATAAATATATCATGTTTACTTTGTAAACTAAGGTTAAGTTCGCTGAGGTAAAAAGTCAGATCGCTTAGAAAAGACAAATCACAAATAAATAATTTCATATTTTATCCGCAAAGGCAATCCCTTGGTTGTTAAGAAAATGTGAAGTTATTTCCGCAGCTCCAACCTTCCTTGCAACTCTTTGACTCTGCTTAGGCATCTTACCTGGCAGTAGCATTGTAAATCCAAATATTTCGAGTATCAAACAAAAAGTTTTGAAACAGTGCATGAGGTGTAAATAGATTTATAGTTTTAACACAGAAATACATAATTTTATTCACAGTGGCTGATTTCACACAGAGTGCTTCTCACCGAACAAAATTCCCTGACAATTTGTCTTCGCTATAGGTTTCAACATGAGGCGCATTTAATGACTCCTTATGGAGAAGCTCATAATGTTAGTAGGATTTGTCACAATAGTAGTGCCCGCCTCGGTAGCGTAGATGGTAGCGTGTCTCCTCACGTTCAAGACGTCCCGAGTTCGAATCTCGGTCAGGGTGAGTTACCTGGATAAAGTTTTTCCGGGGTTTTCCCTTATCCTGAAAGACGAATGTCAGGTAACTCTAAGCTCCATGGACCCCGGGCTCATTTGAGCATCATTTCACGCATTTCATTCATCGTTCGATGTGACATAAAGTTGGAGGACGTAAATTCCCCCCCCCCCAAAAAAAAAAACAAAAGTAGTAGGACTTATCAAACACCGTGTTTTTACGTTCATGAAGAACGAAAAACTGCTTGCTCTCCCCGTCCCAATCAAATACTCGTTGCTTGCTCATGTCGCATAGGGAATCCACCACTGCAAGGACAAGAAGTCACGAGACTATAACCGGTTTAGTTGGTTTAATCTAGTCGTGTCTAGAAAGTAGTGAGGACAACAGGGAGGGTAAATTCACACCTATAGTGCCTTTCTTCCCACCCCTGCCGTATTCCATCCCGAGAAATAAGCTGGTCTTTGCTGTGTGGACGCGATTCTTTCAAGATTGAATCCTGCAGTCTGCCTCATAAGTTCTCTGCAGGATTTAGAATCTGGACTATTGCCAGCAAAGTAATTCCAAACAGAGAAAGTTCTCTTGAGAAAAACCATTGTTGCTTTGGCTGTGCGAGCTGTTGCTCCATCTTGTAGAACAGCAACCTCTGGATTTTGGGGAAAGACCATTTTGAAATACAGCATACAGAGAAAAATAATTTAGACAAGTAATCTGCAATCCATAAACTTGAAGAAAATTAATCTCTAATTAATATTTAGTAATACAATTAATTATATTTGTGTTCGTTTAGTAGGATAAAACATAAGAATGCCTAAAAATTATTGAGTGTCAAATTATCGATAACTTACCAAGCACAGAGGTGTCAAATTTTTGAAAAGAATCTGATTTGAAGAAATGCACCAGCATAGGAACAATAGCCAATAGCACACAAACAACTAGGAATGTGTTCACAATAAGTCAGCAAGAAGTAAACAGAAATATAAAGTATAAAAGGTCATAGAGCCAATGCAACCGTTTGGAATAAACTGGTACTAGCTCCGCAGAGCACCAAGTCCACCCTGTATATCTACTTCTTATTAATCGATACTATACACATTTAGTTATATTATTCACATGAGGCTAAATCGATAGATATTTTGAAAAGCGGGTGGCTTTTAAATACCAAAGCGGGTGGCTTTTAAATACCACTCTTTGCATGGCCATAAGAAAATTAGGAATGGTGAATTTAGGACTTGAAACATTCATGTGCTGCATACATCTGGTTTTCTATTCTCTACAAACTAATCTTATAAAAGGATTTATGGCATGCATTTCTTACAACCAGCTAAACTTTTAATTTACATTTATATATTTGGTTAAGCGATACAATAAAGTGATTTATTGGAAATTAATCGTTCTTCCACGCTAGCCTATGCAGGCGATGGTTTAAATAGGTAGTCATACTGAAAACATTCAACGTGATAGCCGGGATTTGAACCACGACTCCCGGTCTCCGTCCGGTTGCTCTTAACCATTGAGCTACTATGGCCAACATGCCGTCATGACAGTAAATTCTCAGACTGACTCGTATATTTCCCAGTATACCACTCGGGGTTCTCATATATAATGAGATGTGCTCCGTTTGTAGCGACTTACTATGCTGTAAGTACATAAGTCCCAGGTTTCATAGTTAAACCACTATTTTTAGGTTTATTGATGGAAATTAATGAAAGGTGACAAGAATTAGGTCAAATGTACAGAGAGGAAATTCGGGAATTTAATTTTCCTTCCTTGCAATCCCTAATGATTGGTCAGCAATCTCCCAAATCGGTACCAAGAGCCGCCATTTGAAACATCCCGCATTCTATAAGCATCTTTCAACATAAGGTCACTTCGGACGGTGAACGAAATGGGTGAAATGACGCTCAGATAAGCCAGGTTCCATAGAGCTTGGAGTTGTCTGCCATTAATCATTAAGGATAAGGGAAATCCCGGAAAGCGGCTTTAGATAACTCACCCTGGCCGAGATTCGAACTCGAGACCTCTTGAACGTGAGGCAGAAACGCTACCATTTACGCTACCGAGCGGACAATCCCGCTCCTTTAGGGGTTGCAAGCTTCTCATAACAGGGGACGCATTGACTATCGGAGAATGAATCGCGGTAAAAGGACACAAGTTGAAATTGAAATAAACTCACTGGCAGGAGACGCACAGGACAGATTGGTATTATATTGGAGTAAAATCTACACATTAATAACCGATGTGATTAAATAATATCCAAATTCTCATTTACAGTCTTACGACAAATTTACTCGTATAGACTATATATATATATATATATATATATATATATATATAACCTCTTACCTGAAGTATTTATATGTTAATAGCAGAACGTATTCAGCGAGAAGAATAAAAGTGACTTTTCTGTGCTGTAATTATAGACATCTGTGATAGTATTCTTTCAACATTCATAGGAGATCTATATTTTTATATGACATATAATATTTTTGAAAACTTTGAATATAATACTGATATTACTCCTTACGTAAAGCCATGGTAAGTTCCCATCCAATGAAGAAATCTGTAATCGGCAGACAGCTGCAAAAGTCAGCAAAATTAAATTTGTTTCCCCTTCAGTAGGTCATTACAATATATCAATTAAAAATTTAAGCACTTGCTTTTATTTACCTGTTCAAAATGGTTGAATGCATTAATTTAATAAAAGACGCCGCTTCTATTTTTTTTATTTTTTAAGTATGAGCAAGATTTTGAAAAGCATAGAAAATATGTGAAAATGGGTAGCAAAGTCTTCTATTACACGCAATTATGTGGGTGTGTTATTACAGTCTGAACTGTAATAATAATAATAATAATAATAATAATAATAATAATAATAATAATAATAATAATAATAATAATAATAATAATAATAATAATAATAATAATAATAATAATAATAATAATAATAATAATAATAATAATAATAATAATAATAATAATAATAATAATAATAATAATAATAATAATAATAATAATAATAATAATGTAACAACACATTTTTAAATATCTAAAATAGAGTAAAACCTCTCTAAAACGAAACGTGATCGTTCCAGCGTTTATTTTGCGTTTCCACTGGTTTCCGTCTTAACAGAAGGTTGTGTTGGAATACAAAGAAATAACGAAGTAGTTGCACGGGTTCGATTCCCGGCTCTGGGGCTGTCGATTTTATGTCGGCCCTATCTACGTCTTCACCTCTGTCTAGCACATGTGAAGTGTCCCCTATGCCCAACGTGGTTCGGAGTCCACGGTATAAGCTGTAGGCCCTCTCGCCTCACCGTCATCTTCATCACCTTATTACAGGAGGTAATGGACGCCGCCCTCTGGGTGCCTCCACTGAGAAATGGTGTCCGGTCATCACGTGGTGGGGCGAGGTTACTCCGAAGGCCAAGGTTGCCACGTGGGGAGTGTTGGTAACCAACAACAATAATGACGATGATGATGATGATAATAATAATAATAATAATAATAATAATAATAATAATAATAATAATAATAATAATAATAATAATAATAATAATAATAATAATAATAATAATAATAATAATAATAATAATAATAATAATAATAATAATAATAATAATAATAATAATAATAATAATAATAATAATAATAATAATAATAATAATAATAATAATAATAATAATAATAATAATAATAATAATAATAATAATAATAATAATAATAATAATAATAATAATAATAATAATAATAATAATAATAATAATAATAATAATAATAATAATAATAATAATAATAATAATAATAATAATAATAATAATAATAATAATAATAATAATAATAATAATAATAATAATAATAACAGACTAATAGGCTAGTATGTATTATGCATTATAGTTTATCGCCTAGTATCCCTGTTTTCAGTTTTCCCATTCTAATCTGCAACTGTCGCCATATCAACATCATTTACTTCACCACTCAAGGCATTCAGAACAATGTTAGCGATGTTTGCAATTCTCGAGGCATCCACTGGAAGCTCTGAAATTGTCTTTGCCTAATTTTCTTGCTATCTCTAAAGCTTGAGTCTGAAGCGATGTCCCAGAAATGTGAATTCCTTTAGCGCACGCACTTACAAACCACCCGAACACAGCACGATTTAGCTCTCATACTTTGTAGATTTTGTGATGTGTATCACATGTCCTGCTGTTGCCTTTAATCTCTCGTCTTTGATTTTTATTTTCCAAAGTCTCATAAATCTGAGTTTCCTCACTGTAAAGAACACAGTTTTTTCTTGTTCGTGTTCTTCAATAACCTTCATTTTGAACTCATTTTACAGAGTTTGTGTAGATATAGACTGTGTGTTTAAAAATCACCAAAGTTCACAGTTTTCTTCCACTCGTACTTGATCATTTGTAACTACGAAACTGAGAATGAACACACACTGTAAAACAATTGCACCCTTACCATGTTTGTTGGAAGAGAGTTGAGAGGGCTACCTAATGACCTAATGACTTTATGTTTCACAGCACTTCGTTGCAAGTGCCTCAGAATTATTACACTTTTTAAAGTACGTACACTGAACCCACACATAAAGTAATCCGTGTTAATCAGGTTATTTATTCAAACGGTTTACCCAAAATACTTCCGTTTCCGCGTTAGCCATTTTTCCGGCTTAGAGTATAATTTTACATGGGAAATAACTCGTTCAAAAATTTATTTTCTGACTTTCCAATTTTCCGGAATATAAAGAGGCCGTTTTAGGCAGGCTTTAGTGTACTAAGTTCGACCACGGTCATTATGATGGCCAGTCATTTGTCAAGAGGCGAGAGCTTCCATCTTGAACTTTCACGCCTATATTGACATTAGGACCTGCCATAAGTATATCTATATAGTCACTGCAGATTCACGGTCGTGTAGGCGTATTCTTTATTATCAGAATGCTCTGAGACGTTTATTTGTGTGTATTTTAAAAATATAATCAAAATGTCCTAAATTCCACCATAAAACAGTTTATCGATGTATATTGTACTGGTCTCGCCAAGGTTGTCGACGAGCTGCGTGCTTCCAGATTCCAGTTTCTGTTTATTTTTGCAGCACAGTTATGAAAACATCTGTTCCACAGCCTTCTGTAATGCGTGAGACGTGGTTCCACAAAGTAAACAAGAGAATTCTCGCACGTCAATCAACTACTGCCTTGCAAGGACTATGCAAGGATGTTACTAGCAAGGAGAAAAGGTTCGAAATCAATACCACCGCTTGCAAATGTTTGTTGGGTTTGATGAAACCCACATGGAAATTTTCATCATTAAAATTTTAAACTTCACATTAGAAAACAATATTTTTTAATACATTTATGGTTAAGTTTTTTTTTAAATATTTCAGAAACAGTTTAAGTATAGAAAACTCAGTATCAGCAACCTCCACAATGATACTTTAAGATTACTCATTATTTCTCCTGGCCATAATTAAAATCCCTTCTATACGCAAAAATATGTATGTAGTTTACAAAATTTTGGAAAGTAAGAAAGAAGATAAACGGGAAAGTGGAACAAGTGTGGGAATAGAAATGCGGTAATAAAAAAGTGCCTGTGTTTCAAAGTAAAGTAAAAATAAAGCATAAATAAATTAAAACTAAACCCATGTAATTAGATTAACAGAACTATTAAAGGTAACTGCTATGCGAATGAAACAAATGAAGTAGAGACAAACTTCATCACATAAGATAACTTTTAGAGTTTTAAATTAATATTAAGGTATGTTCTTATTTAAGTAAAATTGAATAAAAAGGAATTTTTTTTCAATGATGTAGCAGTTAGAAAATTATATGTATGCAGTATATTTTTAACTTTAGAAATACACCTAAAAGAGAAAAAATGGAGTGTTGGGGAGAGAGCAGATAAATTTCAGAAATGTAGAATTCAAAGAAACATTTAAATGGCCAATTAAGGACCTAGTTTAAATACCAAGTCTGAAGCAGTGATGTAGAAAATTATTTACTTATTTTCGTAGACACATTTTCACTATACCGGTAAGCCCGGTGCCATGCTTAATTTATGTAGCGATGTAAACAAAGCGGAAAAATGTATTACCCACTCCGCCGCCGACTGTGATTGGAGGGAATGTAGCGCTGTTTTATCCAACACGTGACAAACATGTGCGCTGTCAACAAACTTTATGCAAAGTTTTGCTTTGACATTTTCAGTGTTTGAGTATCTCCTTGAGTATCTTGATTAGCCATCTACAAGGCTAAAAAGGGCCGCGCCGTGTTTTTTTTTTTTTTTTTTTTAATTTACGTGTTTCAACGTTGTCATATCGGACGGTGAATGAATTGGGTGAAATGATGCTCAAATGAGTCCAGGGTACATGGAGCTTATAGTTACCCGACATTCGTCTTGAAGGATAATTGAAAACCCCGGAAAAACCTTATCCAGGTGCGCCGTGGCTCAGTGGTTAGACCGCTTGGCTCTCACCAAGGCGGCCCGAGTTCGATCCCAGGTGACCGCAAAGTGAGATTTGTGATGGACAACACGGGTTTTCTCCGGGACCTCCGGTTTCCCCCGCCATCTCATTCCACCGGTGCTCCATCTTCATCTCATGTATCATCAGTGTCAACGCTTGGAGTGCCGTATGTAGTAAAAGCGGGCGTTAAACACTACACAATTACAAGGCTTAAAGGCAATGGCGTCGCACACGTACACTTCCTTTTGTTTACATCGCTTGTAAACTAAGGACGACGTCGGTATAATATACTAGACTGAGAGGTGATTGTCGCAATGACGAGCCTTACGTTTTACTACGTATTAGTTGACTTATTTTGTGTAAATCTATCATGATGAAGTAGGTGAGGATGTACTTAGCTGTCAAAGTTAATTTACGAAATGGTTGTGAGATGAACGCATCGAAACATTTTACATTTTATTACAAAATGCCCTTTTGGATGTTCATTAATTAACCTGTTGGGGTAACACAATAATAGTGAACGTACTCAGAGTACTTACAAAGTGGTATAAAACTCTTTATGCTTACTTAGCACTTAAAAGCATTCCATTCTATTGCTCTAACTAGTTTTCCAGTTTTGGAACCTGTTCTGTAATTGGTTCTCAGGAACGACACGTAGGTTTCACAAAATGTGGAAATAACTTCTTTCATTGTTGTTTTCGCATAGTTTCAGAATCTGTAAAACCTTCCATGATGAAGTTCAGAGAAATTGGCGACATGGGAAACAACAAACTACTAGAAGCCAAGTTTCGCAAGATAATTGTGGCTAAGTTGCCTCATGATACAACATCCACTCGCTTCTTGCAATTACCAAACAAATTTCAGGTACAAATACCTTTTGCAATAGATAGCCAGTGCACATTGTTATTTTTGCCCTCTACTAAAAATGTCGCATGTTCCCTTTGTTAATAAGCAGAGATTTGAAGTGGGCCCCGTTTCTGTTATATTGTGCAATTTTTTGACGATAATGCAATAAAGTAGGTTGCTAAGAAAAGATAGCACGGTACCATATATGCCCATTGTTGATCCCCGCGTCAAGCAATCTCCAGCCCGCGCGCGCGCGCGCACACACACACACACACACACACACACACACACACACACACACACACACATACACAGCTTCTAACCCAATGGTGAATCGCTGCTGTATGCAATTACGAGATCAATTTCCAAAAATTTCTTTTTTAATATTTTGTGGCATACAAAGATACAGCAATGTACTGTGTGTATTATATATAAATATGTATATTTTACAGCAAATTGTTATTACCAAATTCATATTTCCTAAATTGGAGACTGCATACTAAACTACGAAAGGATACAAATATCTAATTGAAATTGTAAACAAAGTATCCAAAAGTTCCAACTATAAAAACTAACTACCTAAATATAATTATACCATAAAATGACTTCAGTTTCTGCAAAGGATGCAAAAAATATGGGTTACTACTCCTGACTCCAGTTAGTAAACCTATTTAAGTAAAATGAAATTTATTGAAAATCTGTAAGAATTGGTTAATTATTTATTTTTATGCATGTCATTTAATGTTAATAAACAGATATTTCTAGCATTTCAAAATTATGAATCCCATTACACCCTGCTTTGATAGAGAGCTATTCATGGTATCTCTGCATGGCTGTTCCTTCTTGATTTGGAGCTCGCCGATACCACATATACCATTCCTCATGCATTGGTCATGAGTTCATGATTGGTCGGCTAAAGGAAGAATCGAATCGCAGTAAGCGGTATGTTCTATATCTATCCCGATACGTATTCGATTTATAAGGATATTCACAAGTTAAGCGTTAACATAATCTTTTAAAATTTTAACTTAAGATGTGTTTATTGACAATAACAAAGAAGTTCAAGAGGTCCCACGTTCGAACTTCGGTCATGGCGAGTTATCTGGTAAGGGCTTTTCGGAGTTTTTCCCTTATCCTGAAAGATAATTATCTGGTAACTTTAAGCTCTATAGGGCTCATTTAAGCATCATTTCACACATTTCATTCCTCTTCCGATATGGCTTAATGTTGGAGGACGTTATGGTTTTTTTTTAAAAAAAAAGGAGAAAAATGAAAGAAAAAGAAACATTAACAATCCGAAACAAACAGCGGCCCAACTCAACAGAGAGAGAGAGAGATGAGAGAGAGAGAGAGAGAGAGAGAGAGAGAGAGAGAGAGAGAGAGAGAGAGAGAGAGAGAGAGAGAGAGAGAGAGAGAGAGAGAGAGAGAGAGAGAGAGAGAGAGAGAGAGAGAGAGAGAGAGAGAGAGAGAAGAGAGAGAGAGAGAGAGAGAGAGAGAGAGAGAGAGAGAGAGAGAGAGAGAGAGAGAGAGAGAGAGAGAGAGAGAGAGAGAGAGAGAGAGAGAGAGAGAGAGAGAGAGAGAGAGAGAGAGAGAGAGAGAGACTGAGCTAATATGTTCAGTGATCAACAAAATAGGTTATGTAAGTATATCAAAATGAACAAGAGCTCGGTCAAATGATGATGATGTTGATGATGATGTATATAAGGGCGCTCAACTACATGGTCATCAGCGCCCTTCAAAAACTTTGTCATGGCAAAAACTCGGTCAAAGGAAGTCAAATTCACAAAAAATGTATAATCTACCATCACATATTTTTAATACATAACCCTAGTGATCCCTGGTCTTAATCTTATACATAAAGGCAATTAGCCAGTCAACACATAGCAAAGGGAAATTTGACGAGAGATAATTACGTATATGGAGAATCGCTCTTTGATTGGTATTGCAAACTTGTATTTTTGCACTATATCTTAACGACTTTGTGTGCGTCAACTTCAGCCAATGAGAACGTGTGAATGATGTGAAACAAACTTAGGTTATACCATACCTAATGTGTAAGTTTCATTGTGAATGAAGTGAACTAAGTTGGACACCGAGTAAGTAATATTGGCCAACTTGTTTCTAGACTAACCCCTCGCATGCATAATATTAATTCTGACACAAAGCAGAACTCCGACCAACCATAGCATCGTCTCACCTCAACAACGGGAGTGCTCCGTCAGGCACAAAAGATTTCATAGCTCGCAGTGCAAACTCTCCCCACTGAACCATATCATAATCATCTTTTGGTATTTAGCCCTACTAAGGTGTTTATTTTGCACATGCACTCAGGATATTCGGGTCAAAAGCATCTGGGTCAACAGCATGTAATTTTTGCCACTTGTCTCTATAAAAACGCGTTCCTTCAGCATTAGAATGGGTGAGTATGTTTTCAAGTGATTGAGGGAGGAACAATTTGAAAGCTGAGTATTCATTTGTAATGCGAGAAGTGACATACTTTATTGTCCTGGAGCCTGGGGAATTGCATTACATGCTGCATGCCCTCCCAGTTGAGGTAGGGAATATGTCTTCCGTTCAACTGATTTATCTTTTGAAATTAGAATCACATTTACAAAGTATACAAATTCTAAAGAACAAAACTAGTGGCCTAAGTAGAAGTGAATCACTTTATACATTGATTTGGTTACAGCATGAGAACAATGACTTGCGCCCCCACTTCCCTCCTTTCCTCAGAAATAGACATCCCATTGTTCAAAACAGTGAATTCAGTTCTTTATACCTGCTTCACCGCACACATACGCATTTTATTGTTGACAAACTGAATATTGTCAGGATTTGCTGTAATATTGTAGGTCAAAATAGGGCGGTTAAGAAAAGACCCGAACGGCTTGAGAGGTACTATTTCTGTGAAGGCCAAACCAAAGCTCTAAAAGAGTTCTCTTTTTTTCTTTCAGAGTGTGTCTTAAGAGACACAAAGTCAGGAAAGGGAATTTATTTATATTTTATTTATATTTATATTTTCAAAATGATGGACCATCAAAATTTCTATTGAATTAAAATAGACCCGAACAACTTATAAAGTTAAGCTTGTTGTGGATCACTACTGAACGCACAATCTAGATAACCGAAAGCCAGTGCTCAGGGTGATCCTATATTTAGGTGCGAACATCAAAACCCCAGGGTTATACATTATTTGAAATATTTGTTACAGTTGGCAATTTACGACTGAATTCAAAATGGTGTTGTCTTTTCGTTTAGCAGCTAATTAAACAGATAAGCGATAAGATTAATCTCAAGCTCCTTCAAAGTTCTTCACTCTAAGCTGCTATTTCCACGAATGTCAGCAAACGTTAGTTAACGTGCTTATCGACTTTTGTGCGGAAGTTCCTGCACATATGAAATCATTTCTGATGAAATCATGAGTGCGAAGTCATTCCTGTATGCTTCGGTTTTATAACAAATCCAAGTACTCTAATCACGAGGGAATCTCTGAGAGCTGTACCTGCCATTTAGAGAGAGATGAAGGGAAGATCACTTGAAACTTGGGTGATCTTATGAATAGTTTAATAACTACATTATTCCAATGTAAAATATTCTTTTCCAACGATATAGTATTAGTCTGCCTCAATCTTGAGAAGAGTTCTATCTTAGATTACGCGTGGGTGTGTAATTAAAGTAAGAATGACACAGGAATCTAAGTTTGAAGCGTTTTATAACTTTTTAAGTATTCACTTAGATCGCGAAGTTGCTGACCAATAGAAACTGGTATATCTATCTGGAGTTAAAGTATTTGAATCTATACTACGCGATAACACGTGATTCTATCATTGAGTCAAGAAGTGACGCCTCATTCAGCTAAGTCTTGTTCCATCGGTGCCAGTCCAGAAGTGTCCAAGATTCTGCCCAGAATGTCCTACTCAGCTACCAAAATTCCCCTAATAACCTCCCCTTTCGTTAAAAACTCTAAGACCCCCACTACTAGCTGCTGCCACTTCATTTCTAAATTACTGAAATTTTGTGCTTTCTACCCTAAGTTCTCTCTAGTAACTTATCAGAAATATTCTCATATATTCCACGAATTCCAAGCTAATCATACCTTATCTGGAAATTTTGGATAGTAGCTTTGCCCTCTCTAATGTAACCTACCTATTACTCCGAATCTGCTTGAAACCAGCCCTCACTAATTACTGTACTTAATGACATCTCATCCCCAGTCAACCTGTACCCATAAGGGCCCAAACGACCTTGTTGTCGACGGGCCCTAAAACACCACACACTCACTCACTCACTCACTCACTCACTCAACTGCCAAATCTAAAAACCTCTTAACATTTAACACAAAAGCACAAAATATTGATATTTAATTTTAATATGTCTTAGTTTATTTAACTGATTCTAATTTCTATATCAACGATCATGTTTTAACCCTTTACGGTCGTGCTATCATGCGGGAAAGTTGAAATTCCTGCACTCCATGCGCGTGCATTTTCATAAAGTCTGCAGATATGTAATGGCATTTAAATACGTATTACCGTATTTACTTCTCTTTCATTTTTTAACTTCTACTAATTTACTTCATGCATCATTTAACTCAATTCTTCTTGCGCAAGCGATCTTATCACTTTCACTTAATGACTGGCATGTTGAACACTACCAACCTGATCTGCTTTTGAACAGCTAGCAGCGATTAATTTTATTTCCGGATAAGCATTTATTTTATTCACTATCTTCGAAAAAAACTCACATGTGTTAATAGGTTTAAGAAATTCGGAAGTGGAAATACTGGTTGACTTCGTCTCGTATTTTGCAATTTCTTTCTCGTTTTGTAAAAATACACCTACCGCACTTGTATTGCAGTAGCTATTGCGTGCTTTTTGTTCCGGGTATGTTTTCTAATTTTGAGTCGAAGCTGACCGCTCTGTAGTTATAGATTCTACAAATAATTATGGGAGAAGTCCTCGTGAATAGACACATTGCGCTAATTATTTCGATATAAAAGTTTAGAAACTATTTCTCCAGTTGAGAGAAAGTCAATCGGTCATTGTGTAGAACTAAACAGTAAGTGCAGGATAAATTAAATAGGCAAATATATTAGGCAACCACAGATGAGCTCTCACTTATCTTTCTGAAGTCCACAGAGTTCAAGTACATTACAAAAGAACTTTGGCTTCATCGCAAAACGTTATGCTTTCGTAAGGTGCTTAGCTAACACGATCATTAGTATTGCTTTCACCACTTTATTGGGTTGGATTCTGCTACTCAACAAATACTTTCCTGGGTTCCTTTTAGGCGGTTTTCAGTAAAGACACTCCGTAATTTTATACGTAGAGAAGTGTAGCAAGCCACTGTTACAAAGTAATACCTCCAAAGAATGTTACCATCTACATTACTTGGGATAAAAGATCAACCAATAATGCCAAAGAGGGCTTGGATGATTTTCAGTTTCACAAAACTCAACTACAACATAATAGTTCTGTCATAAGTGACATTGACGTTAATAATACACCATTGTCACTACATTCATTTTCAGGAGCAAAAGAAAAAAGATAAATGAGGTTATATTATTTTCAGTGACCTCACTTTTGAGGCGCTGCAAAGCGAGTAAAATGGACACATAGACATCATCTCATGAAAGGTTGTTTTTGCGAATGGCCAAAGGTCAGCAGAAATCTTTCAACTTGATCTAAGAATCCTTGCAGAAATCACATTAGTAGCATGCAAAGTAACGACATGTTCCTTCCTCCTCCTTTTTAAGCATTTTCTTTCATTTTTAAGCGCATTTTAATTTATGATGGTGTCTAAATTTGTCTGATGGCGAGTGTCCAAGTGCACAATTACTCAATCCCGGATGTGGCGAGGATTTGACCGAGGAGCGTGTTACGCAACTCTCCTTAGTTACACGTGCCCACGTTCATCCTCAATCAACTTGTCCATCATCTGGAGTAATAGCCTCCTGTAATTCGCCAGATTGGCACGACATGAAGCAAAGTACTTGATCAACCCTTGCAGCCACACTCAGCGTTGCGTTGACAGCGCTCGTTTTGACCCATCAACTGCGGGAGCATCAAACCCTCCTGAAGAATGTGTGTGGAGTAATAAGGTGACCTTCAGCAGAATACATTTCTTCCTCTGTCCCTTTTTCTCTGCAACGTTTGCTTTTCTCATGTTCCATCTTAGTATTTGTCAATGTGTCATGGATGTACCATCATATATAGGGGTCAGTGTTGTAGCGGGACTTTTAAAGCTGATGATGTGGGACGGGATTATCCTCACCTGCAGTCGTCCCGCGTTGCCTCTGGGGTTGCTGGTTGAATTCAGCCCTCCGAGAAGAAGATGACCAAGCCACGGGATGCTACGTTTTCTCGATCCGAGTCTTCTACTCAGATCTTGCACTCAGATGTCGATACCTCTAGACGATTTCCGGCGCGACTTCAGTCGGTGCATGAGAACTCTGTTAACTCAGGCGTGGTCTCGAACGAGGGAATTAACTTTTTAATCTTCTGAAGAAATAATTCCATTTTTTTTTCAAATTAATATAATTTAATTCTTTTAATTCAGATTAATAAATTTACATAACACGACATCACGTAGATATACAGTGAGCTTGAGCAATGTAATTGAATTGTATTTACTCAGAGATTGTAAATAAAGTTTATAATCTCTTTAGATTATAGAATATAATTTACATCTTTCCTACACGACGTTCCGACACAATTATACGTCCGT
This sequence comes from Mantis religiosa, assembly GCA_030765055.1. Classification (NCBI taxonomy): domain Eukaryota; kingdom Metazoa; phylum Arthropoda; class Insecta; order Mantodea; family Mantidae; genus Mantis; species Mantis religiosa. The sequence continues at coordinate 102,875,712 of CM060957.1, read as the reverse complement.
TCACTTCGCGGTCACCATCGATAGACGCTTTCTTTCCTACATCTTTCTCCAAGATTATTGACTTTTTCTTCACTCGTTACCATCACTACCACTCAAACTCAGTTCTTACTGGTCCACGTCACACATTACGCAATCTCATCCTTAAAACTACCAATAAAAAAATTAACATAATTTCATTTACATGTAGCGCCATCTCAGAACCTACTGAATTTTAACAATTTTTCTTGCTTATTCTAACATTCCATATTGATTCCTAAAGCACATATTTAAAAAGATTTAAATATTTTTCAACTCTCGGGATCCAAACCAAAACAATTGTTACAATGTCTACTTGTCAATGTCTTACTGCTTTGTGTCTTATTTGGATTCTGTAAGGTATATAAGGAGGGAAACAACTATTTTCGAAAAAAAAAAATTGATATCACGATTTCGCACAAGTGTATGTTTTGTGACCCCCTGAGCTCTCCAAAACATGTTCAGAAATAGGTCCACTTGTACGTGCGAACAGCACAACTCAAAAAAGAAAGAAAAAAAAAACCTTGGTATGTAAGTTCATCTTCCAACTGCGATACGAAGACTTTCAACAAAATCGGCCAATCCAAAGCACCTTTACATGGAAATGTTCCGAAAATGTTTATTTTGTACAGTAAGTAGTAGTCTAATGTCCTGCTGCTCGGATACATTCCATTTTCTTTCGTGTTTCCCAGTATAGTTCCATTAGTGACCCAGAGGTTAACATCTTGAGAGCCATACAATGGGGAGGAGATGATCTTTGTTCATTATGGAGTTAAAGTGCTGGCACATTATACAATTTTGGTAGTTGAGGATATCCATTTTATAAAGGTGCGGAGCCACCTGTCAATAATCTAAATGTTGCAACGTCTTGGGTAATTATGTATTAACTTCTTGTTCTGTAGTAATGTTGCCCGAGATTTATCAATACTTTGAATTTTATAATACTGCTCCAGTTCTTTTTGGAAGTTTCTTTTAATTATAATTTTTGCTGAGTGTTATGCTTAGGTTTGATTTGGTTTTTGCAATATTTTGTTTCCATTTTTGGCAAGCAGATCCACAACTTCATTGCCACATATCTTGCAATGAGAAGGTATGCATTGGAGTTGGATATTTTTATTTTGTTTCGTTAATATTTTTATCATCTTTTTTTTTTTATTTCTGAGGGAGAAATATTTGGTTCAAGAGTTTGAATGGCTGATGTTGAATCACTTAAAATAACAGCATTTTGAAAAGAACTTTTTGGGAAAGCCTCTTCATTCTGAATCACTTTTGCATAACTGAAAACAGAAACTTATGCAAAAAAAGAAATATATAAATCTGATTAAAGTGCAGAGTGTATGTGGAGTACATTTTTATAGAGTTATCCACTTCCGAGATAAACCTTGTTGTTGGTTTGCGTTTTCAAATAATGCTTATAACTTTCTCAAATGGGAAATCATTTAGCACTGGACGGCTTTGTGCTACTGCTGTGACCACTGCGAGTTAGGGATGAGAGGAGAGGCTCGAAAGGTTACCATATGACGGGGTAAGCGTGGATGGGGTCCCTATCGTTTTCAGTTCGAATGCATCCTACGCCTTTCCCAGCCCATTCTCAAGCTCATAACCTCTAGCAATCTCCCCCTGGTGGGGCCTACAGGATAGGCTGGTCCTGAAAGGACAGTCTCAACCAATGTCAGCAAAGAAATCTTTACACAAATCCCAGCCGCAGCTCCGAATACCGTCGCCTGGTCTTACAATCGTGAAGGACAGGGTGGGTACAGGAAGTGAGGAATAGAAATGTCGTAGTGGAAGAGCAACCAGCTCCCCCTACCAAACCGGAGAAATTACGAAAAATCCGTGAATCAGAGTGAACAGCCTTCGGGGATTGAACTCCGGACCTCCACTCACGTTGTCGCGGTATTACCTTTTTCGGTCTGGTAAATAGGAGAAGCAAATTCAAAACATTCAAGTTATACATGCACATAGCTTTAACATCTGGTAATTTAATCGAAATCTTAGACCCTTTTTTGAGAAAATTAAAATTTTCGAAGAATGATCCATGTGAAAGATAGTTTAGAATGAGGGTATTGAGAATCCTTGAGTCCTTGGAGGATACCTACTTAAATATGTCACAAAGCTGCAGCAGTGATAAAGAGTTAATAGAAATAAAATTTATTTTGGTATTTCACTGTCGTATTCCGTTTTGTATTAAGACCTCCATTCATTATAAAATTCTTAAATTTTTCATATTTTCCCCAATAAAGGTGAAGAGTCCTTAGATCAGTGTAGGACAATCCTTCTCATTTTGACAGTTATTTCACAATAATAATGTAGATTTATGTTTTGGAACGGCCAATTATGGAGAAAACATAGGTCAAGAAGTAGCTAGTAGGATATATTCGCAGGTGTTTGATCGATAGGTGTCAACAAAAACACTCACACAGCAAGACAATATGACACTTTGACCTGAAGTAAGAAGAGGTGTTGATAAATGATGTCGCATACTTGTGGTGACAGATACATCAAAGGGCCTATTATACCGGACATCGTCCTTGTACTAATGCGATTAGATACTTTTTGTTCATTGGAATTCCCAATTAATTTGCATGGAGAGTGAAAATGCAACTTTTTGTGGTTGAGTTATGCTTTGACCCCATTATGTGTTTGTGTGCATCTTCTGTTTGATGAACTGTTTATAGTTCAGTTGGATAAAATAGTGCTCCTGCGTTACATTAAGGGGATATAACGATGACGTTTTGAATGTCAAACATGTTACATTCACATCCGCTGTTCTACGATCTAAAAAAAAAAAAAAAAAAAAAAAAAATTATGTTTAGTCTCAGTAAACTTTCAATTTCAATCTCTTGTTATTTCAGACCAAATTTTGCAGAAATGCTTTTCTAATACATTTTGTAGTAAAGAACTACAATCAATATTGGTGGAGCTGGACAGGGTTAATGCAGAAGCGGGATTAATTATGAACTTTAAAAAATACGACAAACGTCGTGAAGGAATAAATCAGGGTCAACTGGATGGACTTGGAATATGTCAGAGAATATATCTGCTTTGGCCAGACAATATTCTTTTCAAATAAATCCACAACAGAAATAAAAAGTTGCATCAACCAGGCATGGAAGAAATGCTGGAGTCTCTAGTTCATCCTGGAAGATAGGTTCCAAAAGCAAAGTGTAAAGAAAGAAGTCATCGAAACCTGTGTACTACCAGTGTTATTATATGGATGCCAAATTTGGTCCTTAACAAAAATCCATAGTACCACGGTAAATCTGTCAGCGTAAAATGCAGCTGAAGATATACATGACAAGGAAGTACAAGATGACAAACGAGGAAGTCAGGAGGAAGACAGGCATGACCTACGTGGCTTCAAGGGCGCAACAGCTGAAATGGATATGGGGAGGGCATCTCGCCAGAATGCACCACCTCCGATGGTCACAAGGAATGACAATGCAGGATCCCAGAATAGGGCGTCAGAAGAGGGAGACCAAAGATGAGACGGAAAGATAGCTTCAAAAGGATATTATGGACACAATGGTCAACACAAGCTAAGATCAGAGCTACATGTAGGTCACTGGAAGAAGTAGCTACCAGGTGCTATAAACTAAAAGTGTGTATCTTAGCTAAATATGTACAACAATGGTGTATGTGTTTAAGTGTGTGAAGTAAACAGTGACAGTGCTAAAGACACGAAAGTACGCCGTTACTGGAGCGCAGCAGCTGCACAAGGCTCTTAGGAGTTGCAACCCTAATGAGCTTCTCAATTGCTACTCCCTGCGCAGCATGAGGCCCTTGCCTTCATGGGATTTACAGGCTTTTCATGTCATTCATTCCATTCACTAGAGGGACACAGAAGCCTGAATCTGTATTCAAAAATTTAAAAAGCATTTAGATGTGTAGTGGTTTTAAAATTACATGTCTCTTCGGCGTATGGTCATGAGGGGTGGTGCCATAGATAGCCCTTCCGCTCTTATATGATGACTTAGTGCAATTCTTTTCAAACGGTTACTTCACTAATTTTCTGTCGATTAATAGTCTAGTTCAACTTTCTTCCTGAGATTTTTAGTTCACTTTCATTTCACTAATGTGAACTAATTCAATTTTCACTGTCGCTTCATTTTGTCCCACGTAGTGAGAAACGCCCCATGTCGCCTCTTCTTACTCACTAGGGAGTCAAACCGAATCCGTTGCAGTAACAGAACTCACTGCACCGTATCACAGTCGTTATGAAATCGCACTCACTGATTCCGCACTAACTCTTCACGAGAGTCACTCACTCATCCAACTTAGTGAATTGCTTCGCCAGATTGACTCACTCTTAAACACCGCAAGAGTGACTCGCCTCGCGACAGCACCCATTAATGTAGTCTCGGGAACTTTGCAGAATGTTCCGGATGTCTAAACATCCAGAACGTTCTAGTTCTTTGACCACAGCGCTCATCGCTGCGCTGGGCGAGCGCAGTCTAACTTGTTTGTGGTTCTGGCTGCCCGCGTCGAGTTCCCAATAACCTTAATCATAGCCGATGTCACTATGTGTGTAATATACAACATACGTGTGCAAAAAGTGCATTTGTGACCGAAATACTATTTGTTCTCATTTCTGATTTTCAAAACCTTGCATTCTTTCAAGTGATATATCGCTACTCACTTTTTCTCTACGTCATTCAGGAAACCATCACATGATTCGCTGTTTAAAAATCTACCCATCACTTTTCCTTATACCCACAAAGAAATGAATGAATTTGCAGAGAAGTTTATATCGATTAACAAGAATTAAATTGAAAAATATGCATTTTAAGGAGGTTTTAGAAAATAGAGTTGAGAAAGTGTGTAAATACTTCAGTATTGTATAGAAGCTAAAGACAAAATTACGACACGAATCTAAAACGTTTCACTTTAAGCTTAAATGGTTGCCTCTCGAATGTTTGAAAGCTATTGTATAATATCTGCATCACGTTGTGTTTCCAAATACTGAAGGTTAAATCCCAATGAGTCAAGTGAACTTCAATTTAACCGCTATGAGTCATCTATCAACATTGGGTATTTAGGGACGCATCAGTCAAATGTTTAAACACGTATCTCATCTGGAGCACATTAAGACAGTTTAAAACAGTACGTTGTTTTCGTGCAAAGCCAAGCTTTTAACGACTGTAAACACAGAGCTGAAAGCAAAGCGAGGATTTCGTTTTGTGGTTCTAAATGCTGCTAAGTTTACTTTACGTAACATAGTGCGTAGTTGTGGTTGGAAATGCCTTGCTGAAATGTTTGCATCTGTGAATAATAAAGTTAAACAGAGTCAAAAAGATCTGGTGCTGAATTCATATGTTAGTGCTTCTACAGTTTATATACAAGTTTTTACATAAATGTTCGGTTACGTAAGGTTTTCCTATATAATAGAAAGTTATTTTAAATTATAAATTGGTAATAAACACAGTTTATTTTGAATGTAAAACAAACAAAATCCTTAAGCACCGCTTAACAAGCAAGTTTATACATGTACTACTACCACATGAATACCAACGTGATAATAAAAGGTTACAAATAGGGGAGGCTGGTGCCCCCATTACCATCACTGGCAAACCTACCCTTTCGTAGTGTGTCGAAAAGTGAAAGGGGAAGCCGAGAAACCAATACAAAATTTTAACGGTAATTTACTACTTTTCACTTGCTAAGATCATCTGATGATCCAGAGAAGAATGCATGATCGAGTCCTTGTCACCAAGATAACGTCCACAAAATTAGAGTGAGCAAGAGCAAAAACTATTTAAGAGAAAGTATTCAGTAAACCTAAAATAACTGCCCCAAAATCAGCATCTGAGCTACGTCTAACGACTGACAAGTGCAGCCAGAAACAGAAGGGTTTATAATAAAAGTAGGCTAGAATGAAAGGATAGTCTGAAAAATAGGCTAATAGAAGAAAGATTTGCAGTTCGCTGAAGAGATTAGGAGTGGGGAAATTATATTTATATATGCCTAATTGATAGAAAAAGGATGTGCAGGCCAATACAAAAGTTGGTCAGGAGTTTATACGTACAGTAAAATACAAAGCTGGCAATGTGTTGCTGTGGGACTGATAATTGCAAGTAGGGTGGAAAATTTGGCTTTCATTGAAAAACGCTATGAACAAACACAAGAACTTCAACATTCTCAGAGAAAACATTTGCCAAGGAGCAGACAAATTATGGATATGAAATAGTTTTTGATACTTTTAGGCACCAGCATATGCTGTCGGGGAATGGTTGCTATTGATTGCCCAAGTCATACATTCGTTCTTGCAGAATCCAAATTTTAACCCAGTATAGCATTTATGGATAAAATATCGGAAATACTCCCAACTGCTCTAAATTTCTTCTCCTTTCTCTGATTACCATCCTTTGGTAGAGTGCTTACAACTCCCCCCCCCCCCCCCCCAGAACTTACAAATTAGCACCTCAATAAAATGCTCTGTCAGTTGGGCTGTGGAACAGAGAGCATATCCAGAATGTATAATCAGCCCGAAGTCTGAGTGACTTGGAGGTAATATAAATGATTGAAATGAAATATGATTAAGGAGCAGTTAGTGTAATGAATGGCGGGGGAAGCAGTAAAACACACCAATTGCCTATGACGAATCCCACTGCCTATGACGAATCCCACATATAGTTCCCTGAGGACTAACCTGGGCTACGCTGGTGAGAGGTGAGCTGTCAGGCACAGCATCTATACATATCGTAAGTAAAGACTGTTAGACGAGTTGGTTAAAATTGAGCCTGCCTATTCGAAGAAAAATATTTCGGATATGGAATTTATGTCTACAAGTAATTAGCAGTGTTGGGGGAATACACGTAATTTTTAGTTGAACTTCGAAATTCCAGCAAGTATACTAAAATATTCATAAAACTATTTGTAGTCGCTTTTTCCACACTAAGTCACTTACATTTTAATTTAACTTACATTTTATATTTAACAAACAGGCAAAATAAACGCAACATGTTGCTAAGTAGCTGGTAGCAGAATGACAAAACAGGTTAATGAAGTCAGAAAGTAAAAAGCAATAAAAATATAGATAGTAAAGTCGTAAAATGATGCTTAATCTAATACTGAAGATGATCGACATCTCATATATGTGTGCTGGTGGCAGCAAGACATTATATTTCAGGTTTTTGGTTGTCTTAAAGTTGTTGTCCACAAAGAAGTAATCAGAAGTCATTCTGCTTAAGAACGAACCGAACGTCCATCTTTTATTGCCCGGTTCATCAGCCTACCTTGACATGATAACCTTCCGCAGTCAAGGCTCCAATATTTTGGTCAATCTCCCGTAATGATGACTCAACAGAGCGCTCTGTTTGGGAATCATCTTCAATTGACTCCCGACCCCATTTAAGTACTTAGCTTAGCCCAAAACTTATTGTATTTTAAAGGTGAATCATCCCAACGTCTAGCAGCCTTCTGTGACTGTTCTCTCTTTCCTCTGTAAGAAGATATTGCAGCTTCAATAACTCTTTTGTAGACGGGCAAGAAGATAGCTTTCCCTTCTTTTCTTCTTAGAGTCATTACCAAATTTATGTTACAGACTGACTAGGGCCTTTTTGCAGTGAAAGTAGACAAAAATTAAACATATCAGTGTCTCACTTTTTTGTTCCATAAGTCCAAGTTGATGCCGGAAAAGATGCGCTCTCCGTTGATATTAAATATCCAGAAGATCTGATCAGCATAAGAATAAGAATAATTGATCTGTAGAGTGATGAAATGTAATTCACAGGATGTGCGTAGGTATTGTAAGAAACAAAACATAGTTAAAGTTTTTCTTTATTCATGTTTTATTCCTTTAAAACTTGATACCCAATATTTAAAATATGCCGATCGCCTTGATAATATAAATTCACGTGTTCTAAAACCAATATATTAATAAATTGTTGACTTCTTAAAAGATTTAAGAGACTGAAGCTACATACTAGGTCTGTTCTCGCTGCCAGCCCTACGCGAAGTGAATCGAAGCGACACCAGCGGATAAATACTTTAGTTCAAACTTTGTCGGTTAGGTACCACTGCTTTCAAATCATTGCTCGTTTATTATCCTTTTACTTCTTCTTTCTTATTTTAACTATTATTTATATTCTTATTATCTCTCTTATTAATCATAATATATAAATGTTTATTTTAATCTGCCTCTACAATTTTAGTTTACTTATTTAACGTATCGTTATACTGATGAAATCAAATAACTTACTACTAACATCCAGTTAATTTCAGTGTCAAAGTTTGACAAGAGAAAATATTATCTACAACTTAGAATGGTTGAGAACTTACAAAACTGTGTAACTTTTATCTATTTCTTTCTCCCCCTCCCCTTCTTTTTCTCCCTGGAGACACTCCTCACTGGAAAAAATGAGACATAAATGTAGCCGATTCTCTCTTCGTTACATGCAATCTTGTTTGCAAGTGCAGTCTTACGCGCATATAAGTACTTCAAACCTCGGTAGGGGGCATACATTATCCCGTCCCAGGCAGCTGAGTGGAAGAGACACCTAAGTCAGTCGTTAGAGATTTATTCCCTCCCCCTCCCCCCGACGAATTGCGAGCCAATGGGAGAGAAAACTGAGACAAAGTATTTTCGTTTTTAATATATTTTCACTATAAAAAATTCGGAGTTTAATAGATGATATCAATCCGTAATTGTTTTGAAAATATTGTAGGCTCGCTAGGTCCATTTCACCTCCCTTCTAATTTCACTTCCCCTATCACCCTGGTTGGTTCTTTCAGGGTTGTATGTGTTGGCGGAGTTTCTGCGTGCATGAATTTGCTCTCTGTAAATCAGAATCTGGGGAGATCTTCTGATACCGGCCTCTCCAGTTATGTAAGCCCCAGGGAAGGGAAGCCGTTGTACCAGCCGCTACCGGGGAGTTTCATACTATAAGTGTTAAGGTTTTGTCTTCTCGTGTCGTCTATTCTCATGCCGGACAACCTATAGTATCCTTTTAGCTCACCCCTTTCTCTCGAAGGTGCCCGGTTAGGGGGCACAGGCACAAATATATTCTCTAATTTGAGGTTCCTCGCCCATCCGAATCTTATCATGGAATCATTGTAGCTACCCAAGACCTAGCCGGTTAATCAAAAGCTGAGTGCCCACTCCTGAAGGCTACAAAACTTCATGGAAATATAATTCGAAGTAAATTTAACTCTAAATATTCACGGGCTTCCAGTCAGGTAAGTAGTAGGTCTTACTTCAAAGAAAACTTGTGGACGGATAATACAACGTAATTTGTACCTATTTGTTAATTGAGAAAATACCCACATAGGTATACCTGCTCCAAAATGTTTGGATGCCCATCTCTTTACTCGGAAAGGCAGAACCTTAAGAAACCTACCTTCCATTAAACTCTGTGTATGTAATGTTTCAGGATGACCATCGGCTATCACGCCTAGACATTCATAATAAGGAAATAAGTAATTGAGACAATCATGCTACTAGCTTCAGCGGATATATACATAAACCGCATTATATAACTATATGGTTATAACAGTCATTCGCCTCTATTATCTGTTGTTAAGTCAAGCAAGTACGAGTACTGTACTTCATATCTGGTTGCACTTCATAAAAACAACCTAATGCTTGAACCAAATGCTCTCGAGAATTACACTTCTACAATTACGTTGTGTAGCATCGATTTATATTAGCATTGTATTTCATAAAAATGTATACATTAACATTTCACCGAAAATACTTGTTTATGTATATAAAATCATAAATAAAACATGACAAATTGAACAGATGCCAAACTTTCTACTATTTTTAAAATCAGAATATTACAAAGAAGTGATGCGACAAATTTAAAAAACACGTCATCCTAAACACTATTCTATTTATGTTTTATTTCCCCAAAACTGCCACTAATGATTTTTAGATATTTATACGCTAACCATATTTATAACTGAATTTTTTTGCAAATTTACTTCATTCAGAATTTATTATCATTTCGTATAACCGTTAAACTTCAGGAGTGACAAAACCTAACTGCATAAAAATGTAAATCCATTTAAAATATGCAGTGTATTACGAATGACATTTTTGTTGGTGATGACAGTATTATAGCATTTATAACATGCTTTGAATTATTTGACTGTTGCTTCAATCTCTTTTATCATCTTTGTACCTACACTGAAATATGTAATTAATTTCTACAAACGTTTACATGAAGTAAATATAAAAATATTTTAGCGATAGTACTTAGAGAAAATCATTTGAAATCACATTAGAGATTTTATTTCAGTTTTTTATTTCCAAATCGAAAATCAGTAAAAGTAACCATCGGTAAAACTAAAATTCATTTTTGCATACTCTTGCGGTGATTGATGGAGAATTCACTAAAATGTGTAACTTCCTGTCCACAAGTTAGGTATTCGATCCTATTCTAAAGTATATAAGTGTGCTTAAATTTGGCAACTCTCACACCGGACATAAATAATCCTGCGGGATAAAATATATAATGCGATGTCATAAACCGTGAAATGCAGTGTTCAGCCAGACTTTAAATTGTTGAAGGAAAACACGCTGACCTTCATAGAAAGGTTTTCCTTATGTACTTAGGTATAGCACTAAAGAACGTTTTATTAAAATTTTATGCTGAGAAGTACGTTGTTCTTAAACATTATATATTACGTGCTTTAACGAAATGCGATATAGAAAAAAACGTAGTCGTAATAGTTGTTTTATTATGCACTTAATATTACATAGATTGCATAAAGCAGTCTCAAGATTCTACTTTACACAAATACCTCCTCTCTTTGTACACGTACTTAAGTTAAGCATATGCCCAAGTTTGGCCAGTTTTGGCTCTTCAGAATCAAGTTCCAGCATTCTGTTCTTCCTCGATTGAAAGCCACAAATACCTCCAGTAATAAGTTTTTTGTTTTTTTTTCTGAAATTTTCCGTCTGCATGCAAGTTGCCAAAGTATGGCAACAGAAAGTTGCCTTTCTGTTCGCCTCATAATAAATTCCTCCTGCCAGTATTGTCAGGTACAACAAGTGTGAATTGACCTTCATACTTAGAAGGCAACAAGTCTGATATAAGGGATGATTTTTTTTCAGAAATTAAAATAAGATTAATGTTTACTTAGCGTAATGTTATTAACAGAAAACCTCGAAAAGTGTTCAAAGTTATATGTGACAGTTTACCACAGGAAAGTAAGTCTCCAGGGCCTAAGACGCAGAGGGGTTGCAGAAGGTTCGCACACCCTCCATGGATAGGTTTATGACACCCATGTCAGTTCAGTTACAGACCATTCAAAAACATTCTGACGGCTTCCACTTTTGTGAATAAATCTTCTCGGTTTTATTGTACTGAGTGAACAGGACGAATGTTTTTAACGGTTCTGCTCCTTGTGTAGAATGAGTTTTCTGCCACACACATTCGCTGTCCTTGTCCCACTGAGTAAGGGTGGCACTGGATGGCACATTCCTTTCAGGGACTTACTTTGCGTTGTTGGACAGTAGCTTGTAACCAGTGCTTTTAAATTTTTACCAGAAAATAAGAAATTTTGTCAAATTGGATGCGTGTTTCTTGCTACACTTTTAAATTGCTGAGGCAGTGACATACTTAATTCGACCATTAAGAATAAATTGTTTAATAAATTATTTAAAGGTTCAGATTTTAACGTGGAAGTATTTCTCCAAAATTATATTTATGTAACATTTACAATACATGACAATTAGTAAAATAAAAGTACACTACATTTTTGTTTCTCAAAAGGTATTAAATATATCCTCATGAAATTTGTTAGAGCTGGTGTGACAGAATTTTGCAACATATAAATAAAATATATAGGTTTTAAAAATGTCACCTTTGTTACGCATGACTTCATCTTCAAATAATCGTGTTTTTATGTTAGTTGAAGACAAGTGATCTGTTACCTTATTGACTAGTTTCGTCATCAGTAACACTAACAGGAAACAATAATTCACGCAAGTAGATTGCTCAAATTCTCAGAGAGTGAAGTATGTCCTTGTTCCTTCCGGTAAGTCACGATACACATTTGTTACTTTGAACACGATATGCGTCACAGTTTTCCATGTTAGCTCATTATCATCTTTGGTTCACCGTTGACACCATTCCCAGCGTGTCACCTAGTTTTCTCTTTCTACACCAACATCATTATTATCACATCTTTGTTATTATACATCCTCCACATTATTATCAACTGTGCTTGCGTCAAATCGCTCTCAGCAAGTTCACATCTCTTAAAATACGGTTGAAACTGCATGTTAAGTTGTTACTTCTGGGTTAATAATGGCGAAGTGTTGTAAATTGTATTCATGCGCTAATTTTAAGAACACAAGCGTGCCTTGAGTATATGTTGATGCTTTTATGAGGTTTTCCTAGGTTATATCTACTTATAAAATGTGTGTCAACTCCTGCTGAAGTTCTTCGAAGTATGTAAACCTACGTTACGTTTAATTACTGAATTTCTTGTTAGTGATATTCTCGCAGTAGACCTTATGCATTTTGCATCATAAGTAAGTGTCTCTTTATAAAGACGTGAAATAATTGTCCCTGTAATACTCAAGCTGTTTTATAGGTTCACTAGCAGTCATAAACGAGTGAGGGTTTTCGTAAAACATAAATTTTCCAAGTATTTATTTGCTCTCCAACGCGATCCTTAGTTCTTAACCAAGAGCTTTGAAATTTGAACCACATATTAGAACGATTATTCCTTAATTGAGTACATTTTTATAAAACTTGTGTAACTACTTTAGCAGTTATTAATTATTATTTATACAAACTTATTGTGTAAACGGTTCTATATGTCAAATTAAGAAGTTAGCTAAAGTTATTGTTAAGGCATTCAAATTGGCCTTTTATTTATATTGTTTCACATTTTCCTCTTTTGTTAACAAAAATAAAAAATTGAAATTCTCTTTCCCAAAACTAAATAGTCTTATTGGGAATGATTCTAATCCTTTTTTAACTGGCGTGTTTAAGCTCTTTATTATGATTTATATCCCCAATCTTCAAGTTCCAGAAAGACGTATGAAAAAGTTATTGTATTGAAAAATGTGGAAAAGTTTGTTCCTCAAAAACAAGTTCAAAGATGCACTTCACATTCCCATTATTTTGTGTTTCTAGCCTTGATATGGGGTAACGTAAAACTTCTTTGTAGCCATAACTGGATACCGTGCTACTACAGACTTTAAACTATTAACAAATGCAATGAACAAAACTTAAAAGTGTATCTGATTATTAAAGTAAGTAAAATAATCTAGTATGCAATTCTATTAGTAACAACACCCAATATTTGTATTGCTAAAGTTCCCTAAACATAAAAAAATACCGCTCATCAAGGATGTTTTCCCCATTACCAACACTAGAGTAAACAGTTGAGCAGCATTCATTCTTTTATTTTTGAGAAAACAGGCCCAACCTTGTGTGAATAAGTTATGTTTCCGACGAACATTTTCCAACCGCTTTCCTGTCGGGAGTGATGGCTATTATTTTATCGGCCACTACAAGGAAAAAAAAAAAAAAAAAAAAAAAAAAAAAAAAAAAAAAAAAAAAAAAAAAAAAGCACTAACTAAAAAAAAGCACTAACTAAAAAATACCAAAACAATTTTGTTTCTACTATTAGACATGAATAATCTCTGCAAAGAGTCCAATTATCTCTGCCAGAGTCAATATAGCAGGTAAAGTTAAAATTTGCGACACAAAAACATATTCTTCAAGAACGCCTACTCTAATATAGTGTCTAAGACATTATAATCACTTTGACTGTCGATTACTTCGTAGATGGTTTATTCGATGTTTGGTTTTTCTTTAGTTATCTGAAAAACAAATAACAAATATGTGACATCTACTGTTACTATTGAAGTAACGTCTGTGGGAATATATTTTGTGGCAGCCTTTATATACGAGTATGTTCAAATCAGCTATTTATTTCGTCTATTCTATCGTTTAGGTTGAATATGTTTAATTCTATTCTAATGTCCACATGTTTTTATCTAAAAGTGTATATCCCGCTACAGAACGTTTGAATTTCATTTCGGCTTATTATTTCTTCTATCTGATCTTAAAGGTGTCCAATTTTCACAGGCAAAATTTAACATGGAAACTGCCATAGTTTTATGGAATTTTAATTGTCTTGCTTTTATTGTTTTATTTCTTAAAGTTCTTATTATTATTCTCCATATGCTATAGAATCTGCTTAATATCATCATTCTTTTGGCAGTAGTATACGTTGAATCTCATATAGTTAAAATTATTTACCTGTTCTATTATTTTATTATTTATTAATATTTTACATCTTAAGTGGTTTGTCCCTTGGAACGCCATCACTTTTGTTTTCGTCTGTGAAATGCTGTAGTAATTGCTGACTATTCTTTCTAATTTGTATATTGCTATTTGTAGTTCACTCTCTGTATTGCTAAATATTACCTGATAGTCTGCAAGCAGTACGGTGTTTAAGGCCTTGTTTTATATATATATAAGTGTTCTTGCCATTGTCTTATGACATTGTCAGTATATATACTAAACAATGCCTGGGGGGGGGGGGGCATTGAGCAGCCTTGTTTAACATCTTGATTTATTTTAATTTCCTTCAAGAAGCAATTCAGCTGATATTGGCAGAAAAGTGGCAGTCATACATATGTGGAAGAGGTAAAAGAAATAAAATTTTGGAATTCTGATAGCTTGTGTGAGATTATTTTGAATAGTCTGGCCATAAATTCAAATGAGGCAAGCAGTAACGATGATCATGAGGAGGACAACGAATTGGAAGGAATTCATCCTTTGTCATATGCGATCCATATAAACCTGAACCATTTCAATAGGTCTTAACTTTAGAACCAATAATAGGACACACGTGCAACTTTGGGAGAATATAATGCACATTCAGGAGATTACATTATACTATTTACATCTCAGAGAACATGTTGGAAGTGTCCTCCACCAGCATCTATATACATGTTTGCACTCGTCTCACCATATTATCTGAAGTTTTATGGAGAGTATCCTCGCCAATGTTACTTATTTCGGTTCGAATGGATTCCTTGAGAACATCAATTGCCCGTGGCCTATTCTTGTACACTTTATTTTTTAGATACCCCCACACACGTAATCCGGTGAGGTTACGTCAGGGGATCTAGAGGCCACAGACCTTTTGAGATTATTTGATTGTCCAGGAAACTGGTTACAAGTTCCATGGTGTCATTAGATGTATGGCACGTTGCTCCATCTTGCTGGAAATAACCTTCTCTCAATTCGATATCATCCAGCTGCTCCACAAATGTCTTGAAGATACCCATATAAACTTCAGTGTTTACAGTCGTGTCATGTATAGATGCTGGTGGAGGACACTTCCAGAGTGTGTGTGTGTGTGTGTGTGTGTGTGTGTGTGTGTGTGTGTGTGTGTGTGTGTGTGTGTGTGTGTGTGTGTGTGTGTGTTTGTGTGTGAGTTGCACAATATAAACTTTGAATTACTCTTATAGGTGTTCTGGATAACCTCATTTATACATTATTTCCCAAAGTTTTCTTTGTAATAATCTATCAAATGCTTTATCTTAATCTATAAGTAATATATGAGTTAATAGACTGAATTATCATCTCTTTTGAATGAATACGCAGTATGAACTGGAACATACCTTCCGAAATCCATTTTCAATCAAAACTTTATAGCTCAAAATCAAAGAAGAACATGTGACATTACTCAAATTTTGCTTTTAGTTTTTCCGTCAAACAGTGCTAAAAGAGTTTCTCTTTACTGAGTGTTTTTTAAATGCCTGAAAAGAAAATACCCAGTTTTCTCAATGAAATGTATCCCATTATTAGAATCCACTTCCTTGCAGGTAAGTACTTAACATATGCTGTAAAAGACAGTATCAGTTATGAGAATAACGTTTGTATATAAACGTTGATATCAGGAAAAGAAGCGCAAACTTTACGTCAGTCGTTACCTGGCGACTGTGATAAGGAATACATTAAACATAATTTCCCTAGATCTGCGCTCTTAGGTGTGATGCCACTACACAGCTTGCGTGGTATTGACATCAAATGATACTTTAAAAAGTTCGCTCTATACTTCGGTGATGATTATGTAATTTTTATTTTTAAAATCACGAAATATTATTGCCGCAAATAGAACGTTTCAAAGCCCGAGAATGTGGTACCTACACAGTAACATTAAGCAAGAAAATAATCGTGTTTCAGATTCACTGCCAATTAACACTTCCCAAGAAGAAATCGCTACACATCTCAGCGACGGTTTGTCACCTCATTCAAATGCATTGAATTACTGGGAAACAAATTCAAAATTTCCAAAACTAAAAAAACTTAACTGCTAAAATTTGTTTTCAAAACAGTTTTCTCTGAAGACTATTTAGCATAGGACTCATATGTGACAGAAAAAGAAGTAGACTTGACTCCGAAATAGTGGAAATGCTAGAATTTTTTAACAAAACCTTATAAAAGTGGGCTGTTTCAAAAACAAATATTTATTTTAAATGTTTAATGGAGAATTTAAAAATAAGTAAACATGGTTTTAAATTTTCTGTCATTAAATATACGCACCTAATTAATTTTATTGGCATTACACAGATGTCCCAACATTCTATTTTATATTGAGACTAAAAGTAGAAATGATGGCATCGAGTATCAATGTATCGTGTATCGGTATCGAGAATCGAATATCGAAAAAACTGGTATCGGCCCATCCCTAATTTTAACCATAACGTTGTGTTAGTTTAATAAAATCAGAGCAACAAAAGTGTAGAGAGGGGACACCTCGTGCACTGTGAGCTCCACACAGATCTATGAAGGGAGGAAGGGATGAAGTGAGGAGGCCACAGGTAGACAGACGCGCGAATGTCTCTGGCAAGTGCTTCAAGTTCTGCATTCCAGCGCTGGATCTACCGAGTAACCACCAGTAGCGAAACATAGAAAACCCAACAGAAATATGAGAATGAAACGAATGACAAAGAAATGATAAGAAGGAAACTGTGCTAAAAAGAAAACACATTCACCTGCCGATTAGGGAAAACTAGGAAACAACCATGTTCAGAACGGGCGGTCTACAGGAGTTGAACCTTACGGAGCCATCTCACTCGGTTGTAACCAATATAGTGGCTTCTCCAGCTTGATGAATTGGAGCTCTTTTGTTTTGAAAAAGGGCTGTCCTATTGCTATGGAAGCATATAAATTTGGCAATTCATCTTCAGCTGTTGGAATTACGTCGTCAAATACCGTTTTCGCAGAGTTTGGTTCATAAACAAGGGACATCTAGGACGAATAGCATATCCAGAAAGAACTGTTACATAATTTATTTTGTTCACTCAATAAATTGCCTTCCAGTCAAGTGCAGGCATAATGCCAAAAAAGAAAACACCTGTTACAACACCGCATTAGCAAATACACATTCCGGAACCTCTTGTTGACGATATTGTCAATTGGTGTTGCCAACTGTGTGCACAATTACCCGCCAACTGTGGTGCATGAAAGTTACAAAAACACATGGAATCCAAAAGGTCTTAAACCTCAATGCTTTTTACCCCTGTGTAACCTTTGGGGTCTGTATCTATTATAAAAATGTGTAAAAATCACACGATTATTTCGCCTGTTATATTCCATCAATGAATCATACAAGAATGTGACGACTAAACTGCCGAATTTAACTCCTATTGACTGCAGCTTAATTTAATAATGTGCATTTCCTGCACACAAAATTGTTTCACTACAAGTTTGGTGAAAGCTTTGCATACAAGAATAGGAAGAAGAAGAAAGTGTGAAGTAAGTCTTTTGTGTATCTGAGATTCTGTAAAACATTTCATAAACTTGTATTGTGCAGTATTTGATTTGATTTTTCCTGTCATCTTCTGGATTTTTTCCCTTAAAAAGCTACAATTAACTAGAATTTGGTGCATGTAAACACTTGAATGAGGATAAACAATGATATTAATGTAAATTTACAAGATGAAGTGCAGGGAATGGAGTCTCTTAGATCGTCTGACGGCAATAATTTTATTACGACATAAATAATGGGCTATTAACAACAGTTTCACAAGCTCACAATGATTGTTAAGAGTTTTGCAGTTATCTTCCAAAGTGTCTGCCCCCCCCCTCCCAAAAGATTGGAAATCGTGAAATGTTGGAGATATTTGAAGATGCTTTTTAGAGTTGAAATATTGCATACACCTTCGTCAATATTATAACACAAGCAGAAGGATTTACAGTGGTACATGTGGGTGAAATCCTGCATTTTTATATCTTACTTTTAATAAACTAGGAAAATGCACATGTTATATCTAGATACAGTGTCAAAATAAAATACATTAGCGGTGGTTCAAATAATTCATATTTACTGATAAGAAAGTGTGGCCGCTTAATGTCTCCGAAAATATTATTTATAATAACGCGAAAAAATAATAAATGAAAAATATAGATTATTCAGGAGTTTCCTAGTTCAATGAAAATCAATGTTACCTCCCACGACATAAATTATAAGCAAAATAACTACAGTTTGGCTGCCCGTTCGTCTCTGACATTTCTGGATAGGGGGAAGCACGCTGTTGCCAGTTCTTTAGCGGGAATTTCAAGCAGAGGAACATGAGCATTTTAAATATTTCACGCTTTAGCATATTTCATAAACCAGTAGCCATATTATTATAATAACGATAATAATAGTGTTTACGAACACTAAAAATCGCAATTCTTGCACGCACAAAATAGCAAAGAAAGTTCACCAGCGCAAGCAACAGAAGCCACGTGGTCCAAACAAAATGAACCTGGCAATACAGCGTTGGATTCGGAAGCCACGCCTAGCAGCAACCATGCTGATTGGCGCTAGCAGACAGTTTTAGCTTCCTGACCACGACACCGGATGTACAGACTCCCAGTACTACCAACAGAAGCAGTTAGTGTGCGTGAAAGGTGTGAACGAAATATTCGAATAGAGTCGTGTTGTAATGAATAACTTGCATGATAATGAAATTGCAAGCTGGATTTCAGTGTTTTAAAGCTAATATAGTCCAATATTTTCATTCTTAAGATAATTTTGAGAATATTTTTTCAATTGCTCATTATTGTATATTGGTATTATTAACCTTCCCCCTCTGGCTCCTGCAACCGCGATACGTCAGAGCCGGAGATCCAACGGCCGTACTGTAGAGCTCTAAGTGGGAAGATACAGAAAGTAATGGAAGTGGTTCCACATAAAAGATTGCCTATTTAGGATTGTATTAATTTCTTGAAAACCTTTGCCCTACATCCCTAGCTATCACACAAAACTGGTATCAGTCCTACTTGTACTTACGTATTCGTAGATCTGGTCAGAAGTTACAGAAAAATACCGACAATTTAGCTTATATACAAAATGGTACAGTTCCATTTATTAGTAGAAGGCTTCTTTTGTTAAAGTAAATTCTAAACTAGTCTGGACTATTATTCAATAACAACACACCTCCACATTTCATTGAAGTCATTTACTACGAACACTTACACAGAATTACAAAACGTTAACATTTCAAATTAGTAAAGGAAAAAATAGCAGAAACGGACGAATTAACCCGATCAAAGATGCTCTCCTTTGCCCACGCTTTGCTCTTGGACGATGCAACTGGCTACCTGCCGATTCCAGAGTACCGTTATGCAAATCTGTTTATGCAGTAATGGGCTCCATGGGTCTTATAAAGAAAAGTCGCAGGCGATTTTTTTCTCTATTTAAGTCGCTTTACTACGTGGTCATATTGCGACGGATCTATTAAGAAGAAATCTCGTGGATAGGTGAGTGACAGACTAGATCCTAGCCCTGGAAAATACCATCTTGCTGTTCACGTATTTACAGAGGTCTCATCGTATTTCTGCTTCTGTGCCAGGCAGATGGCAGTTTTGACACGTGTCCGCAGAGACCTTATTGTTAGGCAATTGTATGTCTGCTACTTACGTGCCGAGTACATACATGGCTACCTGCATTTCAGTCTGTGGATAGATTGCAAGGTAAGTTCGCTATAATCATCTATTTTCTTTCTACTATCGTTTTAGACTTAAGGTGAAACTTTCGGACTTGGTATTAGACTACCAATGCGGTATTTGCCTTGGCGACAAAGGAAACCCATGAAAGAAATCGAGTAAAATTTGGTAGAACCACATGATTTTAAAGCGGGACCTTTCAAATGTGGGCTTCAGATACTACCACCTGAATTATCCCGCTAGGATAAGACAAACTGAAACCGCCGAAAAGATTTTTGGGGGAAGGGGAAGATTTAGCAAGCTATGCACTAACTTGGGAGGAAAAATGTATGCAGGACCTGAACTAAATATTGATAAGGAAATTCATTTGATGTGAGTAGTCAGAAGCTTTCATTTGACTTCATCAGTCTGAGGCTATAGTCAGATAAAGTCTGTATGCTTATTAAAATGTACATTGGTGTACTTATAATTAATCAGAGAATAACAGATAATCTAAATAGTCAATAACAGTAAAAATAATCAAGAAGGATTAAAAAGATAGTAAAATAATAAATATTTTTTTGAAACCAGTGGTAGGCTAACGGACATATTTTAAAAGTATTGTCAGCCGCGCTCACTAGCGTCACGCCATATTACTCCGCGTCTGGTATGCATGGAGAGCAGACCAGTGTGGCGTTGCGTGTCGGAAATTTGCTGATAAATATGACATTTGTGGAGATATTTGTTTTTACAGTGAGTAAACTAACAATAGAAGTGTGATCGGCATATCTCAAATATTAGCAAGAGAGTTTTAAGCATTAAAACTTTATTACAAACATAAAATGCTGTGTCTTTCTTCAAACCACCCACGCATACTATGAAGGTGAAATCTCGTAAGCTCTGTCGAGCATCGTGAGAATTAAAACAAATGAGATCTTCAAGTTTCGTCTCACAACAAGAGGATCACGCATACAAACGACATCAATATGTAGAAATCAATAACTACGTTTAAGAGTAATAAACCATATAATTACTAAATGTGGTTATAAAAAGCCTTAATGACTCAAGGAAAGACAGTGAGACAGTATTGGAGAAGGAAGAAATGTTTAGACCCATACTTTAATGTACATATGATGATGGTGATGAATTTTAAGTTTTATTATTCACAAAAATATATACGCGCGTGTGGTTTTTTTCGGTCACGCGAGCTGAATTGTGTACTTCTTGTGAAATCTCTGCACTGAAGGATTCTACCTCAGATAAACGATAGAGAAGAACATATATGTTACAAGAAATTTTATAATAAAGTATGTTTGCGTAATCGAGCCGCTTAGTTGCCAATTTTTCACTGTTACGAGAGAAAAATATGCACAATGTGCGAACGCATGAACCACAGACGCACACTTTGACGTCAACACATATTGCGTTGCTTGCCGCCCAGAAGAATAATGAGGGTTTAGCTTGCACGTTCCTGGGATCCCACCCCTCGTCCTTTTAAGATCAAAGGGCCTGATTCATAATGTAGTATATAGCTCTTGCAAAAGCAGTAACGTCATTGCAAACGCTTGCAGTTCCCATCCAAACAAACCTTGCCGCTTGTTTGTGTCGGAACGTTTTTGGGATCCTTGAGAGCGACATAAACAGTTGACTGTCGAGGCAGCGCACATCTTCCCCGCAAGGACGGCTGTTGATATAATTTACATACAACACTTCCGTCTGAGTTTACGGCTGAACGGCGGAAATCTGCACACAGCGTAACAATGCTATTTTGTGTTAGCTTGTAGCTGAATGTTTTCATTTGTCTAGTTCCTTCTAAAGAACAAGCTCCAGTTTTATACGTAAATACTAAAGCCCGATTGTAAAAACGTAACATGATTGGAAGTTTGGTAAACCAACTAAATGATGTCGGTAGACGTTAGATTATATTTGTGTGCAGTTGGGGCAAATAGTAGTGGAAATGATTAAAAAATATAACGGAAAAAATAAATACAGGCTCTTCCGCAGCAGAGGTAGATAAAATTGAGTCAAAATGTAACATTTTCTCGTAGGTATACAGAACATATAGCACTCAGGGGATATGTTTTAGAAATATTACGTGCTATGCTTACGTGATTCGTAGGTTAATTACATTACTGGTCCCCAGGTTTTACGTTTACGCTTAATTTTCGTATGTAATATTTTAAAGGCAATAATAAACAATAACATTGTTTCCAAGCCACACCAGTGTAAGTGCCTGTATAAGAGCACTTCAACGCCCTAACTTTTGACATCTTGCAAAGTTATTATTTATTTTCCCCCTGAATGCTATTAAACGTGACGTATAAACGACAATTTAAAATTTACTGGTTTAAAACTACAGCATTGCTCTTCTAAACTTAATGAGACGTAGCCCATCTTAATTTGTGCTCGTTTCAAACAGCTTTTGCGCATGCGCTAATTGTATGAGGTAATTAATTACCTGATGGAGTCTTACATACGGATTCTGTACACTTGAACACGTGCACGAAGCTTCTCCCGCGCCCTGTTTGTATATTGTGACATTGTGGATTCTAGAATTAAAACTCTTGTTTGCAGAAATTTAAAATGCCCTTTATTACAAGTAAAAGCACGCTTTGTACAACCCTAACAGCGACAGAATGACGTAACATACACAAACGCAGTCTTCAAGATCTCTTGTTGCTTCACCACACGTAAACAAACGAAAGAAGTCACTTGCGGTACACTTCAAATAGCTGACACACACAATTAACAGCTCACTAGCGACTGACTAGCAACTCTCACACTGCGGCTTTTATACCTTTAAACATTGTTCTAGAATTCAGTCGGTCGTTGGATAACAATCACGATGCAGCGATAAATTCCAGACTATCTGTGCCTCTTACTTTCTCTGTTTCTCTCTCTCGGCAAGCGTGCAGCGCTCGCTGTCGCGCTGGCTGCAGCTTGCGCTAGCGGTATAACAATGCCTCGGCGACAATATTATCACTACACTTTCATACCAATGCCACTAGGTGTTAGCACTCTATGGCAGAAGTAGCTACCGAATACCTACGAACGCTGAAACTTCATCTTTCTCCGTGCCATTCATACTCTCAACTATAATTATTTTACACATTATTTCGTTATTGCCCTAAAACGCTAAACTTAGTTATGTATAGAACAAACATTCGCAAAAGGGACCTTTTTTCGTCAAAGTTATATACTGAAAGTTCTGAACTAATTATTAATAATAATTAATATAACATAAAAGTAAATAGAGGAGCTGCAAAAGCGTATGCTAATTGTACGTATGCAAAATAAAAATAATGTTACAAGGCTCGGTGGTAGGTCAATAAGCTCATGCCCAGGATTTTTTGTTTACATTCTAGAGTCTCTAAATAATGGAGGGCACAGTACGGATCATAAGAGATAGTAAACAAAGGAGAACACTGACATACTATAAGTAAACATTACGTTTTAATCAACTACTAAAAATCCTCAACGCCTGGTTATGTGACGAACTCAGGAGTTCAGTAAACTTTCACAGGAATGTTTGCTACGAAGAAATAGATCTTCGTACTCCAGTTTTGGAAATATGCCGGCTGAGTGACAATAATTCTGCATTGCTCTAAAATGATTCTAAAATTATATAGTTATGAATTACAGATGAAAACGTCACAAGTATTTTCTTCCTTAGCAAGCCCTACAGGTTTGTGAGCTTCATGCTGAGGATCTTGCGCGATTCGTACAGATATCTAAAAACAGAAAGGAGTTACTCTGACTTTGTAACAGCTTTTTACAATTGACAGCGTCAGTGATGACTCCAAAATAGTAACAGAATTATTGGGGGAAAAGTGTTCAATTCGGGAATAGGACGTATTAGGTTGAAACTTCCTCCCCCACTTCAGTTTCGGCACATCTCGAACAAATTTTCTTCTTCGTCTATTTTTGGAAATCTTATCATTCCAGATTACCTAGGTAAAGAAGGAGAACGTTTGTACATATTAGACTAGGATGAAGAAAAGAATGTACAATGAATGCGAGAATGTATTTCACAGCTTCTGATTAGAAATTGGAGTTATACCTTAAATAAGTAGTAACAAAAGTGAATAAGTATGTAATGTATTTGTGGCAATTCCAATCACTTGAAAAGCTTGCAATGACTAAACCCATGTAAGAGTATAGATTCACCACAATGCTGTCATCATTGTCAGCTACACGGATTTTATGTACTCAAAGGATGGAGTGGGATAAGGTGATGCAAGGAACATCTAGCACCTGGAGCCCGCTATGAGACCTTTTGTGCATACACTCCAGGAGGAACAGATGAGTCTCCCGTAGGAGTCTATTGCTACAGGATAGGCCGGCACAGACGACAGAGACGCGCAGTTTCTTTGATAGGTCCACGGGTTGATTACCCGGCCGGATGGCGCTTGGCGGCCGCTGGAGAGTTCCGTTCTACCGGAAACAGGGAAAATTGGACCTCTTAGTTGGAGGCACGAATAGGTAGCATCTGACAGAGCCGAGAAGTAGATACAATTCGCAAGTCTGCGTTATCTGTCACCCGTCGACTGACACTCAGTCCTGGAGTCAAACTATAACGTGAAAGAGGGAGATGAAATGGGGGAGAGAGGAGATCCGTGTGGAAGACACGCAAAGAACTCATCGGCCAGGGAAAAGTCATGGTCAGAGGGGAGGCCACAAGGGATCGAACCAAGAAACTCTAGAATGAGAACCTCATGCTCGTTCGGTTATGTAGTCGAAAACACGAAGTCACCACATAGTAGCTGCACAGAACCAAGTAGATTTCAGTGTGGGATGTTTTAATGTATAGTTTTGGTCTTGGAATTAGTAACCCTCATTGTTGAATCACCCCGTATAGTCAAGGAGGGCTGCAGGTTCATTACTGAGAAATAAACCATAAAAGTGCACTTTGCTCTCGTCCAAACGCCTGATGCTATTGCGTCGGTGTTTATGGGTTATTTTGACCACCTGCAAGTGTTCAGTAACGTCATTACGGAGTATGTACGTACGCTTATGCCTGTTTGGTAAATGAAGGTTATTTCAAGAGACCACTGGTCTAGCCAATGTCTGTGCGGAAATGCTGGAGCTAGTGCGGCATGTGACGCGCAGTTACATCGTAACTTTCCTTGACATTTGTGTGCAATCCAACGATCCACGGAAGACAAGGGCCGTTCGGGTCGCTTGAACACTGGCGCCGTTATGCCTAATGTACTGACTGTTAGCATTATGTATACTTGATAACATTTCCGGCTAGTAACAGCTGTTGTCTGTTATTCTTTCACTTCAGACGGCTTGGCGAAACAAACGACTCGCACTTGATCGTCATAGACCACTAAATCTAATATGCTGACCAATTTCGTCAGTCTATCTAACAAATATTTTAATAGGTAATCTGCTTTTATGTTTACCGTATGTAGGTTTAAGGTTAAAATCTGAAAACATTTTGCCATTGGCGGTAATCCAATCGTCGGTCTTTGGTTTCCAGATCGATACTCTATCCCTCAGTTACCCTGACGAAACACTCATATCACATGTGCTTCATGTACCATGACGAATCTCCAAGGAAATGTCAATTTTTCCTAGACCTTATCTACGACTTGCAGTACTGAAAGCTGTCTGTTTAAGTATACGATTATTTTTCTTCCACGCTAGCCATCTGGCATAAAATTACAAAATTAGACATTAAATACCACAGTCAGGACTAGTAATTTTCTGTGTTGATCTATCGAGACACCGCTAAGCAGGTAGAATATATCTTAAATGTCTCGCATCGCATTAATGGACCGCCCCCTAGCGCAGTGGTAGCGCACCTGCACAAGGACTGGGGTTCGATAACCAGTTCGCAGCATGGGATTTCTGGGAGAGTTGGTCCGGGGTGCAGTCAGTCTCGTGGTGTCATTTGAGTAGCAATGGATTATTATTATTATTATTATTATTATTATTATTATTATTATTATTATTATTATTATTATTATTATTATTATTATTATTATTATTATTATTATTATTATTATTATTATTATTATTATTATTATTATTATTATTATTATTATTATTATTATTATTATTATTATTATTATTATTATTATTATTATTATTATTATTATTATTATTATTATTATTATTATTATTATTATTATTATTATTATTATTATTATTATTATTATTATTATTGCTTTTGTTGTTATCATCATCTAAATTACTCCGACGTATTTTATTGGAAAGGCGACGAGTTTAATTTAAGAACAAGAACAGCTCTCTCTCCCAATCTAGGCAACTCAGCAGAATTCATAAGATAAAGGTTTAGCGAGAATATAAATAACACCGGATGAAAGGGGTATAGAATGGATGCCATTCTCGATGGCAACTCGACGAGCAAGTACATTGAGAAATCTTATGATTTTGTTTGTTCTTTTCCATATTTGTTGAAACATTAATTGAAATGCAGTGAAGTTTGGTAACAGGGGACTTTCTTTTGTTTGAGAAAGGCCTGACAAACAAGAAAAGACTGCACGCTTCGTCTCCGATTCCGCTGCGAACTAGTTGTTGCACTTCGGGAAAAGTTAAGTGTGTTAAAGGTGTTTAATTACTAGGACATTTCTTTGGTGTATTTTTTGGCGAATGTTTAGTACTGAATGAAAGAAGCTGAAAGCAAAATTCGTTAAGTAATTTACACGTTAATTTATTATTCGCTTAGTGTAAAAATAAACTAGGCAAAAATCGAATAGTTTAGGTGTTTATATTCATGGAAAACGTATATAATAAAACTTGATATTTTCATCTAAGAAGTTAGCAACTGTAATAAAACAGAGTAAATGATTTCATATAAACACCCAGTTAATAAATAAAAACGATGTACAGTTCGATACAGAGTGTGAGGAACAATTATTTACCCGCTGTTGCGACAATGTACTTCAGACTAAATTCCCATTTATAAAATTTAAAATAGAATGTGGCGAAACGAGGCGCTTATAGAAGAAAGAGAAGGGGAAGAAAACATGTAGCTTATGTGTTATTCTATTGTACACTTCAATATGAGCTGCCATAATCGTTCCATTTGTTGTAATGTGAAGAAAAGTGAAATATATATATATGCCGAATGAGCCTTCAAAAACTATATAGAAGGTATATAGAATTACCTCCAAAGACTATGGCTATATCCTGATATTCCTAAGTATGAGCTAAAATTTATAGATATGCATTACTGTGATAAACTCACGAACAAAACCATTTTATAAGGGTTTCTATTTTCCCTCTTCTTTCCCTCTTTCTTTTTCTTTCTACAGAGGTGCAATTTATACCTGTGATTTCAAATTTCTCCACAGTTGATTAGGTCAGGGAAGGTATGCAAATAAAACCCATTGTCATCCCTGAACGAATCCGCAACCAACGGCCATCTCTCTATCTCTCTTCCCTCCCAGATGTTTACATCAGGATTGAAGTAGTCTGACATACATGATAAGACTCCACTTTTTAGCGGTCCCCGATCTACTCAACTCTTTCGACACAAGCAGCCATCTCACCTTCAGTTGTTGACTGGCTTGGCCAACACTAATCGATCACCAGTAAACGGGGGCTAATCGAGCGGAATGGCTCGGACGATTTCGTCGGTGGCCCGGATTCAATGACTGTGGCTTACCTGACCCATAGGATTTTTTCGGGGGTTTTCGCGGGTCGCCAGGTGACTGCTGGGTAGGTTAATTACATCCACCGAATTTCTCGCTCCTCTATTTAATCTCTAATGTCATTTCACATCATCTCTCATCTGGAGGTTTCTTTCAAGGTAGAAGTGTCGGCGGTGCGTGGCAGGATCATATATTCATGGTGAACCACTTCCTCCTCCAGTTGGTTGGTTGCCGGTCTCCGAATCGTCTACTGGGACCACTTTCAGAACCACAGCAAAGGCGAATGTCCGTTGTCCTGGCCTACCTGATGGGAGGCTTCCGTCTGAGTAAAATGTAGGGACCCTGCCCTCTGCACTGTCGTAGCTCCCTGGGACGGCCATCCTCTGTCTCCTCTCGCCTCATCCTTCCTCCCAGAGATGCCCACTTCGGGGCATAGGTACAGTATATAAAGCCTGGTCACAGTGCCGAATCCCCTCCGTAGTAATCCGTAGTAATCCTAATCCTCATAGACTCTAAGGCGGTCGATTTTAATGTTGCTCTTGAATATCTGGCCGTAATTAATTCTATTTTCGTGGCAGCATTATATTACTATTTAGTGTCGAACAAATATATGCAGTACACCTGCGTTAATTGATTTGTAGAAACTTGGAAACCTCGTATTTTCAAACTTCTTCGTGACATTTGTGTAGCAATATTCTCTGACTGTATAATACGTTTTCAACTAGGAGGTCGTAAATATCCCTGAACAGATGGCATTACCCACCCCGTAATGGAATCACTTGCATGACCTATTTGGAGAAGTTTAAAAATAAATCTGGAACAGGGTTCATATCGTAATTGCAGCATCGTACTTAAAGTGTCTTCAAAATCTTCACAAATGAGTCACTATGCCAAGATTCACGGGAAAGGAAAGTGACACATTGACCTGGTTCTAAAACGTTATTATTATATATCGTCTCTCTCATCTTAGTGACCATAATTTACCAGATAAAAGACATCAAGTAAACCGATTTATATTCTCATACCTCGATAAATCCACATAGTATGACCTTTTATTGTAACTATTCCTCTTCCAAGATGTTCACGTCAATTCTGTACTGGTGTTACGTACTATGCAGAAAATATATTAGCAAAATCTTGCTATTTGACAAAGATGACGTGAGAGACAGCAGTGTGACGCCAGCACAAACACGTAAACCCCTACTTCCATATTGGTGATATTTCTCAAGGTTTTGTTTAACTTCGTGTCAGATGTCTGGTTTCTAAATGTGCAAACGTTATATTTAACAATAACTGTAGGTCCATCGTATTTTCTTATGACCTTAACATCCATAACGGCATGCCTACGAAATAAGTTTTTCCGTATTTGTTGTAGCTTATCTAACTTACAAATGTCGTTTGATAAGTCTGGTAAAACACCAAGAATCTATATATTTTTTTTTCCATGAACATCTCACCGTATTTCTCGACATGGTCTCCATTGATGACTGTACACTTGGTCCGGCGATGTTTCCGCTTTTTCATCCTGTCGGAAAAGTAGGTTCCGTAAAGGTCTTCAGAATACTCGTTGACGGTGACTATCACCTCTTCATTTGGTGAAAATTTGTTACCTTCAAGCCAAATTTTCAAGTTTGGGAACAGGAAGAAGTCACTTGGAGCTAAATCTGGTGAATAAGGTGGATGAAGAACCAGTTCAAAGCCCAACTCATGTACTTTCGCCATTGCGATTGCTGATGCATGCGATAGGGCACTATCGTGGTGAAAGAGCTTTTCTTTTGCATTTCAAATTCGGTCTCTCTTCAGTCAACTCATGTTGCAAACGATCCAACGAAGGAGAATAATAGGATCCAGTTATGGGTCTACCTTTTCTTCACGTAGTCTATGAGCATTATTACTTAAGAATCTCCCACCCCCTCCAAAAAATACAGTGACCATTACCTTAACAGCAGACAAAATGGTCCTTGCTTTCTTTGGTTCACTTTCACCAGCCTTTGTCCACTGTTTTGATTGCTGTTTTGACTCTAAGTGAAGTGGTGCATCCAAGATTCATCACGGTCACAAATCGGTGTAAAAAGTCTGGTGGATTGCGATTAAACTTTACCAGAAACTTGGTAGATGCGCTTTTTGGTTGATTATTATTAGCTGTCACGACACCCATCTTACACACAGCATTTTCATTGCCAATTTTTCATACAGGATATTGTGTACTCGCTCAGTTGAGATGACTACACAGCCTCAACAATCTCACGAATTTTGATTCGGTGGTCTTGCATAACCAGATCGTGGATTTCTTTCAATGCTGTCCTGTGTGGTGACCTTAATTGAGCGACCAGAGCGCGATTCATCTTCGGTACTTCGACCACGTTTAAATTCATTGATCCAAAGAGTTTTTTTTTTTCATTTTCAATCGCAGCTATCACACTGACCAGATCATATGGCAGTCAACAATGAACTGTGTATTGTAACACATTCAAATGTTCTGTACAATCCTTTGAATAATCAAGCCACAAAGCTGGGGGGAAAAAATCCATCCCTTCATGGAAATTTACCAGACTTAGCAAACAACCCTCGTAAATATATCTTTTACTGCTTGTGTGGGATCTATGCACTATTCATAACCCAATAAGCTTCCAGTGCTTATACAAGGTGTGGCGGAAACAATAAGTGGATTTTAAAGTGAAAAATATTTAATACATAATTATTTATATTTATGTTACATAATCTTAAAGAATAGTTTTTGGAGATTGAAGAACGCTTCTCATTTTTTTAATTCAATGTATTTTAGATGTCCACCACCACTTTCAGTACATTGGTGTACTCGGCGTTCGAAGTCATTATTTTCGTTGCATATCTGTCTGTACCACGGCTATCTCCTCTAGGATTCCTCTCGATTCGGTGGAACGCTAGAGACATACGTTCTAGCGACCACGGCTACGAGGGCTTGGTTTTCAAACCCCATCCAGAGTGAAATCCTGGCTTGGGCCACTGCTTCACCCATCACAAACAAATGTATAAACGTAATCCATTGTATAAAGTCTTTTTTTTTCCTTGTAATTTAGTCCTTCAACGTTACGTCATATCGGATGATGAATGAAATGGGTGAAATGATGCTCAAATGAGCCCAGGGTCCATAGAGCTTAGAGTTACCGGACATTCGTCTTTTAGGATAAGGGAAAACCCCGGAAAAAGCCTTATCCAGGTGACTCACCCTAGCCGAGATTCGAACTCGCGACCTCTTGAACGTGAGGCAGACATGCTACCATCTACGCTACCGAGGCGGGCAAAAGTCAGTGGATGATATGAATACATCTGAGATGTAAGTTCCGTCTCGCAAACCTTGAGATGCATCTGACATGTAGATGAATACAAATGCTTTGTCTCAGCAGTATGCTCCGTCCGCCCCCTGAGATGCATCACGAAGCAAATCTACTAAAGAGATGCATCTCAAATTGAATATCAATAAACGTAACTTCATGTCACTGACTTGGGATGCATCTCCGTATTTCGTGAGAATGGCCTGTATTTCGAAGAACGGAAAATTAACAAGGCACCAAATATCTGAAAACAGTGTTCAGAGATATGCGCTATCATCCTGTTATCGGGCTCTGGAGCGGCTAGTACACAACTTCCGTGCTTTCCCCCAAGATAAGGTGCAACTAATGGCATTATGACGTCAAGAATCCAACCCTGCAATGTCCTCTTTCCGCTCAGACGTGTTCCTTTGAGGAATGTACAGTTAGGTACATTGTCCTAGAGCAAGCATTCCCAACGTTTTGGACTCGCGGAACCGTTCTTTGAATCATTCAGTACTCTCTAAGCCTTAATAGAAAACAGAAAGAGAGGAAATGCAACGACATATATTATATATTTTCGCTTTGCCCTTGTAATGCAAGGTACATGAAACATATTTTGAGAATCCATATAATATCTCAATTTAATATTAATTGACACCATATGCGTGATATTGTTAAATTGGTCATATATCTCGTATTTGTCGAGATAAAGGTTGTATTGTAACGTGGAAACAAGTTACAGACATAAGAACTATATGCATGTCGAATTCATCCAAACTTAATAGATCAAACATGATGAAATTGTGTTTTAAAATACATTGTACAGAATTTGAGCAGCACTCAGCCGCTATGGTAACTTGAGCAACTCGCATCTGGATTCAAGCGCCCGGAGCCGATCAGTCAGGCCGAAGGTTTTTTTCGCGGTTTTCCTGGATCGCTGGGTTAATGCTGAATTGGGTAATTTGATCCGTAGTTTTTCTTCGTGCCTTTCTTCATGATTATTCATTTCCATCTTTTTCAGTGCCATACCAGGCATTTGGCTGACCACCCATCCTGATGAGCTATAACTCAAAGTTTGCTTACTCCTCGACAGGCTTCTGACCCAAACATAGACTCGCAAGTCCTTCAAAGAGGAGGATAATCCGAACAAGAAGAAGGTGAAGTTAATGACAACTGTGATGGTTTGCAGAAGTACAATACCTTCCGTGCAATAAATTCAGTCCAATTTAATCATTACATCCATTTCAACAGATAGGCATGTCCGTTCATTGTTCTTAGAAACATTTACTAAACAGACGTGCTCCTGGTTCAGCCTGGGGTTTGACTGTCTTACCCTATAATCATTTTAAAGTTTAAGCTGCGTGAAATGTTTTCGATTACTTCCGCTGTCATGACTCCGGAACTGAGGAATAGTTGAATTACTAGGCCTCCTGTATTAGAGAGAGGAGGGAAATATATCACCTTCGTTTAAAATGTTGGGATTTGAATTAGTCTACATAATGTATATATTACTAGAGTGCTGTCAAACTGAAACCACTTCCAGGGAATATATATTAAATTAGGCTTGAAGAAATTAAAGATAAAGTTTTTGTATGTATCATTTTTAAAAAGCTATTGAGTAGAGATGTACATAGGTAATCATCATCCACAACAAGGAATATCCTCGTGATCTTAGTTAATTCTGGCACCTATTCTGGTGATATTCGTGACAGTTGTTCTTGCCTGTTTCTCCTCATTTCAAGTATTTGTGGTTTTTTCTGTTAGATCAAATATATTTAATCCATCTCTTATTTCTGTATTTTCTTTTAAATCCAAGATAATGTAACGTGCCAGTAACCTAAGAAATCTCACATCTTCAGTCATTATTTTGCTCCTCCTTGTTCTCTTCAATATACAGGTTTTTACACGCACAGCTATTGCTGTGTAATTCGTATTTTAGTTGAGTTTCCTTCTTACTTTATGTATGTTCTTATGCCTCCATACAGTTTTGTTAATTCTGGATTTTTAAGTTCATATTATATGGGTCATTCAAAAATTAGTGACAACACTGCTTGCATTTGGCGCTATCAGCGGTAAATCGTGTAAGCTGAGAACAATACAAAATAAGAGCATATGTTTGTTAGCTGTGAGAAGATAATTTTATTTAATAAGTCATTTTAGTAAGTTTAATTGTTTATATTTAGTGTTCTAAATATGTTTAGTAAATACGAACAAAGATACTTCATTAAAATTCAGATTGCAAGAGGTATCAATGCTCGACAATGCCATACACAATTATTGGAAGCTTGTGGTAGATAGACTTTACCATATCGTACTGTGGTTAGGTGGGTGAATGCATTTCGTAGAGGAAGAGAAGACCTTCATAGAAAACGTGGAACTGGCAGACCCTGCTGTTACTTTACTTCGCAGAGAAACTGGAAAATGTTGTAGCATCCTCCATCCTCCGTACTCCCCAGATATGAGCCCATGTGATTTCGACCTTTTTGCGAAAATGAAATTACCACTTAGAGGAGTCGCTTTAGAACCAGACAGGCAATTATAGCAGCAGTAGAGCAGTGTGTTTGAATATTAGAACAAGACGCTGTGGATGGCATCCGTCGGCTCCCTGGATTGTGGAGGCCAGTTCTTCATGTTGGAGAAGATAACATCTAAGAACTGCAATAATGTGACTGCTCCAAAAATGATTTATTTGTTGTTAATTCAAATGTCACTAATTATTGAATGACCTAAGTATTTCCCTTTCTGTATGACAGATTAAAACTGGGTAATTAGAGTTGTTTGCTTGCTCTATAATTTACTGAATGCTGTTTTAAATCTGAGCAGATCTTTGCCCTGGAGCGCTAATATAAAGAAAGCAATGTAAATTTTGCTCATAAGACAGTCCTAGAGTTGCTCGTTGGAATTGTTCTGCTTTACTGCCAAAAAATAAGGCATTAAAGTGGCAAAGAACCGATAATTACGCCAAGGTGATCCAGCCAAGATGGCTTTGCAGTAAAATTATTATGTGTACTGCCTCCGTAGTTTTCCCTCAAAGGCAAATTGGAAATTTTCCAATTACATTTTATGTGCCTTTATTTTCATATGTGAAGTCTGACAGGTTAGCGACTAGACTCCGAACTACAGGTGATGTCAGCGTGAATACATGTGTTAACCTGAATGTGCATGTATAAGTTAGGATGTAATGATGATTACGAAATATCCTATACAGAGACAGAACACAAGAGTAATGTTCAATAATATTTATGACAGCTAATAATTTTTAACAGCAGTTTATATAAAAAAGGGCTGCAGGAAGCTAAAATAAATACATGAAAATACCTGAGAGTATTTTGAGTCGTAAGAAGGTTAAGTTTTTTGTAATTTACGTCCTCCAACGTTGTCATATCGGACGATGAATTAAATGGGTGAAATGATGCCCAAATGAGCTCCGGGTCCATAGAACTTAGAGTTACCCGACATTCTCCTTTTTGGATAAGGGAAAACCCTGGATAAACCTTATCCAGGTAACACCCTGACCGAAGTTCGAACTCGGGACCTGTTGAACGTGAGGCAGACATGCTACCACCACGCTACTGAGAAGGTGGTTAAAAACGGCTTCTCCTTTCATTTTTTATTGTTTTTTGTTTTGTTATGTAATTTACGTCCTCCAACGTTGTCATATCGGACGGTGAATGACTTGGGTGATATGATGCTCATATGAGTCCAAGGTCCATGGAGCTTACCGTTACCTGACATTCGTCTTGAAGGATAAGAGAAAACCCCGGAAAAAACCTTATCCAGATAACTCACCCTGACCGAGATTCGAACTCGGGACCTCTTGAATGCGAGGCAGACACGCTACCATCTACGCTACCGAGGCGGACATTTTTTTCATCTTACTCACACTTTGAATGATTAAATAAATAAATTAGTTGCTAAGAGAAATATATCGAAAACAAATAATTTTAGTGCACGCTGCGCCAATGTTTAATATGTTTACGAAACTGGAATGCTAGTGCCAACATCATGAACTTGCCTGCCTCTGTAGCGTAGGTGGTAGTGTGTCAGCCTAACGTTCAAGAGGTCTGAGTTTCAATCTCAGTCAGGTTGAGTTATCTGGATAAAGTTTTTGTGGGGGTTTCCTTATCCTGAAAGATGAATGTCGGGTAGCTCTAAGCTCTATGGACTCTGGGCTCATTTGAGTATCATTTCGCTCATTTCATTCATTGCCCGAAATGACTAAACGTTGGAGGTCGTATATTTTTAGAAACAGGAAATTAAAACTTAACTATAATCAATGTTGCGAGAAATGACAGATTTGGGAAGGTAGCTTTTAAATTCTGCAACTCTCCCTGATAAAGCTGGGTCAAGACATAAGCATATTTATAAAATATTGCAGCGGAGAAGATTCTCTTTTTATTATCTGTCAATGTGTATTAATGATCTCTTCTTGAAGATATTTTTGTATAAGTATCGAAGCAGATAGTAGAGGTGAAATATAAATTTGAACTCCCCTAGTATCTATCTGTTATAATGTCGGTTTTATATGCATCTGTAGTAAAATGAATGTTTTTCTATTTTCAAAGAAATCCTTAATCATAAACATGTTTCTGGTGATATAGTTTACTTTTTATTCGTCCAGAACGGGTTAAATTCTTATTTGTTAGAAAAGATTTACTTCCGTACTTTCCCAACATCTCGCTCCTATTTTTTTTTTTTTTTTTTTTTTTAATTTTACGTCCTCCGACGTTAAGTCATATCGAAATGGGTGAAGTGATGCTCAAATGAGCCCGGGGTCAATGTAGCCTAGGGCTACCCGACATTCGTCTTTTAAGGATACGGGAAAACCCCGTAAAAGCCTTACCCAGGTAACTCACCCTGACCGACATTCGAACTCGGGACCTCTTGAACGTGAGACAGACACGCTACCATCTACGCTACCGAGGCGCGCTCCCTCTTTATATGTGAGCATCACTGTATGATATCAGGTTTCCGTATCTTAAATGTATTAATAGAATTGGAAAATTTATCAGTTTTTTTTTAAATATGAAGTTTATAGGAACTTGCATTCCAGATTTGAGCAGTGGATAAATAGAAACAATACAGATACCCGCAACATTGCAATTTCAGCTCAAGAAATTAACATAGAAAATTGATGGAATGCTTGCAGTTATGGAAGAGATGATTTACAGTGTTCAATGCCCGCTCTTACACGGCGCTACAGGCGTTGATGCTATGATGCATGAGATGATAATTGGGAAAAGAAATTTTGGAAATAAACATGCCAGAACAAAAGTGAGCTCTCTCGGCATTTGCCGAAAACTTGGTAAAAACCTCGGTTAGGGAACACGTTCCTGGTAGAATTTGGACTGCAGATCTCCCTTCATAGGTCATGCCTTAATGACCTCGATAATTATTTACGAGGTTATGTAGGATAACTGTCCCATTACCACTGCGACATGAGTGAACTGGGTAGTATACCGTTTATGAGAAGCTTTCCTCTGCTTGAGGTCTCTGGGAACCATTTAAGGAACCACTTGATGGTGAAGTAGTCATTGTGGTCTCCCAGAGGTCAAGCAGCCAGAAAAAGATGGTGTGTGAACCACATGCCATCCCATTATAGCTCTCTGCTCATAATGTGAACGATGACAGAAAATGCAGTAGTTCTACGGTAAGCTGTTTTGTCAAGCTATTTTTGAGGGATGGTATTAATTAAATGGTTCATTATTTATTTAAAAGTTGTTATTTCAACGCCAGAGCAATGTTGCAATTAAAACAGCCCTTCTTTTTTAAGCTGTGATGTTAATTCCTCATTTATTTTCTTTATAGTTCCTGTTCCTTTTCCTGCTGTTGTGCCATTTCTCTTGTTCTTTTTTCTATTTCAGCTGATTCATTAACATGTAAAATATAGACATCGTAACGATTAAGCTTTCTTCATTTACATCATAACTGGTTTTTAACTTCCGAGAATATATTGAATATTTTTCCGAGGTTTTCTCTTAAAGATGAATGTGGAATAACTCTAAGCTCTTTGGATGCTGGGCTCATTTCACCCATTTCATTCATCGTCCCATGTGACTTACTTTGGAGGACGTTAATAATTAAAAACAGAAAACATTATCAAAAAATATGCATTTTTAATATGCGCTTTTTGGTCCATTTATGTCATTTTCCATTTTAGAACATTTTTACTTTCGATTTTATGTTCGTTATTTTGTCATTTTCTTGCTATTTGCGTCTTTATTTAGTAATTTTGCTTCATTTACATTGAGTGTTCAAAAATGCTTAAGCTCGAAATGTTGAATTTTAATGCATTGTGGTTTTTAAGACACTTTTTTGTTTCCTAGATAACATTTTCCTCCTACCTGACAAAGATATTTATTTTTAAGTGTATTTAAAACATATTTTCCTTATAGGCTTCCGATGTTCATAGACTTTCTTGCACACGTCACTCAGACATTCTTGTGTGCCTGTATGACTTCCTGCATCTTGTGACGTCAGGCACCTTCCTTTCTCGAAAGTACGTTCCTTTTCTCCGGAGTAACCTGAAGGAGCCCTGCCCTTTTCTCCAGACGCTTCTGCGTTGTCTATTGTTAACACTCCAAGTGTAGTAGGCATTTGTCTTAGTTTGACGTAAATTTTAATTCTCGTGATGGTAGAGAAAGGAAGTTTTGCAATCTGACCAAATATTAGATTTCGAACTTTCAAAAAAATTACGTTATGAGTTTATCTGAACCCAATAAAAAACGGGTTTTACACATATGGATGTGCAACTGCCCTAGCACCGGGAAAATCTGAATAATAAATAAAATAATTTTATGTTACATTCTGCCCTCTATCGTTTAGTTTTGTACAGCTTCTCCAAATTACATTTGTATTGATTACCTAGAGGAAAGTGGAGATATAGTCAAATATTATTTAAAAACGACAGGAATGGATTAATTGTATATTTTATCTCAGGTACAGAGCGAATATAAAAGAATGAAACGATAGCTAAATATATAATAATCGGCTCGCTATATATTGGTTTTGAAATTCCATATATTTTCTATGATGTTTTAAAAAGTAACTGAATGTTGACCACTTTAAAATTATGAAGTAGGAACCATTCAAACCATATTTTATGATCTTGAAAAGAGTAGTCAATCGACTTAACGGGTGTTCCGAGCAGAACCAATGACTACACAGGTATGACACATAACTGAATATTTGAATGTCCTTCAGTCAGCAGCGTGGACGTACAACCCTAACCTAGCACCTTGTGATTATTTTTTTTTCCTTCCAGAAATTAAAGATAAAGTACGCGGAATGGTTCTTCATGAATTAGACAATTGGTCTGTTCCGATCTCTCTTCCACCTTGACATTAGTCTTCCTGTCAAGCTCCTTCCTTTTAGGTTTATATTTTTATTTACCTTTTTGGTAGCCTACTTGAATCTATCTACTGAGATGATCTTTCCTCTTCTTTTTTTTTTTTTCTCGGAGGGGATTCAGCACTGCGACCGGTCTTGGTCTATTGCACCTTATGCCCTCAAGTAGGGTATCTCCGGCAGGAAGGCGAGAGGAAATAGAGGGTGGCCGTCCCAATGAGCCACTTATATATATTATATATATATATATATATATATATATATTAATGAAAATACTAAATAATTTAAATTATTGTAAATATATATTACTCCTAATATTAAAGGCAATGATG
Source organism: Mantis religiosa (assembly GCA_030765055.1). Taxonomy (NCBI): domain Eukaryota; kingdom Metazoa; phylum Arthropoda; class Insecta; order Mantodea; family Mantidae; genus Mantis; species Mantis religiosa. The sequence continues at coordinate 102,837,202 of CM060957.1, read as the reverse complement.
CAAATAAAGTATAAAAAAGCAAATAAATACCAGCTTGGAGGCGTTCAGGTTGATAACCCCATCCAAAAATTAAAAATAAAGTAGGAATTAATCTCCCTTCAAAAAAAATAATACCCTACAGTGCAGAGGGCAGGGTCACTACATTTTTACATAGATGTAAACCTCCCCCGGCAGGCCATAATAACGGACATTCCGCCGTACTGTGGTTCGGAGACGGTTCCAGCAGTCGGTTCGGAGACCGGCAACCGATCTACCGGAGGAGGAAGTGGTTCACTCAGAGCATCCTGCCAGGCAACGCCGAGACTCCCGCCGACACTTCTACCCTGAAAGAAACCACCAGATGAGAGATGATAAGACATGATAATGGAGATGAAATGGAGGGACAGGAAATTCGGGGGACGTAACTAACCTACCCGGAGAAACTTCCGAGAAAAAAACCACGGGTCAGATAGATCGGCCACGGGAATCGAACGCGGGCCTCCCGAATGCGGGCTACAGACGAAACCGCCTGAGCCATCTCCCTCGGTTTTCTGTTTATTATTCTCTTTTATATCTCTTATAGCTCTAATCTTTAAATGTTATCTTATATCTTCATTAATTAATCGATCTGGTTACTTCCTTAATTGCTCTCAAAACTTTCAACTCAACTGCTTGAATATGAGTATTATCTTTCGGTCTTAAAGCCCAACTTTCATTCCCATATGAGAACTGCAACGGCCTAACTTTTAAATATTAAATTGTGTTTCCTTCCCATTTGTTAAACTTCTTCTAATAGTTATGGTACTTGTGAATCTTATTATGTAAATCATTATCACATATAATCGTTGCTTAGTATGAATGAAATATATTGACTTGCGTAGTTGCCTTAAAATCTATGCGGATACGGTTCTAAATGGAAGGAATGAAGGTGATTGATTACTTTACAGGAACGTCACCTACGTATTAGGGCAGTCCAGGAACCGTCAGCACACCTGTAATTACGGAGCCACTACGTACTACGTGCCATGACTCAGGTGCCACTCTTTCGCCGTTGTTTTGTACCCTTATTCATGCTTATCACGATAACCTGGAATTCAATTATACTTACGTCAGGTTAGAGGAACTATAACACGATATACGTCTTTTGTTAATATGCTATTTAAATGAATAGCATTATCAAGTGCTAGTATACCACTGAATTTCTTTAAAAAGAATACTTCATTTGAAAAGTATATTGACGTTTCAACTAAGTGTTCACAGCAGTAGAGTGTAGATGGTAGCTTGTCTGCCTCACGTTCAATATGTCTCCTGAGTTCGAATCTTGATCAGGATGAGTTACTTGAATAAGGCTTTTTCAGGAGGTTTTCCTTATCCTGAAAGACGAATGCCGGGTAACTCTAAGCTCTATAGACCCTGGGCTCATTTGGTCATTTCACCCATTTCATTCATCGCGTCTGACATGACTTAACGTTGTAGGACATAAATTAAAAAAAAAAAAACAAGTACCATTAGTACGAAACTCTCCTAGCACGTGATTTACTAATTACAAAATGGAATTTACAAACGGGACTAGGGCGAAGCATTATGCTTAAGCAACACTCAAATGCTTAAAGAGCTGGTCGCTAAGTGATGGCTTTGAAATTCCGTTTTCTTTGCATTAACAGAAAAAAGACTAAAGGACTTCCCATATGAGAGAATTATAAATCTTTGAAAATTCAAGCCAATGACATGGAAAAACTTCTAAATGGTTAACTCAAAATATTAGAGACTATAATGGTAGTACTTAAGATACGAGTATATTTCATAGTTTTCACAGGGGCAATTCCATTATACCCAATTTTTATACAATTATTTATTCTTAACAGAGTGTAAATTCAGAGTATTTGTACGTTATTTTTAACATGCGACGCTTCACTTTATCTTAGACAATGCAATAGCTGACAGGATTGTGATGTGGCCGCGCCGTGGCTCAGTGGTTAGACCGCTTGGCTCTCACCAAGGCGGCTCGGGTTCGATCCCAGGTGACCGCAAAGTGAGATTTGTGGTGGACAACACGGCGCTGGGCGGGTTTTCTCCGGGACCTCCGGTTTCCCCCGCCATCTCATTTCACCGGTGCTCCATATTCATCTCATGTATCATCAGTGTCACCGCCTGCAGTGCCGTATGTAGTAAAAGCGGGCGTTAAACACTACACATTCAGGATTGTGATGTCTGCGTAGATGCGAAAGTGTTGATTGTTACATGCGGAAATTCTGACTGGTAGAAAGCTGCACTTTAATGAGGCCCATGAGGCCCATTAAAATGCAGCTACCAGACGTACAATTATCCATTACATTTCGACATGGTCGTGGATAAATCAATTGAATGGACATGAATTGTGATATATACATTTTATTGTATATTAAAATTTTGCATATTTGTTCCGGTTTACCAGTTATGTGCAGAAAGTCATTCAGAATGAAGAGGACTTAACAGGATATTCCGAGAAACTTCAAAATATATGTACAATTCATTTTTCATAAAAAATCCTTTGAACATAACTTAGTGGTGCAGTGGTCATATCGGCAGCCGTTCTTCTTTGGAACATATCGATGGTGTTATCTCTGACAGTTGGATTGCTGGTACTTTGGATTAGTCTTTTATAGTCATTATATCACGCACACATCGTACTCTCATTTATACTTCCAAACTCGGGGGAAGATGGGTAATCATCTTGGTTGGAGAAAAATCCCCAACCCCAGCCCGCAATCGAACCCGGGACCCCTTGCACAATCAGGCAGGTGCTCTACCGACTGAGCTACAGAACCAGCCTTAGTAAAATTGTTAGAGCCAGTTTTGAAAAAAAAAAAAAAAATCAACAGTAAAAGTAGTTTAGGGTAGGGTTTTTCCTTTTCTTCTTTTTTTACCTTCGTGTCGCATCCTTACGTGAATGTAAACACCAAATTCGACTGTTTATTTTGGAGATATGCAATTCTCTCTCTCTCTCTCTCTCTCTCTCTCTCTCTCTCTCTCTCTCTCTCTCTCTCTCTCTCTCTCTCATCACAAACACAGACGAATCGGGTTTGTTTTGCGGGAATTCGTAGAGATTAAGGGTTTATTTCCGATGTAATCTCACGGTATTGTTTTTGGGTAGAATGTAATAGCTTCTCGTCATACGAGTTTTTGTGAGTCAGTTGTTGAATTTAGTGTCGTTCCCTAAGTTACCATGGTATTTTAGTCAAATAGAACAAAGGCAGGGATAGCTGAAGATCCGTGGTTCAGAATTTGGCTATGCCATTAATTTTCTATTTTCGGCACGTGTGGAACAACAACCATCAAATAAGGCTAAAGCAGGGTAGGACAGGCAGTGCCGGTGTGACAGCTCGCATGCTGTATTCTCGCACTGAACACAAGTTCAGCGTGTGACGTCACTGCGTTCTGTACTGCTGCTACAGAGGAAGAGAAAATAGTTTCAGCTGTGCGAGATAAAGCAATGTAGAAAAGATAGGAAACATTTATAAGATAACTAATGTGTAATGTTTTATAAGAGCTGGTCTGTAAAATTATCGTATCGAATTTGAAGGAGAATTGTCTGTGCTTTTCTCCCAATAATTATAATATTTGTCTTTTGTTTCGGAAATCTTCCTCATGCTGTTCAGATTTATTTCCGTTAATATGCTTCTAGAATATCCTTTTCTAGTAGCAGTGCCATATAATCAGCGTTCATTAGGATTTTTTTAATCTTTTTCCTAGCAATGCTTTTCATTTTGCTGAGTAAAAAGTTGATGGAATTCTCTAAGATAGATGAATAGGATTGTTGATATGTAGCATTTTCGTCGTGAGTCCCTTTTCTACTTTTTGTCATATATTCCACTATTATGATTCTGGTTAGTCACTTTATGTCAGGATAACTTAGAAACCTAGACCTATTTCTCTAACTTCCAATCTATCTACAGTGTCAAATGTATGCTTCTAGATAAAATACTCAATATCCCATTATTTTTCGCTGACATCTCGTAAGTAGCATGCTGATTAGTTATCGTCTTTTCTTAAACTTAACTGCATAATTTAATTCCCTAATGAGGTCTTCCACTTAGTCTTTTCTATCTCGAAGAGCTGTTTTAGTACTTCTGTATTCAATTTTATTTTTCAATCCTGAATGAGTTACTTTGCATACGCGTCTGTTTGGATTTTAATGTTCAACGAAGATATCTACCTATTGCTCTCATTATAATTTGTTCTCCATTCACCACCTCCATTCATAACTACTGTTCGACCTTTCCAATATAATTTTTCCATTGCCAGAGTCATTCGAAAAATGCTGCAACGAGTAATACTTTTTATGTGATCGTATCACATTACGCAGTTCTCTTTTGTGAAATCAGGATGAAGCTAAAATGTATCAAAGTATCGGTACAGTGTGCCTAGTTTCCATTTCTTGCAAACAACTCCGTTAGGGGTATTAGTGGTTTCCAGGGTAACCTATCTGCGGTTAGTTCTTCCGATTCCAAGCTCACGTTTGACTGCCACATGTCTAGAACATTGACTCTGGCAGTAACTTGTATTGATTTATGTCTCTCATCCAACCGTGAATCCTTATCGCCATTAAAGAAAAACAAAACTGTGACCCAGTCAGCTTTTTTTTAAATGCCTTCGATGGAAAGGCAAGGAGGACGAGATGGCGATGTGGGTGGTCAGTGGCGAGATGCATAGGAGTCTAGAGTCTTTGTGTTGTTGATATGGCATAATATGGCCAGTATTGGGAATGTGAAGTTGTTTCTATATTCATTTAATACTATCTCTGCTTTTACGTTTAGCAGGCGATGATCAGGTTACACTGGCGTAAAATTTCTGAAGGTATACTGTTTTTTATTCCGCAGGTTTGTGGTTAACTTTCGTAATCTTGATATAAGCTACAGGTGTGTTGACAGATATTGTGTTACGGACTTGAGCTTTGATTGGGAGCGATATATTTGACAACAGTTACCACCATGTCCTTAGAATAATGATAACGTGTGAGATAAATTGGATATAGTAGACTTTGCTGTTTATTCTTCTTTGTCACTTCTTGAATCCCACGCTGACATACATTTACAATATACTGGTGTGTGTTTGTTACGAGGTTCGGTAAAATTAGGTAAATGTGTACTATGGGGACATATTTATAAATTCATGTTCAGTTGCCTAATCCTTGTTTCACATAAGCTTGACCCGTATCTTAACGCTCACGTGACCTTATCACCTCTCATTGGCTGCTAATGCAGTATAGACTGTTGTGCGGTAAGAATTAGTTCGTTATTTAACATGGTGATTTATCTTTATAAGTTGGAAGATATTTGTCAAATTTATATTTTCGTAACTGTTTGAATTTATATATTACGCAACAGAGTTGATTTATATGAAATTCATGTTAATTTTTAAACGAAGTGAAGAGGAGGTTCCTTTGCTTTCAGCCCGTCTTTCACATGGCACGATAGCACGTGCTTTAGCGGTAGTGATGACATATTTGTTTATATGACTTTTATCACTGACCTTGTTTTGAACTGGATTAGTTATATATCGCCATTCGAATGTGTGTTGTGCCGAGTGCGAGAGCTAAATTATTTTATTGATCGTTTATTGCGCGTGTACTTATTATATATCAGAGTCTACCGCCAGTTTTTCGCTGAAGCATCGCAAGGGAAAACCTTTACAAAGCGGCGAAAAAAGAATTGTGTTGCATGTGTTTAATGCACTCACAGAGAGCAATCCGTCTTTGTCAGTGAGAGAAGTCGGACAGCTGTGCTCTGAAGTTACAGGTGTGATAGATGCGTAGGAACATCGCGACATGAAATTGAGACAACAGGAAAACTTACCACTCCAGGGGCGATATTGCTGTGTGGCGAAGACGTTATTTAAGAACAATCAGATTGTACCGGAATACAAATCGCAAAATATACTACCTTGACAAGACTTGGGTGAATGAAGGAATCACAAGTTTGGCGTGACACGATTTTTAAGACTGAAAGACAAGCATTTTTGCAAGGTATGTGTCCTGGTTTTAAAAAAATATCAATGGAAAAGGCCGAAGGCCTTTCATTGTAAACTTGTTTCAGTTTCATTGCTCATTCATTCAGTTTCAACTTGCTCAGTTTCATTATAAACTTCATTATTTTTGCATGCCTTCATATTCTTATTTGTATGATTTTATCTATCTTCCTGGCAATTAGTATGACGTTTACTGCAGTTTTAAATGTGACGGGAAGGCACCGCCTATGGCCTATGGCGAGAAAGTATTTGCCAATTAGGATGAGGGGAAAGGTAGTTGCACGCGGAGTGATACATGTCAGCGGGGCAAGGTTATATGAAACAGAGATTAGAGCCTTCGTAACGCAAGAGGAGCGACTTTATAAACAGACCATAGTTATCGGGACAAGCAGTAGACATCTCATTTTATATATGACAGCGGGTTGAGACGAATTGACATTCACTGACGAGCGCTGCATTCGCCTGTTATCTTGTTTACTAGGACGAAATATTTCTAACCTGGCGTACATTAAGTGCGAAACACAAATAGAGTACTTGAGAGCTATGTGTGTGTCTGATATGAAAGGTTAGCCAATTGTACGTAAATGTAAATTACGATTATAGCTGCCCGTTTTCTCGCTTTACACAAAGGGACTTTCATTCTCCCTTGTTTCTTCTTCTCACAATATTGAATCACGTGATATATGATTTCTCGCGCCTGCCGATGAATAACACGTTGCTGTGATTGCATCGGAATGCAGTGTGCATACGCCGTCTCGCCATCTATGTACGATAGGCTCACGTAAACAACTTCGTTTCGCATATTTTTCGATGCACTTCCAGGCTTTGCCAAGTAGATAAAGAGTTGTTTATCAGTGTTATTGCATCAGGTGTTGCGTGATGCATAGCAGTCCTTCACCTATCTGTAGTCAAGGTACTGTTTACACTACTTGCTGTTTAGTACTACTCAGCACATATCCTTAGCATTGTTTACTTGCAGCCAAGGCAGCAACCGTCCCTGTTGTGCATAGTTCAGACTACTGGAAAGTAAACACGCCACCAAATCAGCGCTGCTAATGCTCCGAGTAACATTTTCCTACTTTTACCGTATTTATTTGAAAGTCTGTCGTCAAATGAAAATGAAAACTGGTGGCCTTGTATACAATACAAAGTACACAGTTGATTCTCATCTATGGCAAAGTAAGAAGAAATGCAAGAGAGATTTACCGGCTTTATCAACAACGTTACTACAACAGGCGTCACTCACCCCACACCATGTGTGGTTGGAGAGCGTTAAATGAATCTCCTAAGAAAACATCTCGTTCTGTGCACCAGAGTTTGAATTTATAAGTTCTACATTAAATAACTAGTTCATGCACAAAACATAACGAAGTTGGGCCAGCCATTTGGAGCATCTTCAGTGCTTGATTAAAATGTTAGGCATTTCAGTATTTTTTGTTCTTCTTTTTTATCTTTTATGATCCCTATTTTTTACGTCCTCGTCCATATTTCAGAGACCCTAGCAACTAAACAAGGAGATTCTAGAGATGAACTTATTAAGAAATTTGATCGCATGGTGGTTATATATCTATTTCCAAGTCTTACACCACGTGCTTATTTACGTTTTGTATTTAGGCATTCCGTGAATGAAAAGATTCAGGCATCTTGTAATTTATTTCTCAAAATAACTGCAAAAACTAAGTCCGAACACTAATATATTTAGAACGAACAGTTTGTCCCACGTATATAAGATTTTTTGGTGCCTTTGAGGAAGAACTCATTTGGCCATCGAAGGGACACGTTTTTCTCTAGTGGTACACATATACACAGGACACAGACACATACACATATACATCCATGCCCAAGGCGGGACTCGAACCCGCGACCCTCTACGCGGCGGAACGCTAGATACATACCCTCTAACCACCATGGTTACGAGGGCCGGCTATATAGAAGTTATGTCAATATAGCTGGTGGAAAAAGACAAACGACACAATGAAGTGTAAGGATGTGATCTCAAATCGTTGAATCGCGAAGCCGAATCAGTACCATGGGGTGTCTGATTGCACCAAGATGTAACAGCGTCGAGATTTTCGATAAGATGGTGGAACTATATGAACAGTATTTGTTACCACTATAGCACCCTCGCCGATATCCCTGATATACATTTCTGGACTTAGCAGAAACTAATCACAAGTGACTTACTTCATTATGAGTTGCAGGCAAATAAACTGAGTACAGTTAGTGCAGAAACGGTCGGGATCCCTTGCTTTACGTACAAAACAAAAATGATGTGTTAAGTGAACTTCTATTATGCTGGTACGTTGTTTACAAGCGATAGGAGAAGGGGGAGGTCACAGTGAAACTCTGTGCACTATTTTCTAGTCAAAGTGTAGCCATATCTGAAGCCCACATATCATTTTCTCCACGCACTTTTGTGCAAACTCTTCTTAAAAGTCCTTATTCTTGCATCTACTTCATGTTAATTCACATACAGTTTGCAGAAATGGTTATATTGCAAATCTTCCTGTACGCACTATGAGAATTGGGAAATATAGATAATAGACGTAAACAGTACTCCAATATTTTAAGAGTTGGTCATCATGTGATTAGTTCGACATTCTATTCTTTTTCCATGGTATTCATCTGTGTTCCATGGTTAGATCATAAAAAAACTAATAACGTCTTCCTATTTGAGAAAAGTAAAAACATTTGGAAAATAAAATTAACAAGAAATAAATGCCTACCTTGGTAGCGCAGATGGTAGCGTGTCTGCCTCACGTTCAAGAGGCCCTGGGCTCGAATCTCGGTCAGGGTGAGTTACCTGGATAAGGTTTTTTCCAGGGTTTCCCCTTATCCTGATAGACGAGTGTCGGGCAACTCTAAGCTCCATGGACCCCGGACTCATTTGAGCATCACTTCACTCATTTCATTCATCGTCCGATATGACTTAACGATGGAGGATGTAAATTACAACAATAAATAAATAAAATAAATGTTTTTACTAAAAAGTATGTGTTTTAACGAGAACTACAGTTTTTGTATTATTTAATAAAAAAGTTTAGAGCCGTTTTGAGAAAATAAATGGGATGGGGGCATATCTTGAAAGCCTTCTTGTCGCACCCTTGGTATTTAACTTATGTTTCTTGCTTTCAGTTTTACTATTCACAGACACACTGCACACTTTTTCTTAAAATGCCGTTTAATCAAAGGACCTCAAAACATGCATTTACAGTGAAATATCGGTGTCGAATTTTTGGGTGGAATCCAACACCTTCTCCGGCTGGTGCGCACTTGGTAGAGAAAGTAAAAAAACTGCGCTGACGTTTACTTCCACGAATGTAAACCAAGAAATATTGGGTAAGACCCAAAACGTACGAGGAAATGCGATTAGTAACCCTAAATTACTCGAGACATTAAACTTGCAAATTAGCATTACACTATCATACTCCCAACTCTGTTTTTGTACTTCCACATTTGGTACAAAGGTTTCTAGATATTAGGTGTAATTGTATATACTTTTTTTCTGTTTTCTTGAGGGCAAACGTTTGGCCCTAATTTCCAAGAAATGATCCTTGTCTGACACTGATGGACCATCTGTTACCTCAACATGACGAATGTTCATGGTGATGAACGCTATACAGTGGAGCTTCTTGATGAACTCGTGGCCGCTTCCTTTTACAAACACTGGCCTATTGTAGTTGAAAAGGGTTTGTAAAATCCCCTGTATGTTGGCTATCAGATGGGTTATTCCAAAATGAGACAGTAATCTTGTATTTGAAAAGTGAAACTTAGTCTTGTGTAGTTCAGATGGGAATTCTGAGGACTTATTTACGCACGAAAGTTTCGTTCGACGTTGATAACTTTAATTATGAATAGCTTGAATTTTGTGTGAATATTGTGACTTTGTGGGTTCGTGAAATGAAAAGTCCAATTGCAACACTCAAAAATGTTCTTTATTTCCACCGACTTACAGTTGAACACTTGCCAGTTACACAGAATTACGTAATGCACACAATTACGATTCACCAGTTCGTCCGTTACAATTCCACTGCACTCGCGATTACGTAAACTCCTCCGACGCACGTACGCAGTCTTCTCATCCGTTCGCTAGCTCGTCAAGCACTGACTGACTGACTGACTGACTGACTCGATTCACTCACTGCAGCCCTTTTTATAGGAATATCACAGTCTTCTAGAAGTCTCTGGTTTCCGTGAATCCACGCGAAGGTTCCAGATTGCAGTGGGAGGGGGAAAAGAAGCGGCCAGCGACAAATGACATTTCCCTAATCATCCCCCTCAGTTAGTGACAGAGACTAATGAGGTGGGCGTGGCGCGGCCTCTGATCCCTTACTCTGCTGTCGTTTGTTGTGCTTCCCGATAATTGGGTGACAATATCCTATGAACTTACCTTTACTAGTTTGTATTTGTATATAACAGAGAAATCTTAACAGGTAGTCAAAACCTTACTAAAGGAAAAGCGTAGAGTTTATTAAAACACACGATTTTGCATGAAATATTTTTTTCGTAGCGTTAGCCGTCTTTGAAATACTCTACATTGCAAGTAGACCTTTCTTAAGCTTGAAAACTTGCGATTCTTTATTGCCCCACACGTTTTCGTTCCATACCAAAAGCTTATTACTATATAAATACATATTTTAATATTGTTACTACATGTTAAATTGTGGTGGAGAACACAGCGCTAGGACGGGTTTTCTCCGGGATATCCAGTTTCCCCCGCCATCTCATACCACCGGTGCTCCATCTTCATCGCCTGCGGTGCCGTATGTAGTAAAAGCGGACGTTAAACACTACACATTTCATTTACGTGTTGGAACCTTCTTGCTTAATTTGAAAAATGCATGGGTAAAAATGTGGTAAAGTAGTGAGGATAAAACAATATATTTTATAAGAGTAGTATAATACTGCAATGAATATACTTATTTAGCACAGAAATTTATGTCAGTATATTACATCAGGTTTTTAAAATTTAACCGTTAAAGTATTACCAACAATAAGCAGAAACTTCTTAATTCAGCGAAGAAATGTGTGAAGATTCAACAACAGTTAATTCTATTGTTCAATAGCAGCCAACGTATGCAAAAAGAAGTTGGTAGGATAAATAAGGATAGATAGTTCATGCAGAAATAAATATCGCTTTATTAGCAATGTAGTAGCTGCACTATGTATTTGTTTATTTACTTTTATTTTGAAAAAAGAAAAATTCTCAGATGTAGCATCATTGATATCATTGTAATACAATGCTGTCAAAGTAATTTTTGAAAAGGGGGCTGCTCGTTTACACGTTTTCGCAGATGTAAATTATTAATAAAGACTGAATTTCATTGCTAATTAAGCTTAAATAATAGTTTGCGTTCTTACAAAGAAAGTAAAAGTCTGGGCCTGCAGCTAAGTGGGAGAGCGACTGCGAGAGGTCTGAGTTCGATTCCCGGCCGAGGGTAGGACATTTTCTTTAGCTAAAGATTATTCCCTATCCTCTCTAGAGTGTTCTTGCTGTATAACTCTCAAAGCAAAAAGTACCTCCCCCTACCCAGTCAAACAGTAAACACTAAGAAACAGCGATTCTTAAACACTTTTCTTAACGAAATGCAATAACTGATTTCTTAAGCTTATATCATTGGTTCATTTAAATTCTGTTTACATTTCCTAATATTACATTGCTTGACATCCATGTTGACATATGCCATGAAACCTGTTTCTGCCCGCCTTGGTAGCGTAGATGGTAGCATGTCTGCCTCACGTTCAAGAGGTCCCGAGTTTGAATCTCGGTCAGGGTGAGTTACCTGGATGAGGTTTTTCCGGGGTTTTCCCTTATCCTTCAAGACGAATGTCGGGTAAATCTAAGCTCCATGGACCCTGGACTCATTTGAGCATCATTCCACCCAATTCATTCACCGAACGATACTTAAAAAAATTCGCTCTATACTCTTTCGATTCTTCGGTGGTGATTCTGCAAATTTTTATTTAATTTTAAAATAGCAAAATATTATTGCTGCAAGTAGAACATTGCAAAGCCGGAGAAATTGCCAGGAATGCGATACCTGCATAGTAGCATTATGCAAGAAAATTATCGTGTGTCAGATTCACTGTCAGTTAAGAGTTCTCAAGAATAAATCACTGCATATCTCAACGACGATTTGTCACCTCCTATTTCTAGTTCACTGGATTACTGGAAAACAAATTCAAAATGTCTAAAACTAAAAATAAATAAATAACCGCTAAATATTTGTGCATTCCACCAGAAACAGTTTCCTCTGAAACACTATTTAACACAGCTTGACTCTGAAAGAGTAAGAATGCTAGTAGTTTTTTTTTAACAAAAAAAATTTATAAAAGTGGACTGTTTTAAAAAACGTATTTTGATTTTAAATGTCTAATGTAGAGTTTAAAAATAAGCGTACTGATAATTTTAAATTTTTTGTCATTAAATACGTGCACCTAATTAAATTCATTGGCATTACACAGTTCTCCCAACATTCTATGTTGTATTAAAGGGAACAGTAGAAATGACGTATCGAGTATCGAAGTATCGTTGTCATGGACAATAATCGTGTATTGATATCGAGAAAAATTGCTTTCGACCCATCCCTATAAAACATTAATATACCTATGGATAATGATGCACCCTTTGTTGTGAAACCGGCTGATGAAACATGCATATCCGTTTCCTCAGCTCGTAGACCTCCCAGGTCGCTGCACTTTCATCCCTTTGTTCGCGTTCCCAACAACCCTCTTGTCATTCCGGTTTAATGACCATCAGTTTCAAGTAGCTCGCTTTGTGTGCTGCGTGGTTGGCATGGGAGTAACATCTGTAAGTATTAGTGTTAAAAGGATGCTTTCAACGTTTTGGGTCAAACTTTAATTGATGTTCTGAGTTAGGAGTATTAGCTGGGAAGTGTGTCGATTATCTGAACATTTAGTATACCAGTGAAATGCTTACGCAAAAGTGATTCAAATGACTTCCTCTACACACATATTTTATATATTTCCTTAAAATATTCTTACAATTTATTTTTAATTTTCATATTAATGAGATAAACGTTTTTAGGAATAGTTTCACTACCCATTTTCTGATAGATACAAGGATAATACGAGATGAATTTTGAAAGGATAATCAAATCATCAGAAATTCTGACTAAAATTCTATATTCTTTCCATGGCATCGCAAAAGCTAATGAATATCATGAATGAACTTGTAAAAAATCACGAGATGAAAAATTCAAATCTTTAACGCGAATATCTCATATTTCTTTTTAACGTGCTCCAACGTAAATCATATCGGACGATGAATGAAAAGTGTGAAATGATGCTCAAACAGGGTCCAAAGTACTTAGTAATATGCGACATTTATTTTTCAGGATAAGGAAAAACCTTAGGGGGAAAAAAACTTTTCCAGATAACTCACGCTGATCGAAATTCCTACTTGGGACCTCTGTGACCTCGCCACACCACAGAAGCGGAGTATCTCAGATGTATATTATGAGATGTGCATAAAAATACAACTGCAGTGTAAAAGTTAACACATACTTACTTTTTATTCATTATATGAATATATTAGTGAAGTTTTAATAAACAGCATTTGTTAAAATCCAAGGATTGTTACTTAACTGTGTATTTTTTTGTGTTATGCTTAGATTCACACACAGAAACTTTAGCCTGCCTAGGTAGCGTAGATGGTAGCGCGTCTGCCTCACGTTCAAGAGGTCCCGAGTTGGACCCTAGGCTCATTTGAGCATCATTTCACCCGTTTCATTCATCGTTCGATATGACTTAACTTTGGAGAACGAAAATAAAAACAGAAAAGACATGTACTCAAACTTCATCTTCTTTTCAATTCAGATGATCTTAAAGTCTGTATACTCTATAACATCTTGATATCTAAAACAGTTATTTTATGTTCCGTTTTATTTAAAATTGATTTTAATTACATTGGATAGAAGAACAGGAAATTGAATATTAATCACGATTCTGATAACCACTAAATTAATTCAAATTAAGAAGAAATATTATTTTGAATGTTAAATAGTGTAGAAAGGTGATTTAAAAGAAAAGTTATAAAAATATTCTTGGATCTAACAACGAACATAATTATAATTTGGTTGTGACGTGGACCAGTGGTAAAATGTTGACTTCCATAGCAACGGAAGGACGAGTAAATCGAGATTGGCTAAAGCTTCCTTCTTCTATCTTTAACTGACGTAAAGAACGGACGTGTGTGTAAAGGCCCATACATTTGCAGAAACCGACGCGGTGCATATTACATAGCAAAAGCTACGTAAGTGTTTATTAATATTATATCATATCAACGTTCATCAAAAGTTATTACTTATTAAGTGTTTAAAAGAAATGTTTTAAATGATTTAACTAAATTATTATTATTATTATTATTATTATTATTATTTTTTTTTTTTTTTTGAAAAAGAAAGTATTGAGAAGTTATTCCATCATTACACAAATCCACCATCACCTCTCATCTGCGACCAAACCCTGAAAGTGGATCTCATGTTAATACAAGAATTGGTGTTTTAATACACTTCAAGATATTGCTTCATTCCATTGTACTAAATTCTGATAGTATTATTTTAATTATAATTATGATTGTTTTGTATTTGATAGAAGTATTATGTATTTTTTTAAATAAATAAATAAATTCTGCTTTATTTTTGTCTCGGCATCTAGAAGCTACACCGAGACCTATTTTTACAATATTAATTATTTTCTTATTTACAATACAATTTTACATTAAGACATTAAATAGTTTTTGCAGATACATGTTATAATTACATTACAAAAACTAACCTAACTAGCTGCTATCCGTAGCTTTACATTTGCAAGGGAAAATAAAGGGAAAAGGTATGTAGAAAGAATTTTTACAAACTTTTATTTATTAAATCTCACGTTACTGTCCTATAACGTTGTCTAATTCTCTCAGATCTTCTAATTTGTGGTGACTGATTTCAAACGCCGGCCTGTAGTACTTGGTTATTATGTTCCCTTATAAGGATGGGTAAGTAATTTACGAAATAATTTGGAAAATAATGGTATGGGTGATATTTGGAGAAAGAGAGAAACTAATTATAAAGGTTTTTGGAAAGGGGCTAGATTAAGATTTGAAGACATGGAGATCCAGAAACTGTTTAGTCAAATAGCAGAGAAGAGATCACTTGTTTTCTATATTCAATTGAAAAATAGTTGGGGGGGGGGGGAGAGGCATATAGATAGCACTAACAGTGAAGAAAGAAAGGGGTTAACATGGATAAGAGCAGGGATATGGAGATTAAGACGTCAAAGAAATGGATACCCGCAAGACGAGTGCCCATTGTGTGGGGATAAAGATATAAAACATACATTGTTTGATTGTAAGGAAACAGAGATGTGGAGGAAAGAATGTCAAATATCAAAAATGAATAGGAGAATCAGCTTAATCAAGGTTTTAAGTAAAAATTATAAAAACATAGGTGAGTTTTTAAATAAGGTTAAAAACAAGTGGGTATGGACTGTAAACAGAGAGAAGGAATAATAAGTGACTATTCTGTAATAATACATATTGTAACATGTGTGTAAATATACTTAATGGACTGTCCTGTGTAGCAGTGGCCTGGGCCAAAAAGAGGGCAGTCCAAAAATTGTAAAAGCTTAGTACCTCAACAAATATTACTATTACTATTACTATGTTCCCTTACACCTTGTTGTTTATATTTCTCCATAATTATAGTGGAAACCTTCCCTGCTGCCGTTTCAAGTATTTTGAAGTCATTTGTGTTTCTAATTACGTCCCATACATATTTACTTTCTAGCTGTTTCCTTTCTTCACGTATTATTTATTGAAAAGTTTTTACAAGTGCTAAAATTACGAAAGTTTCAGAGGTAAGTTTTGTTTAATTAACGCCCTCGAAAGAAGTCAATACGGCCGATGAACGAAATGGGTGAAATGATGGTCAGATGAGCCCAGGGTCCATAGAGCTTAGAGTTGCCTGACACTCATCTTTCAGGATAAGGGAAAACCCCGGGAAAAGCTTACGCAGAAAACTCACCTTGACCGAGATTCGAAATCGTGACCTTTTGAACTTGAGGTAGATAGGCTACCATAACGCTACAGAGGCCAGAGCATGTGATTCACACTTTCAAATAATCTACAAACTTTCACAAGTTCATACTTTCCGTCCATTTCAAGATAATCTAACCCTCTTAAGTAAGAAAGTATTGATCGCACTAAATTGAGAAAGTAAGAAAGTAAGGGTCGCACTAATGTTATAGTTAACATTATGTTATAGTTATCGGAACGTTTCGATAATTTTTTTTCTTTTTCTTTTCTTTTCCTTTTTTCTTCTAAAACAAAACACTTCATCTGTAAATACGGCTTGGACATAATTGTAGTAAATCCTACGAACATTTCATGTATAATGTGTTAACATACAAAAGCGTATTTATATGTACAGGTACCACTAAAAGGTAAACATATTAAGAACAAAGCAAAACACAACAGAGCAGTAACGCAAACAATAGTTTCATTAACATGTTTACCCAAATGACGTCAGAAGAATTATTTTTAGCGTATTAACAACTTTAGTGTCTTATTAGCATCATTTTGTCTACAGTTCTACACATGTGAAATACCATACATCACGAAGGTGGTGAAGCTTAAACGAAAGTTTGAACATCTGATGTGTTCAAATGATTTTTATACTCGCTCTTTTAAAAATTATTCTTATAAAGACTTTTTCTTCTGTCTGTTTAATTAATCGAGATAAATTTTCATAACACGTTTACTAATTCGCTGCAGGCATAAGATGGACAGGGTAAGTGAAAGCGAGTCAGATTTTTAAAAAGCGGATCCTATGTAATTACTTTGAAACTCTCATACTCTTTGAATGATTATGAGAGAAAGTGAATCGCGACATACCACCTCAAAAAATCTACATTGTATTCATATGGCTTTCTTTTTACAAAGGCGTATTTTTCTATCAATCTATTAATATAGGTAAACGTTCAACATTCATTTTACGCGTTTCGTTTAAGGTATAAGAAGAACATGAGCTAAAGCGATAATCAGGTATTTTCAAAAACAGTCCGTATGTGATGACTTTGAAATTCTATTCTAATTGATGAACACGGAAAAGAAAGAACGAAAGAAAAACTAACGATTTGCAGGTAAAAATATTCAGAAATGCATATCAATCACAAATTTGGTTTGGAGAATTTGTTAATGCCATAAACATTTAATAATAATAATAATAATAATAATAATAATAATAATAATAATAATAATAATAATAATAATAATAATAATAATAATAATAATAATAATAATAATAATGATGATGATGATCATAATAATAATAATAATAATAATAATAATAATAATAATAATAATAATAATAATAATAATAATAATAATAATAATAATAATAATGATAATAATAATGATAATAATAATAATAATAATAATAATAATAATAATAATAATAATAATAATAATAATAATAATAATAATAATAATAATAATAATAATAATAATAATAATAATAATAATAATAATAATAATAATAATAATAATAATAATAATAATAATAATAATAATAATAATAATAATAATAATAATAATAATAATAATAATAATAATAATAATAATAATAATAATAATAATAATAATAATAATAATAATAATAATAATAATAATAATAAACATCGAACGATACGGCAGAAAATTCCCTCGATACTTTTTCGATATTTCGATGCTGACTGCAATTTTTATTTTATTTTAAAGTCACTAAATGTTATTTCGTGGCTTGCCCCGTAGTTCAGTCGGTAGAGCAACTGCCTGCCGTGCTAGGGGTCCCGGGTTCGATACCCGGCCCTGGGGATGGGGACTTTTCTACGACCAAGATAATTCCTCATCTTCCCCAGAGTCTGGAAATATGACTGAGAGTGCAAATGGGTGCTCGATCTAATGATTAAAAGCCAACGAATACGAGTTAACACTGTCGAACGGCCGCCGATATGACCATTGGAGTTAAAGGCGGGGTATAGGTAAATGGAACAAATAAAACAAATTATTTCCTCAAGTAGAACATTGCAAAGCCCGAGAAATTGCCAGGAATGTGGTACCGCATGGTAACATTATGCAAAAAGAATAATTGTATGTCAAATTCAGTGCCAGTTACCAGTTCCCAAGAATAAAATAACTTCATATCTCAACGCGACGATTTGTTATTTCCTCTTTCTAATGCACTGTATTACTGGAAAACAAATTCAAGATTTCAAGAACTAAAAACAATTAGCCGCTAAATATTTGTGTATTTCACCTGCAACAAATTTCTATGAAAGACTATTTAGCACAGCAGGGCTCTTATATGTAAAAGTGTGTGGTTGTGTGTTTTTTTTTTTTTTTTTTTTTGCTTTTAAATATCTTATGTGGTGTTTGAAAATAAGAACGTTGCTGGTTTTAAATGTTGTCTCATTAAATATTTGCAACTATTTAATTTTATTTGTATTACGTAGTTCTCCCAACATTCTATTTTGTATTGAAACTAGAAGTAGAAATGGCATCGAGTATAGAAATATCGAGTACCGTGAAAAATATGGTGTATCGGTATCGAAAATCGAGTATCGAGAAAAGCTGGTATTGACCTATCCCTAATAGTAATAATGATGATGATGAAGAAGAAGAAGAAGAAGAAGAAGAAGAAGAAGAAGAAGAAGAAGAAGAAGAAGAAGAAGAAGAAGAAGAAGAAGAAGAAGAAGAAGAAGAAGAAGAAGAAGAAGAAGAAGAAGAAGAAGAAGAAGAAGAAGAAGAAGAAGAAGAAGAAGAAGAAGAAGAAGAAGAAGAAGAAGAAGAAGAAGAAGAAGAAGAAGAAGAAGAAGAAGAAGAAGAAGAAGAAGAAGAAGAAGAAGAAGAAGAAGAAGAAGAAGAAGAAGAAGAAGAAGAAGAAGAAGAAGAAGAAGAAGAAGAAGAAGAAGAAGAAGAAGAAGAAGAAGAAGAAGAAGAAGAAGAAGAAGAAGAAGAAGAAGAAGAAGAAGAAGAAGAAGAAGAAGAAGAAGAAGAAGAAGAAGAAGAAGAAGAAGAAGAAGAAGAAGAAGAAGAAGAAGAAGAAGAAGAAGAAGAAGAAGAAGAAGAAGAAGAAGAAGAAGAAGAAGAAGAAGAAATTTATATTCTGTACTATAACAGGATTTTGTTATGAAGATTCTTTAAATATGATATTTAATCAAAGTCTTTAGAGCTTCTTTTTCATAAAATAAAAAAGTTCAAAAAGCATTTTCATGTAAAGTGTAGAGAGGTAGAGTCTGACTGAAAAGTTCCATGCCAGAATTTGAACCACGGATCTACCGCCTTACCCGCGGTTGCTCTAACAAGTTAAGCTACCATGGCATGGTACCAAAGAGTTATAGGGCTTTATTTTACGAAGAATCCAGAGGGAAAAAAAGCCAAATTCCCTCTCCAAACTCAGCAAGTACTCCATGGCAATTAACAGTGATGCAGATACTCGTCCAGGCGCACCCTGAGAATATATCGCGTCCTAAGCCACAACTTCGACGAGTACGACGAAAGGCAACAGGTCGTCGCTTCGAAGCCCAACGGAATCAGGGAAAGCGATATCCTTTACCTGAACTTGTGTAAAGAGCAATTATAATGTAAAGGGTATTTTGGGGAAGATTTCTTCAAAATCTTCGTTCGCATTTATTGAAAAGCCTTCAACTTCAATAAGAAATTTGATATTTCTCTCTCTCCCTCTCTCTCTCTCTCTCTCTCTCTCTCTCTCTCTCTCTCTCTCTCTCTCTCTCTCTCTCTCTCTCTCTCTCTCTCTCTCACAGATTTAAAAATGTATTTTTGTGGGGAGTTCCTCAGTGGGCCTTAAAACGCGTATTTCCGACGGAATATTGGTATTGGAATTTTTAAATGAAACGCCATGTCATTTCTACTTACGTAGTAGAGAAATTAACTATATATAACCATATACATCTATTTCTAGTCATTAGTTTTTTCACATCAACTTTTCAGATACATCAAATTAATGCTTCAAAGTATATTTAAGCCATTCAGCGTTTAAAATTAACTCTGTATATGATTTATTATAGAGTGTGATCTTTATTGTTTTTGTTTGTTTTCATTGCCTCAATTTCTTGGTCACAAATTGAGTTCGAAATGCTTATCTAAATATGTCAGGAGAAATCCTCGTAAAACGATGTAAGTTACCCAAACAGATTCGTTCACTATTTCAAGATAAGCTCGAAAACCAGTGCAATCAGCTCTGTTGCGGTTACATAACTAAAAAATACACGATATATTTTCATAAGCGTTACATCTGCTTACTTTCTCTTATGGTATGAAGTCTTTTAAGGTATCAATTAAAACATGACTATTACATTTTGGAGATAATAAAACATGTTAACTCCAGGACAAATTATAGAGTAAGAGTTTTTGGGATTCATTTAAGTTATAGCCGTAAATACATTAACAAATGAAAATCCATCCAGCTCTGGTGTCATTCATGCGAGATTCCTGCTACCTGGCTAAATGACCACTAGTCAGTGTTGTATTCAGTAGTCAGTTAACGGTAGCCTGGCGAGTTAATTGATAACAATCCCGGACTGCAAGGAAGAAGAAGAGCAGCGGCAAGTTGACCTTTAGCGAGGTAGCCGAGCCAGGTCGTATGGTTGTATCACAATTGGCTGGCAAGGGCGTAGCGTGGGATGCAATTTTGATTTAATTTTTATAACAATAATAATTTGAGAACGAGCGTCCAGTTTTCTTCAGCTTCTCCGTTGAATTAAACCTTGGAAATTTAGTACTCGAATTCTTAAAGTTCTATATATTCTTATTTTCAATGAGCACAAAAGAAAGCAAAACTATGTACGATATGTGCCTCGTTTTATTAATCAGATAGCAACATAATAAAATACACAGCTGACAAACAAAATATAACTTTCTGCGTCACTCTTCTTTGTTTCTGTTTAGATAAAAGAATACATTTGTGTACCTATAAAAAGTCTCCGTAGTGCTCGAACATTGTAGCTAAGAATAATAAAGTGGAGGTTACACAAATCGCCACGTTTGGTATCTCTAGTACCAAATGAGAAATATTGAAACTATGCGATGCCATAGACGTAACGCCAGAGGCATAAGTAGAACATTACATTATTAGAATAAAAATATAAGCACTCTGGAAGCATACCATTTATTTTGTTTAAAACTCACTAATTCTTATAGGCTTGATAAACCTTTAAAGCTGTCATATTGCTTTCAATCTCCTGCTTATTATACCAAACGATGGAAGGCAAGATAATGGATAATCATCACTTCCTCTGGTTATGATAATTCTGCTACAATCAGGCCACGATTGGTTAATATCGAAAGCGCTGTTAAATATTGATATATCGTATCTTGCTTACGTCAGTCCATAAATTATTTTACTACGATAATATAAAGGTTTATATGTGTGTTTAGTTACTCATCAAGGAATTTCGAAAACTAGTCAACCGCATGTGATAGTAATTTCATTTGATGGTTGTGCTTATTTCTTCCAGCAATATTTTCCAGATATGTTATAAACATTTGAAATGACTATGTAACAGGATTATTTAGTTATCACCAATTTCTCCCTTATTTTATTAGGCAATAATGAAAATTATGTTGTTCTACTTCTAATGCAAGTTTCTAAGGCATTACATCACCTGCAAATTGTATTTTATATCGTATTTAAATTCTACACGTATTTACTGACCGGGGACAAAGTTTTAAAGGATTTTCCATGCTTTAATTCCACTACACTTTCAGTGGAATTTTGCAAATGCTAGAAGGTTTGACTTCACCTGCTTGTTAAGAAAAAAAAAAAAATGGGAATTCTTATTCAGTTGATACTTTAGAAATTAAAAAGGACTTGTGCAGTAATTATTACCATTTCAGAAGTTTTTTTATTCCCTTTCCTACAAAATCGTGTAAGAGTTTTAATTTAAAATTCCTCTTTTTTCTTAAAAATATATAATTTAATAAAAAATAATTGAGAAACTGACTTATAAACTTTATTGTACCTTAGGCAAGTATGTAAAATATAAATTATATAATTTCAGACATTTATAAAATATAAATTTCCACAGCACCCCTTAAAATGATTAAAATAATCCTATTCAGAGGGCAATGTTCAAAGATTTGGGATTTAGTGATGCAGCAATTTTCAATGGGTTGGATTATATGTATTTCATGCATATAGCTTATTGACATTTATATAGAGTGACCAATAAAAGGGTAACCGAAATGTTTGTACCATACAATGTGACAAGTATAGTAAATCTACAGTTCGTCTGGTTTATTTTGAAACACAAGAATTAGGGAAAGAGCGCGCACTATTGTTCGCGCTGTTGTAGGTAACCCATGACTGCCTAATTCCACATCGCCTCATTTATATGTACAGTTTGGTTTATCTTGAAACATGGGAACTGGAGAGAGGTGGGGGGGGGGGGAGAGAACGCATTATTGCCCGCGTAGGTAACCCATTACTGCTTAATCCCACATCGCATTACTCCCATGCAATATTCCGATTGATTCCGCGTGATTGTATTGTTAAATTTATGATGAAATTGTCCAACATATCAGTTAATACGTCTTTCCCCAGTGCATCTTTTCTACCTCCTTCATTGATTTGTGCCCATATTAGCTCGATAGCATTCGTATCACAATGGCACGGAAGTAAGGTATGTCCTTTAATTCAGATATGGAGTCGATTGTATGCAGTTTGGACTTACGTTTGTTTCTCTTAATTATCTCGTACAACGCCAGTTTTGATACCATGTTCCATTATTACCATATTTCATTGTCAATATAAAGCATCGTTTGTAAATAAGCAAGCCACGGAACCTGTCTGACGCAGACTAGGCAGTCGTGGATGCAATGTGTTTACACAGCGTTTCACCCCTCCCTTGTTACAGAGAGGGGTAGCGCTAAGTAGGTCATGTTCCAAGTTAAACCTTACGAACCTTAGTATAGTCCAGCAACGCAAATAAGGTCCCTGTAAGGAATGTGCGTGTTACATAGTGGGACAAGGACAGCGCATGTGTGTGGCAGAGAACGCCTGTTACACAAGGAGTAGAACCGTTAAAAAATATGCGTCCTATTCACTCTGTTCACTAAAACCGAGAAGATTCATTCACAAAATTAGAAGCCGTCAGAATGTTTTTGAATGGTCTGTAACTGAACTGACATGGGGTGTCATAAATCCGTCCAGGGAGGGTGTGGGAACCTTTGCCAACCCCCCTGCGTCTCGTCCCTCGGAGACTTTCTCTCCTGTGGAGGTCATTTGCGCTGCCAGAACTGTTTCAATATGTTCACGTAAAATGTAAGGATACCTGCGAGGGGTATGAAGGTGTGTTCCTTAATTATTCCCCACAGAAACACATCACATTGTCTTCGTCCATGATACTGAAAATGTGATCGAGCAGGATACAGCTTTTGTACTAAGGGTTGATTTACTTTATCCAACTTGAACTTGTTCCAAATGTTTTAACTCACAAAATGTTACCAAATTCCCTTGAGTTCGATGTGTGTACACGTCTGAATTGACATTTATCATATTTGTATGTCTATTTGTAATCAAGTATGGACAGCAACCCACACATATGTTTTCAGAATGTAACGTTCTTTGCTGGTTTGTCCCGACCAAGAAACGACAGTTCTGTTTATTCACGTGAACACTTAACAAAACATCGCGTTCGTCACTCCACCACATACTGCGGATATAGGCAGGATCTTCATAAAAAGAAAGATAACTCTTGACAAAAGCGCGTTCTTCAAAGTGAAATTCCCTTAACTCGTGCAAAACCTGAATTTTGTGCGAGCGTGTTCCATTGTCATGTCATAACATTCATTGAACACTGCTGCATGCTATACAATGCTCTTTTGATATTCGACGTTCACTTTTCTTTGGAGAAATTGTGGCTTTGTCCAGTACACATCCAATATTGTCATTTGTTCTAGTGCTCTGGTTGTCCACTCTTCCCGTGATTGGTAAGAACCTGTCATTTGAAACATTACGAACTATTTTGTAGCTGGTTTATGAAACACACGCAGTTTTCAGTAATAGTCCGTTTTTTTCGAGTACCATAGAAGTGAAAATCATGTTGAACAGCTGAAGAGCGCTCTTGTGAGGTGTTAACTGTTGCTCTTGCCCACTCTAGCGATTTAAATAATAAATTATATATAGTTTCGGTTATCTTTTATGTAGCACACTTGATTGCCATTTCTAATGTGATTTCCCTCCTGATTTGTTGCATAATGATCTCAAAGTCCCCTTTTGCTCACAGATGAAGAGGGATATACATCGTAACTTTGACCTAAGGAGGAAAAGGCTCAAAATTCAGCGTTTTATGATGTGCGTCAGAGTGAACTTGAACACGCGCTTAATATATTGTAAATCATACGTCACTGAAAACTCCAAATTATATGTCCTAGAAAATTACAAAATACTTTGCTGTGTATTCACTTAGTGAGAAATCTACAATTTCAAAATCAGATACCTAATATTACAGCAATCGACCGAGATGACTTCGCAGTACCATAAGAAGCTCGTATTCGGGAAGGCCTGGGTTCTAAGTTTCAGGAGTAGCCGCTCTGAGCATAGGTTTTCATGGTGATTGCTATTTAGAAAAGACATTACGTCCTCCGACGTTAATACATATCGGATGCTGAATGAAAATATATTATGCTCAAATGAGGGTCCATATAATTTAAATTACCCGACATTTATCTTTCAGGATAAGGAAAAACCTCGGAAATCTTTTATCCAGATAACTCATCCTGACAGAGATTCAAACTCGGGACCTCTTGAATGTGATGCAGACACACTATAGAAGCGGGTGAACGCTGCAGTGATTGCTACCACGAATTCATACTTTAGTTGTATTTAGGGATTATGGAAGTTACAACTGATAGCGCAGATGCTTGTTCTTTGATACGTTCTTAACGACAGGCTTCTCAGGTGAGTCGAGTGCTCCCCGATTCCGCCAGAGGGAAGCGTCCCCAGAGCAGCCCGCCGATGTGGTCCATTTCATTAAGCTTAGCATCGTTATGGACTTCTGCGCGACTCTGAAGGCTGGCTGCCCACTGCCTGTAGTCTTCTTTGGTTATTTCGTCTCATACTATTTTTCTAGTGGGGTTGGTAAACACAAGATAGTCGTGTTGGGTTTAGGGCCTCCGTTCTCCGGTCTTGGGTTACATCAGTATTGCAGTTCTGTCCAGTCAAATATTTAAGATAATGTTGAAAGCATGGTTGTTCGTCGTTTATTCAATGGAAAGCGCAGTAAACAAAAGTGTGATGGTAAAACAGATCGATTGTGAGTTACTGTTGAAATAAGCAAATTTATATGTCTATTGTCAATGGGAAACATGTGTTTGTGTTAGGGATGCGCATGCGCATGCGGTCACGTGGGCGGCGGGGGAAGGTGAGGCAGGCTGCCTAGTCTGCCCCTGGCAAGTTGCCGCGCTACCGAAGGTAAAAACCAGCGCATCCGTTAGCCGCATTCAGTACACACTTGTAAAGCGCAGAGGAGAGACTATTATGCCCACGTGGTTTTCACTTCACGCTGACTGCGAACATATCGCAGCGAATATTACGGTGATATTTGTAGTGCAAGTGATCTGTGATGAGCAGCAGTTGTTGTCTGTCGCCCCTCCCTGCTAGAATGGAGGCCTTCACCATGAGGTTGTGTGTTCGAGCCGCGGATCAGTACGAGCGCCTTTTGGAACTAAATCGCTTCTCGAAAAAGGTCAGTAAAGCGATCTTTACTTTGCACTTGTTTTGTGTGTTTGTGTTTAACATATTCCGTTTTTATTATATAAGGCACCACAGGCATTATTGTAATGTGTGACGGTTGTGAGGTTCTGCTTAGGCAGATTAGAAAGTATGATCTAAAATAAAACACGAGGTAAAATATTTAAACGAATGATTTTAAAAATTATTTAGAAATAAAGCTGAACTAATTAATACTTGCTTTAGTTTAGTTTATTTACGTTTGAAAAACCGTCTTATTTGTATCACTAAACAGGAGTTGCATTTTAAAAATAAATTCCACTTTTTTTTTTTACATTTTTAATTTGATTTTTACACAGTTATGTTTATGGACTCTGAATTTTGGGAAAATATACATTAATAAAAAGTTTACCTGTGATATTTTTGACTGATTAAGTCTGACACGATAGACGTCTTTTTAATTTACAATTAATTTTCTCCATTTTTAAGGATTCGGTGAAAGTACAGAATCACACGAATGAACTAAACTCACTATTTTTCTTAGTATATTAAGCTGGTGGCTTTGAAATAAAACCAGTCAAAATGGAAAGCTTCACGAGTTAAATGGACTACATATTTCTGTGAAGTGAGCCACAGTTTTTCAGAAAAGAAGAGGAAGGACAGGGGGAAATAGGCAAAATTTTATTTTGTTCAAGATTAATATTAAACGAATACAAGCACGAGTATTGAATGAAAATCATAGCTGTCGTTAGTTTAGGGAGCAAAATAGCTTTCATTCTTTAAATTGAAGAGTTACGCTAAAATAACTTACAAATGTAACATTGGGACTTAATGAAGTCGTTACTTTCCAGATAACCATAGAGATATATAAGAGCAGTAAGGTTACGAAAGTGCCTTAGCGACAGTATCTTTTTTTTTGTACACAGAGGTTCTATTGTTTGTTAAGCCTTCGGTAAACGCATGTGAATGCCGTTTCATGTTGGGCTCTTAGTCAAACAATCGGCATTGTCTCACCGGAAAACGCCGGTTAGTCATCGGAGCACCCCTTTAGTCATGAACGCATGACAGGCATGTGACTGTTAAAGGGTTTCTGGTCATTTTAACAACATGAGTACGTCAGCTTTTTGAAGAAATCACTTTAAATTCCAATTTCGTACAAGTAAGACGGAAAAGTAGGAGTAATCTAAAGAATTGCTTGTTTGAGGAAGTTCTAGCATTAAAAATAAGCTATCTTCCATCACAAGGAACTATTTTCCCAATCTTGTGTCGTAAATATTATGGGCTTGGCCGCATGCATGTGTTATTTGGCTCCATGTTGAAAATTCTCACATAATTTGTATCACAATATCATAATTTGTATCACAAATATTAAAAAGACACAAAGTATGCATATTTCACTATCAAATAGAAATAAAGCTAATATAGCTCCTGTAATCGCTTTTGGCAATGAGATAATACAATATACAAATGAAACAAAATTTTGGGGGGTAATTATTGACAAATTTTTAAGCTGGAAGCCGCATATTCAGTATATTACTGCAAAAATTAATAAAGCCCACTACATAATATCAGTGCTAAGGAAAATTTGTAATACACAAACATTAAAGCTGATTTACTATTCATATGTGCAGTCTTATCTTGCATATGGTATCTTTATCTGGGGATCAGCTACCGAAATAAAAGATTTATTTGTAACACAAAAGAAAATAATAAGAAGAATGTTTAATCTAAGTAAAGGGACTCGTTGTATGAAATATTTTAAGGAAAATAATATACTAACTCTGCCATGCCTGTATATCTTAGAAACCGTATGCTTTATAAACAACAACATACAATATTTTCAAACAAATAACACTATTCATGAGCATTATACTAGGAATAGTACTAAATTACATATACTGGGATCAAGATCAAATAAAAAACTTAACTCAGTACTTCATAAAGGGGTTCACATGTACAACTTAATCTTAAAGAAAATCAAAAACAATGATAAGAAAAGATTCAGAAGAGATGTGAAATCATTTTTAATAAATCAGTGCTTCTATAGTACTCAAGAGTTCTTTGAATATTTTAGACACCAGATTAAGTAGAGTAAATGATTACATGAGAATAATTTTATGATACTAATGGTTGACAATTCATGTAAGTTTTCTGTATTTGTTGACATTGATACAATTTAATCTGATTATTGCATGCAGAATTAATTCTGTATTTTCTGAATTTCTAGTTTGTATTGTTTGTACTGTATCTTGAAAAAGCAAATATTTCTGTACAGAAATTAAATGCTAAATAAATAAACAATAGAACGACCTAATTAGATACACAATAATATACTCTTCTAATGTGTCATTGTCGAGATCTTTCAAGTTCCTCAAAAATTCCTTAATCTGTGAACTCTGAACTTTTGAATTTACAACACTGATTTTGAGTCTTTTTCTTATTTTCAATTTTTCTTACACTGATTTGTGTGTGTGTGTGCGTGCGTGTGTGCGCGTGCGTGTGTGCGCGTGCGCGTGTGCGTGTGTGTGATGTTTTGAAACTACACTTCTTTAAACTGTAGTGCATTTTTAAGCGCTTATATTTGTATATAAATACTTCATTTCAAGTATCCTTACATGAAATACAAATGTACACGACAAAATGAATTTTTGAATACCAGAGATATTTACTAACCCATTTTAACAACGATTATCCATGTATGTTTTCTGTAAAAATGTTTTCAAGATATTCTTCTTTCAACTGCACATCCTAGTCTGAGCCCATGCTTTGCTATCTTTATTCTAATAGTAGCGTTACTTCGATATCTCTCTTGCTGAAGTGTTAAAACTGCTTGATCGCCTTTTAGGGAATAGTAATACGCAATCGAAGAAACCTAAAGCATTTATATATGTACATTGTTAGATACCTATATAACATATTAGTTAAACATAAGTTGAAAGTACTTTCCAATTTTTAAACTTTATTTTATACATAATATTTTGCATATAAAATTAGGCAGTATGCACGGGAGCATAGAATCATATTATGCCACCATCACTCGTCCCTACTAAATGATATCATTCTGCAGATCTGTATTGTAAGGAACTGCCAAAAATACATTTTAAAAACATGTCAATGGTTGTGTTTCTAGTGCAGTTAAACTCCCGCCCCTCCCCTTCAGGAGGCAATAAAGGGTGAAAGCATTCACCTGTCAAATCATTTTTCCTGCAGACCAGTAGAATAATTATTACAGGAATATAAATGCTTAAGATGTCATGTTTATTAACAGTCGGCCTCTATTTATACAAACATTCCTCGGCTCACTTCAGCGTTGGAAAGCTATAGTTCTTGACCTTTGTTTTTTTATGTTTACCAGTTGGTGCGTGACTTAAGTGCGTAACGTGAGCGTGTTAAAAAAAGGGTAGCAACACAGCTTGAGCTTACATAAACAAACCATGTGCTGTTAAGGACAGTCTCACATACGAACAGCGTTTAGGCCATTTGTTGAATTAATATCTGGGCGTGACAGCGGTTGTCAACCTTGCATTTCAGCGGTCACACCCGTAAGCAGTTCAAAGTGAATATGTAATACTGCTCAAAATATTGTAAATTTAAGGGGATTGCCGTGCAGTGTTGATTAAAAACTATATATGACCACTGATGCTAGTCTTAGGAACTGTCTCACGTACAAGAGGTTCCGAGTTCGAAACACGTTCAGGGTGAGTTATCTAGATAAGGTTTCTTTCCGGTATTTATTTCCCTTATCCTGGAAAATGAATGTCGGGTAACTCTTAAGGTCTGCGGACCCCGGGCTAATTTGAACATTGTTTCATTCATTTTCCGATATAGCTTAACCGTGGAGGAGGACGTTAATTTAAAAAATCTTAAGAACTATGCGAAATTTCACTCTCTAAGTTTCATAGAAGGGATTATGCCTACATACAGTTTGTATATACTTTTAAAGCCTTATAATTATAAAGTATTCTTCATGCTGGGTGACTTTTGCAACCCTAAGAGACAAAATCTTACTACAGAAAAGACATAGCTTTTCTTAATTTACAGACTTTACAAAATTTACAGACAAATTATTATTATTATTATTATTATTATTATTATTATTATTATTATTATTATTATTATTATTATTATTATTATTATTATTATTATTATTATTATTATTTATTATTATTATTATTATTATTATTATTATTATTATTATTATTATTATTATTATTATTATTATTATTATTATTATTATTATTATTTAGGTGTTCGTTTTTATTTATCGGAATTTTACTTTCCCTTTCCTCAAAAAGGGAGGTTTTTTTTTTTTTTAATTAATGTCTTGGCCATGCAAAGAAGCTGGTTATCAAAGCCATCATAGTATCTACGTGTTAAATGTTTTGACTCGCTAAGTCTCCTATTCCCATTGCATTTGTGAGAAAATATAAATAAATTCTGTATACGTTTGTCTTGATTACGAAATAGAAAAATAAGCATCTTTAATTATATTGCCCACCTCGGTAGCGTGTCTGTCTCACGTTCAAGAGGTCCCGAGTTCGAATCTCGGTCAGGGTGAGTTACCTGGGTACGGTTTTTTCGAGGTTTCCCTTATCCTTCAAGAGGAATGTCGGGTAACTGTAAGCCCCATGGACCCTGGACTCATGTGAGCATCATTTCACTCAATTCATTCACCGTCCGGTATGACTTATCGTTGGAGGACGTAAATTACGAAAGATTTGTGGGTGCACAATGAGCTTCTGTTAAAAATAAAGCGAGTTGTCATGTTTTGAAGACCCAATAGAATCTAAAAGTATTGTAAAAACAATTTCTCTCAGAGGTCTGTGATTAGTATTAGAGAAAATGCACATTGCCGTCTTGTGTTGCTTATTTTGTGTTAAGAATGTTCAACTGCAGGGCGGCTTACTTCTTTATAAAACATGATTGAGGCAAGGGAAAAAAGAACACTAGAAGGACAAAACGCCTGAAATGCCTGACATAGCAGGGATGCTGCGGGAAACAAGAGAAAAGCGATATCCAAAAATACACGCGGTGTATAATAAAGACAGTGGCAGACCTTGCGGCGCCTTATAGCGAACGACCGGTACATTCATCACAGCCAGCCACTAGAGAATATCTCGCCTTATTTAGTACAATAAACAGGAGCGGTTCGCCATGGAATGAAATGAAATGCTGTAACAATTCCTCTCGTGGAAGCTTATGTAAGACCAAGGTCTGCTGCGAAACCAGACACTGGGGCTCCTTGGTAATTTGCACACTGTACCTTCCCTACTGCTTGCCTATTTTGAAGTCGAAACTATGCATTCAAGTTCAGTCTCCTCTAAGATTGGCAGAAAACTCCCCTTTTGCAGAAAACATTTTAGGGTATCTTTTTCTTTCTTAAAAAAAATGGAAAGTTAGAGTCAGACTGAAAAATGTAATGCCATAGACGGGATTTGAACCACGGATCTCTCGGTCTCCGTTCAGTTGCTCTACCCACTGAGATACTATGGAAGCGTGTCAGCACATTAAATCCTGCAACTGACTCGTGTTTATTTTAACAACTAGGAGTTTTCATAAATAATGAGACAACCACCTTAATGGCGATTTACAACGTGTACATACTTGAAGTCGCGGGATTTATAGTTGAGACCACTATTAGGCCAGTTAATGGAAATTAAAATTTATTATAATTAAATTTTGATTAAAGTGCTATAATTGTTAAGATATTTTAATGGCCGACTGTGATCTATACCATCGATACTTGCGACGTCTCTGTATGTTATCGACATTGAACTATATTTCAACAAATTCGCTCGGTGCTTTTTTGATACTTCGGTGGTAATTCTGCAAATTTTAATTTTATTTTATAATCACAAAAAATTATTGCCGCAAGTTGAACAGAACCCTGTATACCTCAATGGCGATTTGTCACCTCCTCTTTCTAGTGTAGTAGATAACTGGAAAACAAATTCAGAATTTCTTCTTCTTCTTCTTCTTCTTCTTCTTCTTCTTTCTTCTTCTTCTTCTTCTTCTTCTTCTTCTTCTTCTTCTTCTTCTTCTTCTTCTTCTTCTTCTTCTTCTTCTTCTTCTTCTTCTTCTTCTTCTTCTTCTTCTTCTTCTTCTTCTTCTTCTTCTTCTTCTTTTCTTCTTCTTCTTCTTCTTCTTCTTCTTCTTCTTCTTCTTCTTCTTCTTCTTCTTCTTCTTCTTCTTCTTCTTCTTCTTCTTCTTCTTCTTCTTCTTCTTCTTCTTCTTCTTCTTCTTCTTCTTCTTCTTCTTCTTCTTCTTCTTCTTCTTCTTCTTCTTCTTCTTCTTCTTCTTCTTCTTCTTCTTCTTCTTCTTCTTCTTCTTCTTCTTCTTCTTTCTTCTTCTTCTTCTTCTTCTTCTTCTTCTTCTTCTTCTTCTTCTTCTTCTTCTTCTTCTTCTTCT
This sequence comes from Mantis religiosa, assembly GCA_030765055.1. Classification (NCBI taxonomy): domain Eukaryota; kingdom Metazoa; phylum Arthropoda; class Insecta; order Mantodea; family Mantidae; genus Mantis; species Mantis religiosa. The sequence goes on along the minus strand of CM060957.1, from coordinate 102,805,070 downwards.
TCTTCTTCTTCTTCTTCTTCTTCTTCTTCTTCTTCTTCTTCTTCTTCTTCTTCTTCTTCTTCTTCTTCTTCTTCTTCTTCTTCTTCTTCTTCTTCTTCTTCTTCTTCTTCTTCTTCTTCTTCTTCTTCTTCTTCTTCTTCTTCTTCTTCTTCTTCACTTCATGGATTAGGCTCTCGCGTGTTCCGTCTTCACAGTGTCTCCTTCCATCTTTTCCTCGGCCTCCCTACGTCCCTCTTTCCTTTAGGACTATATTGGAAAACTACTTTTGGCAGTCTTGTACCATCCATTCTTCCAACATGTTCAAACCATCTTCTTCTGTACCTATCCATTCTTGAGGTGATAGCTTCCACTTATAATTCATTTCTTATATTTTCATTTCTGACTATCTTCTCTTATACATCCTTTTGTTCTTCTCAAGAATCTCATTTCGCAACTTTGTATTCTGCCGATGGTTCTTCGTCTAGGTTCCCAGTTTTCACATCTATAAAGTAACGTTGGGACCGCCATGGTGTTATAAAATTTTATTCTTGTTTCAGATCTTGTTTTATTCTTTAGGGTTTTGTGAATTGTTCCACAAATTGTTTGAAATCTCATTAATTTTTTGTTCGTATCTTTATCTTTCTCATTGCTGATTTCACATCCTAAATAATTGAAGGATACTTGTTCCAATACTTTGTCATTAACGACTGTTTTCGACCTTATTGGTATTTTGCCCCAGTTTGCCATTATTTTTTACTTTTCTATTGATATTTCAATATTAAAACTTCTGCATATTTGATTAAGGTGGCGTACTGAACTTTATAGATCATCTTCTGTTTCCTGTATAATTACTACGTCATCTGCATATAATAAAATATTTAAAATATTTCCTTGGGCTACTTTTATGCCGGCGTCAATTTTTTTGTCTCCAATTTTGGATTATTTTATTAACATAAATGCTAAAAAGTTTCGACATTGGGCACCCTTGTCTGACTTCTTTGTCAGTTACATAATTTAGTTCAGAATTTTCAGAACTAAAAAGAATTGGCCGCATCAGTTTTCACTGAAAGACTATTTAGCACACCAGGACTCATATGTGACAGAAAAAGAAATAAACTTGACCCTGAAAGAGTGAAAATTCTAGCATTTTTGAACAAAATTTACAGAAGAGGACTGTTTTGCTTTTTTAAATTTCTAATGTAGAGGATAAAAATCAGAACACTGATCTTTTTTAAGTTTTTCCTTAAATATGTGCATCTATTTAATTTTATTGGCATTACAGAGTTCGCCCAACATTTTATTTTCTGTTGAAAGTAGAAGTACAAATGGCGGTATCGCAGTATCGGATATCGTGGAAAATACCGTATATCGGTATCGAGAATCGAGTATCAGAAAAACTGGAATCGATCTATTCCTTATATATCGAAAACTTTCCGGAATAACGTTTAGTCCTATTCATTCTGAATGACTATAACGTAATTGGCGTTAGAGACACAGTCTTAATACACAAAAAATGTGGACGTCGTACACACAATCTACGTCAAATAAACATTGTTGTAAGGTTAACCATTTCCGAAGTGTTTACGTCCTCCAACGTTAATTCATATCACGATGAATGAAATGAATGAAATTATGCGCAAATTTGCCTGGAGCCCATAGAGCTTGAGTTACCTGCCATTCACCTTTCGGGATGAAAGAGAACCCTAGGAAAAAGCCTTATTCAGATAACTCGCCTGACGGAGATTCAAACTCGGTACCTCTTGAACGTGAGGCAGACACGCTACTACTTACGCTACAGAGGCGGGCAAAAAGAAAGTAAAGATATTTGAATGACAAAGTAATTATATGTGCGTGATATAACAAAACTTCATACACAAAAATGTGGATCTCATTAATGCACACAATCTACGACAAACAAGCATTGCTGTGGGTTTAATTGGCACATTTTCGTCGTATGTAATTCCCTTATACCTAAAACTATGCGTAATGCTGTTTTATGCACTAAATCGGGCATGCAGAATTTGAACACAATTGCGTCAAAAGCCCGGGTACGTCATTATTGCCTTTCTCAAACGCCAAATTGAGGGGTATACCTTCCACAGAGTTTATAATCCGCTACTCACGGTTTACAAGGATAAAGACGTCATGGGAGGTATGTTTCCCCCCTCTGTTTTCGCCCTTTCTTCCTGAGTCATGCACCCCTTGGTTGCAACAGCGACCGAGTGCCGGAAATAAGAAATTTTAGAGGAGAGGTCTTTGGGGCAACGCTCCATTTAGAATTATATTTAGAACCAGTGTCCTCGTTACCTCTGTTAACTTGTCGCTCAAATCAGTGCTGCTAGTTTTAATAATTTGTAAGTGAACATAAAGCTCGTCAAATGTTTAAAAGAGCACAATATTAATACGTATAAATGTGCTGATAGACCGATACATTTCTAAAACGTGGAGAACAATTTCATTGTTGCACTAGGTGGTTTGTTGTGTATAGTTTTGCTTTGGTATATGCATTTAGACTGTGGATTAAGTCAGGGACTTGGAAAATGAAATAAGAAAGCATGTATAAAGATAAACGAAACAGCAGACAGCTTCCAAAAATGAGATGTGAGAGCAAACAGTATCCAAAACAATTTTTTCTGCCTCACGTTCAAGAGGTCCCAAGCTCATGGTCCGCGCCGTGGTCGAATGGTTAGACCACCAGACTGTCAACAAAGTGGCTCGGGTTCGATCCCAGGCGACCGTATGTGAGATTTTGGTGGAAAATACGGCGTCGGAGTGGGTTTTCTCCGGGTGCTCCGGTTTCCCCCGTCATCTCATTCCACCGGTGCCCCATCTTCATCTGATGTCATCAGTGTTACCGCCTGCGGTGCCGCATATACTAAAAATGAGCGTTAAATACTACAAAAAAGTCTCTAGTTCGAATCTCGGTCATGGTGAGCTCTCTGGATAAGGTTTATTACCTTTTCCTAATATATGAATGTCAGGTAACTCTAAGCTGTACAATCCTGGCTCATTTGAACATCATTTCAACCATTTCATTCATCCTCTGTTATGATTTAACGTTGGAGGATGTAAATTTGGAGGAAAAAACATCAAAAACATTGAAACAGAACTTACGGGATCTGAAGTATGTAAAGAGTTTACGGGTTCAAAGAATCAAAATGAAAGCATATTATATGCAAAAAGAGTAAAGAAAAGCTTTGAAGAAATCTTTCGGAATACTCCTCGGAGCAGGCATAAGTTTTTGAATTTCCATTTGAGTTAGATTAGGTATTTCCAAATATTATTTTATTTCAGGATTCTCCTTAGAATTGACTCCAATGGGGAGGACCTTTATGCTTCACCGAGAATCAGCTATCAGATATTTTTACAATGTCCATGCAGTGAAGTACACTTTTAGATCCCCTTTGCTTTGCAACTATCACAATAAGCATGATATTGTCAAATCTTAATAATACACAAAATTTCAAACAAAATTCAGTCAGTAAACCATTACTTTCAAAATAAATGTTATATATTGACGAGAGCAACCATAACATACATTTTGGTTCATTATTTCTCGAAATGTTGATTAATTAGTCTTCGTGGCTCGGTAGTTTTTGCTAAGATGCGAGAAGGCGTTTTGTGCTATCATGATAGGTTTAGTTGAATTGCCACGACTCTTTTGATATAGGACGAGGGAATTTTTCTGAGAATTTAATTTATAATTTTGTTAATCTCTGATCTGGAATTTATTTAATCCCCCCCCCCCTGGATCAACTACAGAGAGCTGAGAAGGGACAGAAGGTCATTGGATATAGGAATATAGGAAACCCTTTGAGAAGTAATAAGATTTTACTAAAATTACTTTGAATTACTGTTTGCTCTCAGATATTGCACTATCTGACACACAACCAAACATATTGCGAAGCGCTGCATTAGCTTATGTTGTTTATTACAGGAGCGAAACAAAGGGATTTTGATTCCCTCTTTCGTTATAATATTCAATCATGTTATTATGATTTCTCACGCCTGTTGCTGTGATTGCATCTGAACAGCGTGCATATACACTGTCTTTTCGTGTATGTGCGATAGGCTTGCCTAAACAGCTCCGTTTCACATATTTTCCAATACGCTTCCACGCTTTGCCAAGTAGTAACACAGGTACTGCCTACTACTTGCAAAAAAAGCAGGAGTAGTAATAATTGCCAGTACAAGACACATTTTCTGATATTCCTGGTCGGTTTGTCAAGCATGTTTTCAGTAATTAAGTTTGCTATATTTGCTTGAACAAAGCTGCGATTAGTGAACTTTGTCAGTTTTGAAAAACTACTCAACTTCTGATAGGAATTGGGTAAGACAGTTAAAAGAGGAATTTTATTGTTGAAAGCTTTGACAGCCCAATGACGTTTCCTAAGTTTGTCTTCAACCACCTGAAGAACAGCTGCAAGTGATCAAAAATACACCTTCAGCAACAAGAACATTTCGACAATTTGGCTATTCAAACCTTGCGACTTCAAAACCTGACAACCTCAGTCGTCCATAATGTTTTGTAGGAAAGAAGACGCGCTGTCGGAAAAATACACACAAAAAACCAAGCAGCAACATGCTGTTCCTGTAGTGATGTGGCAAAACAACTGTTGCAAAATGATGTGTTCTTAAATAGAACATACGTCAACTTTCTCAAGAGTCTAATGCATCTCCGCTTCTTTTTATGGCGCGGCTGTGTGTAAATACTTTCTGGAGGAAATAAATAGACTTTCTTGACAAAGAAGAACGATCGTAAATACTTAATTGGGCCTCGGTAGTTGTCAATTTATCATTTAGATTAGATCGGATAAGTATCAGCACTTAAACTCTATATTTGACGGTGATGACGCCATGTTTACGCACCATATCCTGGTGAGTAAAAGAGTACCGCATGTGGCAGAGAGGGGAAAAAATTAAATATGGTGTCTGGAAATGCGATACCTTGCAAGCTGTTTTTCTTAATTTTTCTAACGGATGTTGCAGTTAACATTAATCTCTTTTCATGTGCTCTGATGCTTATTTTAAAACATTTAGGATAAAGTTGATGTATTGATATACAAGTTACGAATTTACAGTATAGAGGAAACATATTTAAAAAAATAGTTATGCACAAAGTAATTCCCATTGTTCAATAAATCACTTCACAAACGCGTTTTGTGCAATCGTATATTTTGAAAATGTAAGAGGCTTAAATACTAGAGTGACCTGGTTTAAATTTTCCTGAATATAAATTGACATAATGGATTCAAGTGCGCAGTCATTCCGAAGGCCGCGACATCATTACACAGTTTTACCCACAACAGCTTAAAATGAGATTAGCAAGTCAGCAACCCTGGGTTGACATATGCTTCATTATAATACCAGCTTCCAATGTGTGGGTCCGCACTCTTAAAAGAAAGGTAAGATAAAATAGGGTCATACAAAAAGCTTATTACAGGCACTGAAATATTATAGGCTCCTCGAAATATTTTGTTTGTTGTAATTGTAAGAAAATATCCAACCTCAAATAGTTCGTGAATTGCACTTTTGGTAAGAGAATTTTACTATTTGATTACATACAAGTTCATCCAGATGAACAAGAGTTATGTACATTTTCTCATAAAATGTATTTCTCAGGTGCTCAAGGCAAACTGAAAAATATTAAGCGAGGCCCAGTGCTTGAGGTCTCAACGCCTGAATGGTCTGAAGAGAGCTGCAGGCGTCCACAGCAACTGGACGAACAGGAAGATCCAAATCACGAAGATCCCCATAGTGACCGTCGTTAACTGGCACTCCTCAATCATTACATAGCTCATCAACTGCACCGAAGCTAATGGCTCTCGTCAGCTTGGTCATGACCCTCAAGCAGTAACAGGATGTTGGGATAGCTCCGGAATTGTCTCACGGGGTCTGCAAATAGCGGAGAAATCGTGAGACACGCCAGCCCTGGAGCACACGACTTGACTCACTAAAGACGAACAAGTTTCTTCAATAATTTATAACAATCTCTCTATATGCAACGACTTCACGATATGCAAGGCTATAATGAGCAGTTAATGTTCAATATTCACGTGCAAGTTGTAGAGTACCTCTGTTTTGTTCTCAAGCTCCTACGTTCAATATATTTTCTTAAATTAAGAAGCCAAGCCTTTTGATAGTAATTCAGGAGCTAGGGAAGATATTTTGCTCAGAAATAGTAATGGTATAATAAACTGTTTGATATTGATGCCTTCTTGTCAGCAAGTTTAAGGTTATACGAGTGACTTAATGTGGCATGTAGTGGAACTCTACATGGATGAACGTAATTTATGGACATGCCAAATGAGAGAGAATTGCCAATGGAGAGAAAACAAGTTAAAAGAATAAAAAGGATTGTAAAGTTATTTCTTAATGCTTTAAAAACTAGACGAGGTACTTCTATTAAAGTTTCAATTTTAGTATTATTTAGAAACTTTTGCATGACTTTTACACTTGTCATTTGAAATAGATTAATTGCATCAGAGAGATAAAAGATTATTGCACTAGAAAAAGAGAACGGGAAAATTACTGCTTAAATCTCGAATCAAAGAAACCCAGAATCAGCAAAATCTTGTTAAACAACTCAGAGTTTAGAACACGCGATAACATTCAAAAGTAAAAAATGCAGCTCATCTGATAAGATAAACGTGTTCTTTATATTTCTTCAGAGTATATGTAAATGCTAACCAAATATTTAACTTGGAATATTTTTTTTATATCTTAGTGCAGTCTTATGGGTATATCCTCTTACGGTTTGACAATATGTCCTTTTTATCGTTATTTCGTTAACGTCCCATTGTTTCAGTGCACTTCGTTTTAAATGTATTTAATTTTATAGAATATTTTAAGAAAATTATTAAAGATTATTATAATCAAATAGAAGTGTAAAGCAAATTTCTCAATTTTCTTGCTTTTACAAATGTATTTCTAGTTTCTAATCACATTTTTTTAAATGAGTTTTCTGAGAAAGTGATAGTTTAAAGTAATTCCGTATCTATCTCACATTCAAGAGGCCCCGAGTACGAATCTCTGTCGGACGAGTTATATGGCCAAGACTTTTCTGGGGGTTGTCCTTATCTTGGAGGACAGATGGTGGGTAGCTCTAAGGTTTATGAACCCTGGGCTCATTTGAGCATCATTTCATTCATTTCCTTCATCGTACGATATTACTTTAAGTTGGAGGATGTTAATTTTAAAAAATCCCCCGTTTAACTTAATATTTGTTGAAACTCAAACGTGTTCTGTGATACAATGTGTAAGCACATTTCTCTTCGTATAGCCGGAATTAACCTATCAAAGCGCTAGAAGAGCTATAAATAATTTTATCCTGTTTTTTTTAATACAGCCAGAAACAATTAAAGTCTCTTATGAAGTTTTCACTATTTTTGTAATTTTTATAATAATTCGCCATTTCTTTCTACCACGACGTCCTGCAACCATTGAAAGGTTCTGTTCAAACAGCAGCAGTTCTGTTTATATCCGAATCATAATTAATTCATTCGGTTTTGAGCTCCTGTAAGAATGCTATGCTAGGAGCTTTTTAAAAAGGTCACTTCGTCTTGTCACCCTGGTGTGGCCTTACGTTGTTTATTCTGTTTGAAACTGCATGGACCTGTCCTTAAAAAAATTAAGCGGTTTTAATGAAAAACATTGAACATATAAACTTATGTTTCTTTTTCTTTATGCTTTAAAAGGATCAGAAGTTTCTGTGCGTTAATTTGGCCGCTAGAATTGTTTGAAATGGAGACGAATGTTCTATTGGTATTGAACTCCGATAAATCCACAATTTTGTTATGTAAACTAGGTTGCATGTACTCTTCCTGTTACATAAGAGGAATAGAGGAAATAGTTCAGAATACTGTAATTTGTCGTTATCTTCCGTAGCACTCGATAGGTGTTATTAATTCGTGGAAGCCTTTGTCAGTGTCAGGTATCGAACTATTTGTTCCGCTGTCGGCGAAATGGCTTTGCAATTCATATCACCCAGAGCGGAACACATTCGGTTGAATGAAAGCCGGTGATCCAAACGAGCTACATTTTCGACCTGGTGATTGCATCCTGTGCTATCTTCGGAAACAATGTAACGGAAGTGCCGCTATGTGTATTCACCAAATTGTTTCCGGATGTGATGACGATGAGCATGACCTACTTGGCTGCTGCAGGCCTGTTTCACTGTTGACCTGCTCTCTGCGTGCTGCGACCGGATTTTACTTCAAGTAACACTTTTTAGATGCTATGAAACGTGTGGTTTGCTCATCACTTTCCTCGCGATGAAGTACTGCATGGGACCCGAAACATCGACATCGTGATTCCATGCCAAAAACACGTTAAAGCTTCTTGGCGGGAAGATAATTAAAAAGCAGGCCACAATGGATGGTTTTGAAACTTATGCATGAAATCACGAGAAACAAGAATATTAAACATTTCAAAAATATATATGGTAAAGAATTATTAAACTCAAATCAATAGCAATGAATACCTGTTAGTGGATAAGCCTTTCAAGTCGCCATTAAGAAGTAGTCTCATGTGTATATGAGAATTGCCTAGTGGTTTATCGGCATAATGCGAGTCATTTGCAAAATTGTCATACTGGCACTTTGGCCATGGTAGCTCAATGTTTAGAGCAACCAGACGGAGACCGGGAGATCCGTGTTCAAATCCGGCTATGGTATTGAATTTTTCAATCTGACTCAACCTGTCCAGAATTTGGCCCACACACGGCTGGTGTAAAAGAACAATTTAATTTCCATTAAGCATTAAAAGTAATCGGCACTAATATTTATAATAATACAGAATTACTTTTATGGTTTATATTTGTTCAAAAATGTAAGTAGCTCTGCGGTTTGTCGCGAAATAAACAAGATATATTACCCACCAAAACTAAACTTCAGCGTTTCAAATTTTCGCTGTTAAATTCACACATTTTTAAGTGTAAATTGTAATTTGAAATACAAACTGCAAATTCTGTTGCTTCTCGCGGTTTTATCGACTGTTCTTTCCATTACAAAACGGACTTCAGAATGGAATGACGTATAAACCTTAAGGGGACAGAGGAATTTTAAGGAATCAAAATGACAGTTAAAATGTAAGTATTTTAGTTTAAATTTGCCCAAGATTAATTACAGTTCAGTACCTACATCATCATGATTCTCTAGTAGGCAGTTCGTCACTCCAAGGGTTAAACCCTTGAAGATGGGCGCGCCTTCTGGGAGTGGACATTACGAAAGGCCGATATCCGGCCGGACCTTCCCGGTATATACATCTCACCTTAAAGGGCGTTACCGTTATACAAACATCCTGGAGTATACTGATACAGAATTCAGTAACCTTCACAGGACTTTGATTTGCTTTACATTTGGATGCTTTCAGAACTAATAAATAATGTAATAGACACGTTTTACATCCGCCCACTCTTCTCATTAAAAACCCATAAACTAATATATGAGTCATCTGTACACCGAAGGAGGCTCAACAGTAGTAGAATGAGGTTTCAGACAACGCTAATCTTAATTTCAGTCTAACAGTCGTACAAATAACAGGTACCATTAGGTAGCAAATATGATTTGAATAGAAACAGCTAAAATGTTGATCTTGTATTTTATTATTAAACAATCAGTCAACCATAGTTTGTCATGTTTTCATTGAAAGTCCAGACAAAATCATCCATGTGGTGTTTAGTCGCAGTTCATTGTTGCAAAATCCTTCCAAGTATTTGGCAACTCTGTGATATGGCCAAACTGCTAAGGACGTCATTCGAAGATAAAATCCGTATAGAATTTCTTTATTAAGGGGGCATTGCCTTCAGTGAACACAATAACGAACAAATTTGACCCTTGCTATATTTAAGTTTTGAAAAAGAAAAAAGAAAAATCTGGATTAATCGGGCATGTTATCCACGAGTTTACACGGTTTCGTAACATAATCCTCTTGCGTAAATATGCCGCGCCTCCTTATCGTAAGATTTGTGTGAGGAAACTTGATTGGAGAGTTAGTTGTTAGTATATCAACTCCTTTTTTAACGACGCATCTTTTCAGAGCCTTATCTGGCATGTCTATACTGCCCTTTTTGGTTAAATGCCAAATTTTGACCAAAAATGTTTTTAGAAAGATTATCTTGCTTACTGCGAATTATTATAATTATTATAGAGTTTTGATGATGAGTGTTACCCTAATTTTCGTGATAAATATGTAATTTTCGACGTTTCTTGTAAATAGATTTCAAAATCTCTGTAAAAACATGTATCATCTACGAACTTTAGTATTTTAATTTGTAAAGGAATATAAAACATTTTAATATTTTGAAATCAATTCAACTGATCACCTAATCCTCTTCTCACACCTAAGATTCTAACTCTCCCAATGCTCCACAGTTGAAAACAAAATCCACGTACACGCCCGAGAAGGCCAAGGAAGAAATTGCCAGCTCAATAATGCCACTTTTGAACAAGCCGCTGTTGAACAGTTGACAAGCTACAAATTGCAGAAACCATTAAACCAGTCTCATCCTCTTGGTGGTCAGATGCATCTTTGGAAAATATCTTAACCTCACTTCTAGTGGAGTAATGCTCACTTAAAAAAATTCAGGACCATGGCACGAACTTGAGCCATTGATCTGCTTTCCGTGCCATTGCTATATCACTGGGCTACCGTAAGGAGACAAAACCACAATGCTAATTGAACTTCTCGTCAGGGCCATACGAGTAGGAACGTTCTGACCATGAAATCTCGAGTCAGAGACCTGTGTCACTCTTGGGGAGCTGTAGACTAGCAGATACTTTCAGCAATAAGTCCAGTATATGCTGGGCTATTTCGTCAGGTATCTCAACGGTGAACCTGCACGAAAATTCGTGGTTCGAGTTTTGGCAATGGCATTGATAAATCTGCTTGAACGTTAAGGCTACACCTGAACAATGTGAAAGTGCAATTGTTGACGATAATACACGCTTTGCTGTGAAAGTCACTTCTAATTCAAATATGAACTCTTGAAAAGCAAATGGATACTCTTCATGTCAAAATATGTTTCCCCAGTTGGAGAAAATGTGTGTCAACAACAGGGAATATTTAAAAAAAAAGCTTATTATCGCCAGAAATAATTTGACATTGTTTGCAGCTCTCATTAGTCTTTTGCAGCTTCTCTTGTTTCATCCTTTATTCACTCTGCATCCTCGAAACTGAGCAGATTTGATTTGTATATCACTATTCGTTGAGCTGAATTGCTCAGATGCATACAATGTTCAAGATGTTGCTATTGTAATAATAATAATGTATTCATGGTGCCCCAAATCGTAAATTACTATTAAAATCTTAGTAGTTAGTCACGATTTTGGAGGCAAATTAAATACTTACTTAATCTAAGCTAGTAGTTGTTCTGGAAAGTCTAGTGAACGATGCAATGTATGCAAGTGAACTTCGACTATCGACTAGGTTCATGTCAAAGGACTACACGTGCCTGTAGATCTTATCACAACCCCATTGTACGTATATAGAAACTGAGAAATGTCCCAAAGACGAAATCTTTTATGGCATACGATTTACAGATCTGTGAAACCCAAAGCCATTGTCCACAGCATTTTCCCAGCACTGAGCTGACGTCAAAAGAGAGTAAATAGAGACCACAGATCATAGTTCAACCCGTTTCCCAAACCAAGTGACGTCCGTTTCTTGCTCTATTTCCGTTGTTTTATCGCTCCCGTCTCGCCATAAAACTGATTTTAATGTGAATGGGCCTTTATCTCCCATGCACTTTCAATTTTATTTCTTATTTTGGTCACCTCAGCGTCTCAAAGGCGCCTCTTTCGAGCAATTGGCTTATTCGTTGAACTTGGCATTTCGAGAGCTACTCGAAATAATTGGCAACAGCAGTTAACTGTAAAAAGTATAATTGCTGAAGAGCAGTAGTTTATAAGGAGCTTGCAGTGGGGATCGAAAATTAATTAAAAAAATAAGCTTTTGTAAACCACTGAAGTAATTGAAAATGCAAGCAGTATCAGTTTAAAACTTTTTCTTTCTGAATACAATTAATTGAAAAGTTAGATGTTTTAAGAATAAAACATTTTAAAGTATAAGTTTAGTTCAGTGCGTTTTACAGACAAGTGTGCTTAGATAACTATAGATTGTTTCAGCTTTGTAGCTTTTACAGTTTTGAGACATATGTTTAAAAAAAAAAACGTTCGAAATTTGACTCAACAAACATCACACTTTAAGAGATTTGGGAGAATAGCTATCAAGAACTAGTTGTTATTACAAAATAATAAAAAAAAGTTTTAATAAAAAAAACATGACAACCAACCTTGAAAGAGATCTACGTTCCATTTAAAAGCTTCTCATATTATGATACAAGTTTCTAAGAGCTAGATATATTATGAATAAGGAAAAATTATAAAATTATAAATTTATTTCTTCAGCTACAAAACCTCCAATCACTCAGTTGGATTTATTTATTTGTTGTTTTCCTTTCTAAGTTCTGGTACATACATCATACAACATTAGGACGCTTAATTAAAAAAGTCCTGCGTTCAATTCACGTAGCTTCAAAAACTTTATTTGCAGTGAAGTGTCGAGATCAAACTTTTTGGTATAGGTAAGTAGTAGATAATGTGAGCAGGAAAAAAAGGATTAAAAATTCAGGAAATTTCTCTGGATGTTGCTGTTGCTACATTGGTTTTCCCTCGACAGTATCTGCAACAGTTCCTGCTGGTTGGCTGTAGGGTATCCGAGAAGGAAACCAGAATAAAATGTGATGTAGTCTAGAATAACGTAAATTTGTTGACGTTAAACGAAAGAGGAAAGTAAGGAAGATAATGGAAAGAAAAAATAGTTGACCTTTACCCGTATAGGCTATTTGTAACATTGTTCTTAGAATTGTCAACATCTTTTTCTTCCTTATTTAATTCCAGGACGATAGAAACATGACAAGTGTGTTTCATTGCGTTGCTCAGGTACACTTCGATATGACGATGTTTAAAAATTGGCAAACTGGGCTTCATTTAAGTCATTTTCTCCATGTGAGTGGTAGTAGTTCACATCCGATACCGTTGTTGGGGGACATGGATTCCACTGGCTCGGAAAGTCGCGGCGAGGGAAGCCGAAGCACTGAGCCTGATAGAGGAACCAGGGTTGAGGGTCCAGCCCAACGTCTGCAATGAGAGTGAGGGAAGTGAATGGTAATATGAGGATGAAATGTACGATAGGAAAGATGGAATATGGAGTAATTGGTGGAATGATGACAGGGGAAACCGGAGGACCCGGTGAAATGCCACGCCAGTGCCGTTTTGTCCACAAATCTCACTTTGCGGTCGCCTGGGATCGAACCCGGGCCGCCTTGGTGAGAGTCGAGCGGTCTAACCACTTCACATTTTGGGAAAGGAACTTTTATTGCGGCCAAATGACCATACAAAAAGAGGTACATTTCAAACAAATACAAATTATTCAAGTTTGTGTTCTGGCGCCTTGGTTCGCGTAGTCTTTGATTGATTTTGTTCTTTTCCTGCACAGTTCTATGTGGTAACGTTCACATGTTTGTCCGCATAAGTTGCACTTCTGGCTCATGGTATGGTGTATTCTTGCAGATGAGATGATGGAAACCGTGTACCGCCATTCTAGTAAACACGTGCCTCATCTCAAAGTTGGATGTCCGGTCTATCATGGCTCCCGCTCCATAAAACTCTTAGGGTACTTCTCTTCTTGTTTTTAATGTTGATAAAAGATTTTCTGAGGCTCAAGTGTTGGGGAGAGTCAAAAGTGTCCTTAAGTCCTCGATTAGGAATGTTTCTCTTGTGAGGAGGTAGACGAGTCTGGAGCGTGTAGACACCCCTAATACTCTTTTGATGTATAATTCTTTTACCCTTTCTAGTGCTGATAGGTTCTTTTCGGTGAGGTGTGACCATGTGACTTCTATTGTATACGTTAGTATGGGCATTATTTTAGCTCTGAAGAGCATCAGAGCTAAAATAATGACCATTTGGGAAAGTGTGTAGTCCATATTAGGAAAAATAAGTGCAACAGCAGAAAGATAACTTCCAGCCTCTTGATATACATTTGTCATAACATTTTTTAGCGTATGGCATTTTTATCAAAATCGTTAGAAACGTTTTTGAGAAAATCAAACATGGAAAAATTGTGGTGAGGGGATTTTCTTTACGAGTTTTGGATATGTGGTAGGGAAAGTAAAAATAGCAAACATTTGCTTAATGGTGAATGTATGCGTATTATGTTGTGGGGAAATGTCAGTAATTTATCAATCTTAGTTTGAATTAAACTGTACTTAAAGAGGTTAGAAAGCTCTAGCAAAGAAGTATGAAGATGCAAAAATCTGCATTCCTACAGTAATTACAGTGTCACGTTGTGAGCAGAAGATATTAGATGCAGTTAATTGTGGTGCTTTATTACCAACAAGTGACAGATGAGCCCTTTTAGTGTGGGACGGCGGCTCATTGTCTTACATGACGTCAATTTGCTTGCAGTTACGCTTCGTTAGGAAAAGAGTGGGCCGTGCCCCCTTATCTGTCGAGAAAAACAACATTCTTCTGGATCAAAATTTTCCAACTGGTGATATCGTCTTATCTGCTTGAAAAGCGGGGTCAAGCCGTTAAGAATAAAGCTTCAAATTGTACGAAATATGACGTTATACACAATAGCTGAGGGCACATGTACTATCAGGTTTCGATAACCTCTGTTAGTGCTTATTTTGTGGCATTTCATTGTTTGGTTTTACTTTTGTTTTACATCCGCCAGCAGCAATGTTTGTGCATAAATTTCTATGGAAGTGAGAAACAATATTCTTCTGTGGGGGGCAACCTTCTTACAAAACCCTGCCGCGGCTCAACGTCTGTATTCCAGTTGAATTTTGTAAATGTGGTAAAGTTAAAACTTTTGTTAATTGAGGAATTTAAATTTGTGCAGCAGTATCAATATTTGTACCAACATTGCCGTAAAAAGCTCCACTTTTTTAATATTTGACATTTAGTTTTATTTAAAACTTTATTAAAGCAGGAACCTGTGTAAAACTGTGCATACGCTTTTATTAAATGAAGAGAGCACACATGTATTGTCTTAAATTGCAGAAACCAGAATTATTTTTTAAATCAAATGTATACTTTTTTCCTCTTAGTTACATGTACATGGCGTTTTAAGCTAAACGTTGAGTGTGATCTGCTTTGTAGACATTGTACTGCAGTTTCCTTCGGGGTAATGAATAAAAGTGCTTAAGTTAAATCTTCAAGCAAGGAAGGACAGCCAAGGGCATAGAACCAAAATCATGTAGACAGCAATACAAGGTTTCTAAACAGCAACATGATAGTACTAACTGTAATAAAATACTGCATTGCTATTTACTGAAAGCAAGCCTATTAATACTCAACAGGCATAACTCTTATTATTAAAATTCGAAACTAATTACGTGATATTTACTTACTTATACGTTTATAATCCATTTTTGTTCTTAAAAATAATCTAAAAATATTGTATTACATGGCATATCTTTATTGTAAGCTCAGGTAGTTAAATAAATAAAACTAACTCAAACGTCTCGTCTTTGATATTGTTTCCCTTTCAGGACAATATTTTTGGAGAAAGAAAGCAAAATTGTTGAAAAGCTTATAAGGGTCCCTAAGTGAAAGATTTAAAAATTTCGTTCAAATTTCAGTAATGATTACGTAGCTGTAAAATAAAATTCCAAGAAAATAAAGCTATTTCTATGTTTGAAATAAATTTGATTAAATTAGTATTTTTAATAAAAAGGGTGCATTCGGCTGTACGTTTTCGCAGTCTATGAAGAAAATAGATCTACCAGATACTAACCAACAACCCCTTCCGGGCTGAGGCCTACTCCCCTTACGGCTGCAGCGTTTCCTACGTCTGCCCTGTGAAAGGTACATACCGTTGATCCTAAAATATCAGGTACGTGTATTACATTGTGCAAAAGAAATGGAAAAGCTCTTAAATACCGCAGCTGAATTTATGGATCGAATTCCCATAGAAAGTAAATAGTAAGAAAGTAAATGAAGAGCACAAGATGTTGTGGTTTTAGTTAGTTACCATTGTAGAAATCCATTTTGCATCCAAGCAAAATAATGTAGTCCACCTCTGTGGTGTCTGCTCTACACTCAAGAGGTCCCTAGTTCGAATCTCAAAGAGTTCCCACGATAAGGCTTTTTGAGCGTCATTTCAATCATTTCATTGTCTATCCGTTTAAAGGATATTAAACTACAGTTTAAATAAAGCACCTGCAAAAACACATTTGCTGCCTTCTGTTTATTTCGTAGTGCAATTTATAACATAAAGCTGTCTATATTTATTTGGCTGCTGTATGTAAACTTACGAAGACTGTTTATCTCGAAATTTACCAGTTTATCTGAGTGATCTATTTATCGCAATCGAGGGATCAAAGGCCTTCCGCTATGCCCAAAAAATAAAGTAGAACTGTCTAACTATATCCAGCTCTGACTTCTATTAATAAATAAAACTCTCCTATCAATGTCTCGGGACTTGTTGAAATATTGCCCCACAAAGTAGATTAACTGTGCTTCAAAGAAATAAAACAACCGAGTTCATGGACGTTTGAGTCTTTACAAAGACATCGTTTGAGTAACGGCTCCTTTGTAGGAAGTAATGTTTTTGTCGTCACAGTGATTCGCTGATCCGCGATTTTCGAAAACAAGTTCATGGACGTTTACTAGAATATTCTCCAAGGATGTGAACTTAAGATGGAGGTTTCTCAAAGGGCTTCTCTGTCTTGAAATTCGAGTGGTTCAAGTGCTGCCAAGATCAATAGCTCTTAGTGTTTCATCTGCCAGAAGCTCCTCAAAATATCATCCAAGAGGTGTCCAAAAACAGTGCGTAAAGTTCAAGGTCGTCCGAAGGGCCATATGTACAAAGAGAAGTGTTTGAAACTCCAGAAAATATTTCGCTACGTGCTCATACTATTTATTCCATTTAGTTTTCAAATTCATATATACCTAACAATTTATTATTTATTTATTATCTTCGCCCCCTGTTAAGTTTTGCATTCTCTTGCTAAGTAGAAGCATTACATTCCACCCAAAAATTCAGCATCGAGATTTTGGAAATACTGTTTTAGGGTTCGCCTAGTTAAAAAAAATAGAAACCATATAAAAGGCTTCAGTGAGGAAAGTGTCCATCCTCATCGCAATTAAAAGTGCTTTAAACCCTTGGACATTTTTATATATCCATAAACGTTCTACTATGTTACCATTTACAACATTCCCTTATAATGGACTATGTTTTGGAGAAATGAACATGAATTATTTTTTTCCCAGGGCAAAATAATTTTAATGTCAGACTGCGTCAGTAGCAACAGAACTAGAAGACCTTGTCTTACATAACCCTGGTAGCTAAATGGCAAGCTTTTCCCACCAAATGCTTTCAAAATCTGTTATTTTGGCCACTTTTTTCTGCTTAATAACGTATCATAAAGTATAAATATGATACTTCTCGTATTAATCAGAGTGAAGTTCTCTCCTACAGTAGTATCATACAATTATTACTCAAGTTCTGTAAGAATATTTATTTGATTTAGATAGTTATTTAACTATTTTAACCTATAAGATTCATGCGCATCTTGGATAGTTATTAATAAACTTAGTAACAATTGAAAATGACCATAGACGAAGGATTTGATACCTTTTAAAGCAAGACTCCATTATATTTGGCTAGAGTCAACATGAAAAATTCAATGCCATGGCCTGGACTCGAACCACGGATCTCCCGGTTCCCGTCAGTCGCTCTAACTCATCGAGCTACCATAGCCAACGCGCCGTCCTGACATTAAATTCTCCATTTGACTCGTATATTTCTCCGGTAAACTACTAGGGGCTCTCGCATCCGAGATACACTGTGGCGACTTACTGTCGTAAGTACTTGAGTCCCAGGCTTCATCATTTAACTCTTATTATTTTAGTTATTTTAGAGAATTTAATGTCAGGACGCCGCGTTGGCCATGGTAGCTCAATGGGTTGGAGCGACTGGACGGGAACCGGGAGATCCGTGGTTCGAGTCCCGGCCATGGCATTGAATTTTTCATGTTGACTCTATCCATCAAAAACCGTAGCCTATAAACGGATAGTGTGGAGAAATGACTAAGTTCCATCAATTAACTAAAATCCATTATATTTTCTTAATTCTTAAAATTTATAAAGCAATTATGTTTTAAGATCTATATATAAATTAATATTCCGAACCTAAGTTTAATAAATGTAGAAGTTACAGGGTAATTAATTCCTGCAAAGTTGGGGATAAGATACAAAAAGTGTCAAATTCTGTGTGTGAAAGAGAAGGTTGGATAAAGCAACTCTACTGCTTAAAAAATACGTGTAATTTTCTTTATTAGCCAAGTTAAAATATATTTCTGTGGTAGCACTGTAAGAAGGATGGAAATAGGTGTGTTTTAAGTGAATTCGTAACATTTTAGTTAATGTAAATGTAAACGTAGGAAGTAGCATATCTGCCTCACGTTCAAGAGGTCCCGAGTTCGAATCTTTCTCATGGTGTGCCATCTGGATAAGGTTATTTTCGGGTTCTTCCCTTATCCTGAAAGACGAATAAAAGGTAGCTCTAAGCTCTATGGGCTCATTTAAGCGTCGTTCACCAATTTCATTCATCGTTTGATATGTTCGAAAAAGCATGTCTGCTGGTTTTCAAATGTCTGCATTCTCAGCTAGTCTGTAATGGAAGCTCAACACCGTGAAGCAGTTAAAATTGTCTAGTTAAAGTAACACCGATATCTTTGCTTCAGTTTCTTCAATTCTTTCGTATCTTTATCCTCAGAAGATACTTTCAAAGGTCTAGCTCCTAAAAATACTCTTCAGAACACACGATTCTCATTAGGACTGAAAAGGATAATACAGTTGATATTGCGAGCAGACTGCTAAAAATTTACGCGGAAAGACGAAGGCTATCATTGACCTTGTGGCGTGGCATGATCCGGACACAAGTCGCTTGATCTTGGTCACGTGGATTGGACACCTGAGAAATATTTGACGAGTATAAAGCAGCTCCGCTTTTAATGATATTCGTTGACTCCAGGACAAAACTAAAGTAATACTTTTGAACACTGAGAAAATAGTCTTCTTTTTATCCATTAAGATTGGATTCCGGGAAATACTTTATCGGAACGTTTCTTAAATACGTAAAGGAATTTTCTTCAGAAAAGAGTCTGATACTAGCATTATTCTGTAATTAAAAAAAATCAGGGAACTGGCAACAGAATTGACATTGCAATTAGAATTTCTTGGGTTCAGTGTGGAAAATTTATTGCACACGCAGTTTTCGCACACAAAACTCTTGTCACGTTTATATGAAGGATTCAGAATTTGAGGACGTTATCCACAGTTTAAATAACATGAGGAAATTCACAATAACTGCAATAAATAGATGTTATGGAATAAGCAAGCAATAGTTTTCGGTGTAGTATTTAACTCTCTCTCTGTTTTTAGTACATTTTCCAGCAGACTTTTCAGGCAAGAGGACATATTTGTTGCTACGCCTGATGGTATCCCCAAAAATTCTTCGGCTTCATTCTCTTCGTTCTAGTCCTCAAGTCCAACTTGAATGGTTGTTTGTCAGCAGTGGACTTGGACTAGAGTGAAGGCGTCAAACCGATGACATAGATGGAAATTTATTTTAACAGTTTTTATACTTTATTATAAAGTTTCCTCCTAGAAGCTTGTGGAAAGAATCATTACAAAACTCAAATTGGAGCATCCGCTTGAGCTCGCGCTCCAAATTTCATACTCGTTTTGCAATATACTCCTTCCCTTACTAGTATGATAGTATTTTCTTGTACGGGTGGTTCCTGTGCTTGCTTTTCAAGCGTTATATACTTGTAAGTGCGACTTTACAGTGTTGTACACTTATGTACGTTCGTGTGGTATTTCTTACTGCAGATTTTATCGGCCATCCCTTGTTAGTGAAATGAAACGTAGGGTGGTAACCACAACTAATTTGTTCATTTCCTCCCCATACACTATTATCAGCACAGAATGGGACAGTTTAATTTTGGGCAGAAATGTTTGGAAGCTAGGAAATAGTATCCATGGAGAGTTCCCACGGATTTTTTTATACTACATCCTTCATGAGCAAAACTGTGATTCATTTTGCCGCCCATCCCTTCTTAGTAGAATTAAAAGCAGGAAAAACCGCAAAAACCGCAAGTAATCTACCCATTTCCTTCATATCCACTCTATAATGGGCACTTGAGAAAAGTATCCATACTTGTATGAACTGGAGTCGTACTGAAGTTAATTTTGGAAAGTAATTTTTGGATAGTAGTGACACGTGTTTAACTATTCTTGCACCAAAGCTTCTTTCCAACTTACCCACATTTATGGGAATGGAATGACTCGGAAGTCTCTTATTTTAGCCATACTTCACCGTTATGGAAGTCAGTCGTTAACGTTCCCTCTTAAAAGGCTGAGGGTCAGATCGTGCAAGGTAGCGCCAAGAGGTCACAAACCCACCCACGTCATCGTTGACGCATTTGCTTTGTACATTATACGATGATTTAATTTTCTGTCCCCTTCTCAATTACGTATTCTACATAAACGGGATGCCTTGGCTCATCAGGACTATTTTTAGAGGAGTTTGGACAATGCCCGGACTTGGCCTTTGTCATTTTCCGCCGTTCTACTTTATTAAGGGAAACAAAACAATTAAGTAAGTCATCTTCTGATTTATAAACTTTCAAAGACGAAACTACTGATCCCTTTACTGCTCATCAGTCTTACAAATAAAGATTAAAAGCACACGTTGTTCCACACTCCAGTGGCATTTATTTGGCTGTACTTCAAAGTTAAATGCATTATTTACGCGTACAAATAAATACATAATGAATATTGTAAATCTTTCCCTTTGTAAATCTAAAAGTTTGATATGCAACAATAACGGAGTGGAAATTGTTGGTGTAAGGAAATCTGTTGAAATATTGCACCAGCCAGAAACCATTTAGTGAACTTTCTTCGTCGTTTACTGATAACTATTTTTACTGAAGAATGCTGTTGCTAATGACTTTGAATAGCTGAAGATAATTGTGACTAATGAACCTCAGGCATATTGTGTCTGTGTGTATGTGAGAGCCATCTATACTATGAACACCGTTGGTGCCTCCGGACACCATTTCTGCTGTTCTCCTAAACCCACACCACAGAGGGAGCTTATGAAGAACATGAACTTGCACATTTTATAATAAAATATGAAACACAAGCTGCAAGTTCATATTTGTGAATTCTTCTCTACAAGATATATATGCATTTGACTGCAAAAATCTGTCATCACCAGAGAAATCCGCTACGGTTTACCATCTGCAGAATCAAACCTATGAACACCTGAAATAGTAAAAGGTAAATAGTAATAATTTAGGTCTCTAAAACATAATTTCTTCGTTCATACTTATAGGGAAAATGCCATGATCACTATGATGTCTAAATAGCGGCTAGATTTATGGGAGAAGACATCAGTGTCGTTCCCAAGGAAAGTTGTGTAAGTGTTTGTGACAAGTGCTGTTAAATTCTTGCTCATTAGGAAGGATTCAAAACGTACTCATCTCAGATCCTTAACAGTTCTACTGACGTAAACCGCAGCAATTAATAATGCGAAGTACATCGTTGAGGCCAATTTGACGCCAAGTGTCATGTAAATACTAGAAATGGCGGAGGCTATCTCTCTTTTAACTCGTGCCCACTGCATTTCATCTAGGACTTCGACCTTGGCAAGTGCATCAAGGAGACGCCCTTAAAAAGAGGTGTTCATCACATAGCTCATAGAATTTATATATTAAATAAAATTGATTGCTTTTGGAGTATTGTAATTACTGTGGCAGTTTCCCATATCAAGTGTAGGGATGTGGAAGGTTCAAACAACGAGAGAATAGATTGAAAATGTTTGACAGTTATTGATCTTGCATAAACTCGTTAATCAAGCATAGAACAGGAGTGCCAAACAACACCTGGTTTCTCGGTCTTTCTTTTGCAGTATCTGTAACGTGATTTCGTAAAGGAATTCTTGAGGATTAGAGGATTAGAGCAGAAGTAGCGAAAACGGAATCCTAAGGCTTCGCTCCTTCTCTGGCTTATTGTCTTTTGTTTTCCACGTGCTGCTGAATGTGTAACGCGTGTTGCATATATCGTGAGCGTGGTAAGAGCGCGTTTCTGATAGTTTTGTATTAGACCACACAGGCCAGCTCTAAGGGTAACAACTTTGTTTTTACCTTCTCTAGCACGTATTTATAATAGCAAAATTATTGCATTCCATCCGAAAAGAGTCCATATTCAGGAAATTATACCTATATGCCCGAAGTGCATATCTTGAGATTTCCTAATTAAAACACTTTGTGGAGGGAGAAGGGGAGGCTCGTGTATGTGTATTTGTTAACAGCATAATGTAGAAACGAAAAGTATGACAAATCCTTAATTTGCTAAGTTTATTATCTGTCAAATACGTGACATTAAAATCGGAAAAGTCCCACCACCTCAAACTAACCTTAAATGAAATATTTTGGTTTTATTTCTGCAAAAATGGTCCTAACGGGGTTGATTAAAATATATATTTAAGATATTCACGTGGATAATAAACTCTAGGTTTTTTAATTTTCAGGAAATGTTGTGTGAAGTACTGTTCTTTCAGAATAAGTGTATTACTACAACAAATAAACTACGGTTTTGGAAAAACTTAGAACACAAAATGCGAATATATCTTAAGAGTTTATTTCAAATTTTTGTACTATTAGCGCTTTACGAGTGTTCGTTATTGGTTTGAAATATTCAATGCTGTTCATTTTTGAACTGCTGACATCATTCTGTTTCTTATAAAGCCATGGAAAGGATATGTAGTTTCAAAGCCAACTTATTAAATAATTTGTAGAAGCTATGCAAAACCAAATGGTAGTGTGAATCGAACACCAGTTTTTCTTTCCTTTTATATTTGATAAGGTAAACAAATTGATAACTGTTGCTTTTTATCAGCGAACTTAAGAAATGTGTGGAATATTTTAACATTTAAATACACTGTTGCTGGGAACTATACGGACAGAAGATTGACGTGTGCTGGAGAATAATCACATGCTTTGCGTCATCTCATGTATAAAACGCGTTCGTTATGTAATCAACTGAGGCACAATGTATAATCATTTTCACTTGTGCCCAACTAAAATATTCATTGTTAGTAGTAGATTTAGCAGCAGTTGTGCGGTTTTTTGTTGTTGTTGTAACATGCAAAACATCGACTGGTAAAATTTCTTTACATGGACATCTGTAAGATCTGGAGAGTAACTTAATTGAATATTAATAAACGTAATTTGTGCGATAAAACTATTTAGCTGCTGTTGTGAAGACATGTGGGACTGTATCTCCAGCCGTAACTTCATTAACACTAGCTATAGCGTGAACAAGTGAAAAAAAGTAATAAGAAATAAAATGAAAGTGGAAAGAGGTATGTATCGGGTCGCTTGCTGACCTAGAGATATTACTTGGGGTCAGAAAGTTACCATGTTATGCAAAATCTGTTTTCAGGCTTTCGATTAGACTAATTAAAAGAGTTGGCTAATTATTTCATAGCATGCCCGTTTCATTACGTGCACGTGACTTAGCTGCATTATTTCGATCAAAGCAGATCAATTATTCGTCTACGTAAAAATAGTCTTCTTTTAATTGGCTGCATTTAAAGTGGTAATCACGTTACAAATTAATGAAAAGGCATTCCTTTTTATTGGCTCTGAGAACTCTTGTGATAATACAACTCGGTTTAGCACTGTACATATTACAGAATAAATGCTTGTAGTTACAATGTATTAATGGTTTTCATAATGAAACTTCTAAGGTGTGATACTCAAATAGTTCCTTCAAAGAATACATAATGCAAATACCATATCCTAGCAGCTATCCTACAAAAAAATTAGACTTGTCGTTATAGAACGAATTTTATTTGAATAAAAAATATTTCATTTGAAGATAATCTTGTTACATATATAAATAAAACTAATATTCCTCCAATTCTTTTGAACTTTTTGGTTTACAAGACCAATGTTTTACATTAAACTATTAAAACGTAATGTTAATAATATTTTATTTTATATTGATTTTCACCAATTGAATAATAAGGTAGCAGCTTTTATTCGATCAACACATCTTCTTAATTGGAAAATAATTTCAATGTAGCGAATTAAACTCTAAGCGTAACGCCAGCCGCGAAAGATTGATCAGTATAAAATCATTCATGAGAATAACTTAAAACATGCTGTAAATTTACGTTATACATTATAGTGTGTGTAATATTAAAAAGAATGGCATTTTGTATAGTCTGTTGTGGGGCTGGCTTATCAATTCATCTGACTTCGATAATTCCTTTCGTATTAATAAAGGTTAATTATTTCAGTCAATATTAAGTTAATTTACATGTTCATAGTGCGTCCTACACATGGCTAGTGTGAAAGAACAATTAATTTCCATTAATTGTACCTAATAGTGACCGAACTATAAAGCCCGGGCCATAAAGTACTTACAGCATAGTAAGTCGCCATTAAGGTAGTCGTCTCATGTGTTTATGAGAACTCCTAAGTGGTTTACCGGGAAAAGCACGAGTCAGTTGGAAAATTTAATGTCATGTTGGCACGTCGGCCACAGTAGCTCAATGGTTTAGAGCGGCTGGACGTAGACCAGAAGATCCGTGGTTAAAATCCCGGCTATGGCATTGAATTTTTCAGTCTGGCTCTACCCTTCTTACATGTTCATCATCAAATATCGATCTTATTTCGTTTATTATGAACAGCTGAGGATAGTTCGGGCCTTTATTGCGATCATTGCATATATTTAATTACCTTAGGCCAAAACTTTATTTAGAGGAAGCTTAAGATCTTAAAATTTGAATTAATTATCGTAGATGTTGCTCCAATCTTGCTTGCCTACTACTTTGTGTGAGGATAATAGCTATTTATGATAGCAAGGGTTAAAAGGGAGATGTTATTCTATGAGTAGATGAGTTTTTGTAACGAGACCATAGGCCGACAACTACGAACAAAGTATAATCCTTTTAACCCGTGGATTTCTATTTCTGAGAGTCCGGAATATCTATGGATATATTATATGGTATTTTGCCTTTTTCGTGGCCAAGATATTCATCGGGTTGCAATGTTCATTTGCCTTGCTTAGCATAAGTGTTGACAACATGGCTTTTAGAAAATCAGAATATTCTACATAAGGGAAGCAGTAGAAATAATAAAACGATGAAAACGTATCAAAAATGTAATTAATAGATTAAATTTTTTTCCAAACTCAGTAATTTATACAAGTATATTATTTAACACATTCACGGCCTTCTCGAATGTCACATTACGCAAAAAACCACAGTGATGTTACTGACGTGTTACAAGCTTTTGAACAGTGAGCGAAAGAATTTTCTACTTTCAACACAGTGGTGCACTACTACAAGGCCCACTTTTATTATCAACTGTCTGAAAAATTATTTTTAATGTACAGAAAGTGAAAATATATTTGCCTTTCATGTTATCTGCGTTTTGTCTCAGACGCAACAATGGGCACCGATTGTTAAAAAAAAAAAAAAAAAAAAAAAAAAAAAAAAAAAAAAAAAAAAAAAAAACGTTTCATTTAAGAGAACTTGAAACAAGTGTTTTAATTAAACATTCATCATTTTGATGTAACATTCCCATCTGATTAATAACTGCGGTCTTCTGGTACAATGTCCTGACGGAAACGAATGCTGGCAGTAAAATTCCAAACCTGCGTGCTATATGTGCACCAGAAGTATGCAAAGTGCTAGGCTAGACCAGACCAGACAAGGTATTTGCTTAAACTGGTTAGACCCGGAATGTTGATTTGATTGTTCATGTCTCCTGAAACACGTCAGAAATCTACCTTGCGTGACTTAGCACATTCTTGTGGCTAATAAGGGATTTCCTCCACCACCCTGGCTTACGTGTCAACCATCACGTTGTTCAATACAGAGCGGTCCCTCTAGGATGAGTCTACTGCAGCCAGAATTCTCTGTATCGAGAATTGTTCAACCTCGCTTGCTCCAACTGCGCGCAGATGTCTTAATATTGAAGTAAAGTATGTTTGAAATATTCTCCAAGTCTAGGATGAAAATACACTATTTTACTCTTCATTCTCTATTCCCTTTAGCGAGTGTTAGAGTGTAGAAGTTACTCATATTACAGCTCCATATATGTTCATGTTCTGACGTTTATTTTGCTGGTTGCTTGCATAAAAGTATGTTTTACGAAGTTCCTAGTCTTTCTTCGAAAACTGTCGGTGCTGCCCAGAGAAGGCGATGAACGAACCGTTAGGCAAGTACCTTACAGTGACCTTGGAGAAGTCCAGCACTACCACACACCACGAAATCTAGACCCCACTTCTGAAACGTGTAAAGAAAACAGAGTGAAAGGGAAATGATCGATAATAAATTGTAGATGAGAAACCACACCTACATTCGCCTACCAACTAGAGATAACCACGAAAAACAGGTCGGAGAGAGTGGTTGGAGGGAATGGAACCCCTCACCTTTCGAATCCCAGCCTCTCACATGATTCACGTGTAATAATAATGATAATAAATAACTTATCATTATATTAAAATAGTACCATTAGGTCCCAAACCATTTGGACTTCTCCACAAGCTAATCTCCGGTTTTATGAATGCTTTTATGTGTACGTTTAACTAGAAGTAAAGACATATACGGAACTGTAATTTTTATTTTACCTAACTACTTTCGACTCCTGATTAATATTTTCTTATTCTACTCATAAACACCTGTTGGTGTGTTAGATGCTGACTGCATGCCACCGATTAATTCTCTCTACCTAAAATGCCCTGCGTGGAAGTAGGCGGTCGTACGCCAGTACTTCGCCTGTTTTATATCTTGACATTCGACAGAGGGATTGATTGCTTGCTGAAGATATAAAAACTCTCGGCTGGATTGAGAAAAAGTTGACAAGCTTTTATAATACCTGGGTTGAGTTCTTCTGTGTATAGGGCTACAGTTTAGATTAATATTGATCTGCGTTATCACATTAAATCGTGGGAAGGTCATCAGACTTGGAGACGGGATGTCTGGTTTTCTGGCCCAATGACTCATGGGAAAGGTGTTGAGAAAGCAAAGTGTCCATCCACGCTTCTTCTGTCTTCTTAGAAGATTTATGAGGAAACTGTGCTATGACGTGCATATGCTAGATTATAGTTTCTCAACATCATGCTCAGGTAGAAAGAAACAGGTGTTTTGATTTCTCACGATTTGTGACGTAGCGGTGCAGTTGGCACTCCCATCTGTTTGTTCATCCGTTTCTATCATTTGATATATAAGCTTTGCAGGAATTTCTTAAAGATAACTTGAATACACAATAGTTAAGTTAATGGAAACAATGGTTCGAAATTAACTCTTCTTAGAGGTCTTCTTCAGCGTATTCTTGAATACTTTGCTGAGCTGCAACTCCATGACGTCATAGTGAAGTAATAATACTTATATGATGCATACCCTTTTTCAACATTCAGTTGTGAGGATTATCAGAAAACTGAAAGATAACTGTGTATTACAAAGGAAATCTCTTGGAAAGATTGAGCGATTTTCAGTAATAGCGTCCTATCATTATTGGAAATAAGCAGCTTACCTGAGAGTGCTCCAGACGGGACTCAGGCGTATGGTCTAGCAAGGTCATTATTAACAACAAGGTTCCAAGGTTGCCACTCCACCCCCGTTATCATCCGCTTCATCTTTACGGAGCATAAATTAGCGATGATGTAAGGTTTAAGGATGTTAGCTTACGAATGCCAGCAGATCCTTTTCAACCAGGATATCCTCTCCATAAAATAAAAGGAACGATTTTATTACTAATCTGTTCTTTAATTCAATGTTAAGGCATTTTCTCTCATATGCGCTTTCGAAAACGCTCTTAAGTGTTTCATTTTATTCTAACATATAAGGCATAACATTAGAACAGGTTAAAATTCATTTAACACAAGTTGAAACAAAAATAGGAATTTTATTCATAGCTAATGTTTTTGTCTACCAGAGGTAATCTACTGGTTTTAAAAGTTTTATAGTTAATGGTTTGATTTATTGATGTTGCCTGAAAATTCCTGTGTGCAATCATAGCAGCGATCTAGACTAATTGACATTTGCGTTCAAAGACTAAAATGGAGTTCCAATAAGATGACCATCGAAAAGGTGCAATTGGAAGTGCAAAAATCTTGAGAGCTGTTTTGTGCTAGGCTTGTTGAAAGTTGATAAACTAATTGTAGCTGATAAAGTTTTGAGTTTATGTAAGCCAACAATCGCGTTCATTTTGTCGTATCAATGACCATAAATGGACATTATTTGTCATTTACTTCACTCAAAGTAATTAAAATACGACAAACAGGCATCTTAAATTTATAGATATCAGAATATTAGACGTGAATATGTACCAGGAATAGACAATCTGCAAGACACCGTTAAGCACTTTTTATATGAATCAGGTAATTCAAAAGTAGATTCAAATCTTGGCCTTTCAAAGAAGAAAGTTTTGAGAATCGTTCCTTCAACTTTGAAAATATCTACTGGACCATGCTTGACCGTTATCATAGTTCGAATTCCACAGGAAGCCCTGGAACTTTCCTGATCACCCTCCTCAGAATATCAATTAGGAGAAAATGTTACCATCATGAGTCTGTATTGGTATTAGCAGCAAAATTTATATTTAAAATAATCGAATATGAATGTAGCTTTAGACAACCCTAAGATACTCTCTACATTACCCCTCCCACCCGCCCCCACCCCTCATTTGACCGATGTCTTCGTTGTTCAGGTGCACGAGCCAAATATACAAAGCTGTATACCTATGTATTTTGAAGACGTAAAGAGGTCAGGTGTCACCTACTTGTGCTCTTTAATTTCTCGCAAAGGAGAAAGATGACAGCACTTCAGTCCATTCATCAATAATGTATGACTCTACTTGGGCGAATAACGTTAAACTGAATGATTGGGAACAGGTTGCTGCTTATGAAGCAATTGACGAAGTATTTGACAGTGAAGATCTGCCCTGATGATAGGCGAGGATCCAGCCACATTTTGAATGTGCAGTGGGCATTTATGTTGAAGGCCTTATAGACTTGGGCCACTGTTCCACACCTGGAGTGCGACTTTTCGAACGAGTGATCAGAGGCGGGGCAATGACGTCAATACAAAGAAAGTTGAAGGAAGAAGTCCTTGCGCCCCACCAGTACTCGTGCTTTTAACTGTAGCAGTGACTGCGATTGTTATGTTTGTTCATTCTTACGGAGTGCGTACAACACTGCAGGGAAACTTGTGGTTCTGCGCACTGAAGTCAGGAAGCGTTGTGGTCTGTCTCACTTGGTGCGTAACTTGTTTTGATCCGGGAAAACGTCTCCTTCAGTCTACCAGTGGCATATGCCAAGTGCTGCAGAAAGGTTGTTTTTACTGCTGGAGCATAGGATTTGTTCCGATGCCGAGACTTTTTAGAATTGTATATAGTGCGGCCACTGCTTCAGCTGGGAGGGCCATCAGAGGACGGCACCACCCACCAACACCAGTTTTGGTATGTCTTGCTGTTCATTTTTTCTTTTGTGAAACAAAATATAGTCATTTTACTCACAATCATTTGACACAGAAGTTATAAACGTTTTGCTTTATTTGTTAACGCTGTTTGTGACTTTTTAAATTGTATAGAAGGGTGATTTTAGTGGCGTTGATACGTGTACTTCCGCCACGTTTTAGCATTCTGCTTTCGCCACATCTGAGCGTTCTCGAGCGCTCCTTACCAAAAAGGATAGGTTATGTATCTAACGAATTAGGGATGCAGAGGAAGAAATAACGCTGGAATGTCCGTTTCACTCGTTAAATCAAACCCACCTCGTTTCTGTGTAGTCCATAAAGAGTTGTACAAACTTCGCTTTTGAGATTAGGGCTTCTTCACGGATCATTAGCGTTTTTACACAAGATACACTATTTTTCTTTCAACTCCCATCTTGGGCAATGAGAAAAAGGAAGGGAAAAAAGCTGACACGGTCTCTTGATTAATTTCACTGAACTCGTTTTCTCAACGGATGACGTCAAAGCACCCAAGCGACACGTGGCGTGAACTTGAATGTAATGTTTACTGTAGCTCTTGTTAAAACCTCTGTTTTATCATGATTTGGTTGCAGAAAGGTTTTTCTAAGCCATTGTTTTGGTCCTAACTATTCTCTGCATTTAGCTCCTTTCAAGACATATTGCCCTTGTGATCATAGTGGTATATTGTTGTATATAGAACCTTAAACTGGTCAAAGAAATCCTAACAGTGGGAGAATAGGCATGTCGAAATTTTACACAAAAGAACTGACATCTCGAGGTTTAAATTTGAAACATACTGGCGGAGGAGGGAGTACCTAATTAATAATGATGATGATGATGATGATGATGATGATGATGATGATGATGATGATGATAGCTTGTTTCATTGGTAGATGATCTTTATTGGTCGTTCCAAATGTTACATACAAGGCACATATTTTCTTTTTGGTTAGGATCTCTGTAACTTATCCGGAAGGAGCAATGTCACTAATTAACGCTATCAAGAGATGTCGTGATTATGGCCTATCTCTTCCGGATAGGCTAACGTGGGCGCTAGTTCTCGTAAGAAAGTTGCTTTGTTTAGGGTTTGTTTGTTTGCGCCATGTAACAAAATGAATTGACACAAAACTAGGAAAGGATAAACAGGAAAGACGTCACACTTCAGCGGAAGCGGATGGCGGCGTTCGGAAATAACCTTATATTGATAATTTCATATTATAATAGTGATTATTCGCGGCTGAGATTGCACGATTTTGCTTTCCTGTTTGTAAATATTCCCGCTGATCTGACTTCAAGGCCCAAAATATAGAACACTGTTGCTAATCTCTTAAAAAGTCGTACTTTAAATAGGAACCATTTGGAAAGGAAATGTACAGTATAATACTCCATTTTACATTTGTTTCATAGAATAGCCCACAGAAGTATAATGTCATTTGACTGGCGTCTTTGACCTAGAAACGGAAACTTATAGTTCGGAACAGGGAAAGGTGACTCCAGCAAAAATAATAATAATTTATAACTGTATCTCTTAAATGAATTCAGAATATCCCCTCCCCCTATTCTTTTCTAATTTACTGGGAAGAATATTAATGTTTAAAACTTTCTGTTGTACGGGTCGAGTCGTTTGGAGAGAGCGAGTCATGTTTTGGGAATGTAGCCATCGTTCCTGACTGTCTATTGTTTTTCACATGATCTTGTGTGATATTATGTTTGCATATTTAGTGACTCGCGGAAGGAAGACATTTTCATCACCATTAGATTACATTGTTTTTAAAACTTCTGCCTTGTTACTGGCATTACACAGTGTTCTGTGTTTAACAGTTCTGTCTCCTGTAAACCTTTTTAATGTTTCTTTAGCATTTTTCTACTTTACAAGCACTGACCCATTTCTGATTGTGTGCTTTTTTCTTTAAATTTCAAGATCATCCTCATTAAATGTATTTATTTTCGTACTGCTTACCCATAGTAAGTAGAAGAAATCCACCTAAAAATTCGTTATGGAAGAATTCAGCGTAGTATTTTTTAGTAAAAGGTTTGTTAGAGCCTATGAGTAGAATAATTCAAAAACATAAATAGTTTGAATACCAAACTGTATATCTAGGTTGAGCATCTTCCAAGGGGCGGAATAGAAGATTTTAATGAATTGGTCATAAACGAAACATGGAATTTTACTTGTTTTTAAAAGACTATTAAACGGTTATATGAATAGTTTGTGAAGATATGTGAATGTAACGTTAATTTTGACTAGATTTATTGTTACTATGTTGGTGATATGTTAAATTCTGCACTAATTGATGTGGATTGAAATCCATCGCAGGGTGATGACATTTAAGTATGCTTAATCGCAACAACTTACTGTTAATCAGTTTACTTGTGTATAATTGAAATGCGAGAAATATCAGTTAAACTCAACAGTATTCGGTTCAACAAACATTGTCTGTTTTGGCAGTGAAAAAAATTCTTTGCGTTCAAAGGCTCAAGATGTATGTGAAAATGAATACTATCTCTCCAAACATAATATAAAGTGAAGAGAAAATTATGAAGGTGTTGATAAATAAGCACTAAATTCAATTTTATAGTTGATTTTGTTAAAAATGGCTCAACTTTCGTTTAAGTTGTTTTTATTTCCCCATGTGTTCTCATATTTCGTATGAGCGATGACTCCGTTACGTTTATAATGAACTATTCTTTCACAACATGATTTCCTCTTTATTATAATATCTGCTTGATCAACATACGGAAATTCATCCGTTGCAACATGCAAAGAGAAGCGGGAAACCAAACCGCAGAGCGCTTGCGATTGAATCACTTAAACTGAGATCCTTGACGTGGATGGAATTTTTCATATTTCGCAAAGGATACGCCAAGTTTCGTAGGGTGCGATCAGAAAGCAAACGCGTCATCACCAGGTTATATAATGTAATACCTGCTCCAATCCTTTGCGCACTGAATCCTTTGTCTAGACAACCATTTCTGAAGGTTAGTTTGAGGTTTGTAAAGCAGAGGGGCCTAACCCGTCACGAAGTCTTCAAAATACCTATCACCTCAACCGTTTCGTGGTATAGGTGGCTCAGTTGGTTAGGTGCTGGCCTACTGACCTTGGTCTTATTTTTATTTGTTGGGTAAGCTGGAACAGTTTAAAGTGTAATACCTGATCCCAAACATTGTTTACGGTAGGAACGTAGTAAACGCCATTCTAAATCGTAGCAAACTCTCCCTCAGCCACCATACATTCCAGAAGAGAGTACCTATATAAATGCACTGTGCTGCACTGAATTGTCTTGAGTACAATATAGGAAGATCTTTCAGCAGAAGGAGGGCAAAAAGTTGCATAAATAAAAAATGCTAGTCATCAGGTTATGCAGAAGTTACTCCCAACTACGACATTGGCTCCTTAGTGACGTAACTCATCACTCTAGATAAAAGATAAGAGGAGGTTCTGCAGCAAAAACATGTGGTAATTACCTAATGACGTATTCCTTATCATGGCTGCCTTCAATAAACAGCATTTTTTCTATATTTTCTAAGTGACCAATGGCTAAGGTATAACACTTAACCTTAAACTTCAGAATAGCGACCTTCAACTCCGAGTAGGTAAAGGTTCATTCACAAAATGATGCGAAAAAGGGCGCATTGCCTTTGGTCTCCTGCAAATTAATTATGCTTTCACATAAAGATAATGTCTTCTTAATGCATAGAAAAACTAAATTACAGTGGAAAAGAACAAGTTGACATACTCGACATCGTACTGATGTTTTCACCCCATTAAACAAGATTCATATTTTCACTTTGCTATGTATGGAACATTAATAAAAATAAAACACATGCAGTTATAAAATAAACCACAAAGCATCGCTGAATGTAAAAATTCTTCAAAGTGGCGACAAAAATAATCACTTAAGCTAACAAAAATTTACTGGTTTTTAAGCAAGTGTTTAAGATAATTTTATTCACATTTCTCTGCGCCACCCATAAGAATAATAAACTTCTTTCAGGTACATTAATCAGCTTATGTTAATTGTCCTTAAGTCTTTTTGCAGATTTCACAGATAAAATCTGCATCCATCATTACAAAAATGGTTTTACATTTGTAAAAATTGTTGATAAGTTTCTGAACGTAATGGTACGGTGGACCTTTCTATCATTTTAAGAACTAACATCAATGCCAACTTTAGAAGATTTTTTTAAGCACTTGTGTTGATTGTGTGATAATCTTTGTTTTTACAGACTGGAGAGAAGGGTCTGGAATTAGGTGAATTGTGGCGTTCGCGGACGTCACCTGGAAGCGGAAAGAAGAATGACGCGGTCTCAGCGCCAGTGGCTACCTCGGCAGCGACCATCAGCACGTTCAAAAGATGGCGACGTGGAGGAGAGAAAAGAAACAGTGGGGGACGTTCAAGTAGCCCCGAAAATAAGGAGCAGGCCGTCGACGAGGAACGGTCACTCCTCAAGTTCCTAGCCCTGGTGAGCAATGTTTTGAATAAGTAATACAGAGCAGGCATCTTCTGCAATAGCATTTAAACAAGAGGGGATTTGACAGTTCACTCCGAGTAAGAATGTAGGAGAGCAGTAAAGCTGGGTTGTATTGGAAAGCTAGTAAGCAGAGTAAATATAGAAGTAAATGCACATGCTACAACACTGCATAAAATATGGCAGCTATTTACCCCTCAAAGTGAAGCCTGTAACTTCACGGGCTAGACAAGGAGGAGAACTTGCTAAGAAAAACACAAAGAAGCATGCTCAACTGTCACAAGTAATTTTTTTAAAATAAACATATTTGTTCATTAATACGTGGCTTTAGAAAAGTTAATATAACCTGACAGTACATTACTTTGTCTGCAAGTAATATAGAAGTGTATAAAGTGCACACATTTTTGGGGTTTCCTTTCGATACAGTTTTGGACAGTAACTCTCGGACATTTTTGTGTTCACATTAGGCCAAACTCCAATTCAAATGAAGTAATCAGGGACAGAAACAAAATGTTTGCTTTTAGGAAAGAAAATTCAACAAAATTCGATTGGAAGGATAGAATCGGGCTAAAAATTTAATGCCACGACCGGAAATTGAACCATCTAGAATGTGCATTATTTTAACCAGTTTGAAATGTTTTAATTCTAACCTTCCAACTTCAGCCTGCACACGCTATGCGTAAAAGAGCGATTGTGTATTATCAAAAGTATATTTCCCCCCTTTTTATTAAATCATAGGACAATAGCTGCACTATTTATGCAATATATTGTGACTTTCCAGTTTTTACGTGCACAATACCCATGATTATATCAGTATCAGTAAATATATAATAGTATATACATAGGTTATAATGTGTCTACTACGAATAAATAATAGTATGTTAACTAATACTTTGGCCCAGTTTTTTTTATTCATTTGCTTATCATGGGGCAGTAATTCAAGGTATAATGTCTTATTTGACACGCTGATAAGTAGACATAGGTATTTTTAAGCAGTT
Source organism: Mantis religiosa (assembly GCA_030765055.1). NCBI lineage: Eukaryota > Metazoa > Arthropoda > Insecta > Mantodea > Mantidae > Mantis > Mantis religiosa. The sequence continues at coordinate 102,770,055 of CM060957.1, read as the reverse complement.
GGCTTCAAGTTATGTACGTCCGAAGTATTATGCCATTACAAATAATGTAAACAGTGCGCATGAGTCGCTGACGGGCAAGTAAACGCAGCCTAATGCGTACTGTTTGCTGTAGGAGATGGGATGGTTTGCAGGTTGCGACGTCACTGCGTAATGTTCACTAATAGTTCAGTTTCATTTCCTTTCGTTGGGACTCTAAACTTCTATGGCTACTGATGAAGGATTTACTTGAGCACAGTGAGAGAAATTAATTGGATATATGTTCATTGGATCGGCTGCGGTAGGGCTCGTCACCTAGCTAGACACTTATTTACATCTTCCTGAAATGGTTGAGGAGCAAAATTACGATCCTCCGAAGCTAATTCAAAGCAGGTCGATCATAAAATCATTTCCTTCCTAAGAATGGGAGCAATTCTGTGTGGGATGTCTTCAGGCTGGCAATGAAGTCGCACATAATCATGCAAGCGAATAAAGGAAAGTGCGATAAATTATCATTATGTTCAATCACATTAACGTTTTCTTTTTAAAAAAATAAACTTAAAAGGTATATTTTCATTCTAGCAGTATTTTCCAGGAGTCGCTCAGAATTTCCTGGCATAAATATTTGGCTCAATCTAATGGCAAATTGCCATGACCTCACCTACTCCTTCCGTTCTGCAGACAGAGTTTTAACACATGGGTGGAAGATGTAAAACATTAGTTCTTTGCCTTGAAGTGCAGGAAACAATACAAAAACAAATCAGCGCTCGTAAATTTAACAATTATTCTGCCATCAGTCGAAATTGGATGAGCATCGGTGAAGCAGTCTGAAGAACTTCAGAATGTGCTATAACATCCTGGTTATAGGCTCGAATAAGTACATAGTCAGATATAAACCACTTTTTAATTATAATCATTTACGCTTTTCGTGCAAAGCTTCGGCAGAGAAGCAACAATAAATTCTTCTTACTTGATTGCAAGGCTAGAACTAGTATTCCAGTGGCAGTTTGATCGAAACAATTTACAAGTCATGCCTGAAGCTTACATGGCTTGATGACGCAGGTCAGATAGGGAAAAGTGTAAAACCAAAGAGACTAGTGAAAGGCTAGCTCTTTTGACGTAAACGAAACGTGGTGGTAATTACCTGTTTGAGTTGCACCAATGATTAAAGGGAAAGAAGTTCTTGAGCGTCTGGTCACCTTGAATTTTGTCAAGGAGAGATCTCTGCCTCTGTCCATTGTTAAGGTCGTTGTTCTCAAATCTTATGATAAGGAAAATATTGGGAGAAAGATGAATCAGATAAACATGAATCGCCTGTGTTTTTACATAATTGCATAACATACTCCGAATCGCAGAAATTTTGTAAAAGCTTTATGAATCATCCTAGCAGTAACCAAAATTTGAAGCCTCAAACTCCTCGAGAGAGAAACAAAAAAGAATGAGTCATTTATTGTTTTTACTATTTAAACTTTTAAAGTATCTCTTCGTGCAATGATAAAAACTTTATGAATCATAATACTTTGTAAAAACTTTATGAATCATCCTAGTAGTAACCGAAATTTGAAGTCTCAAACTCCGCGAGATAGAAAAAAAAAAGAATGAGTCATTTATTGTTTTACTGTTTAAACTTTTTAAGTATCTCTTCGTGCAATGATAAACTACCATATAATAACAAACCCGCAGTTAGTAAACACGGTAAGTGTTGTTGAATCAGAATTTCATGGTACTGAAGTATGTCATTGTGTGTATTATATATTCAGTGGTTTCTCACAGTACGTCCTGGAATGTAAAAGTTATTCTGCACGCGCATGGCCACGCGCACAGCCCCTCCCCCTCCACCCAAAGCCTCCCAAGTTGCCGGCAAGGCCATAATGCCTTCCTTGATGATCAAACTATAAAGCGTGCGGCGAATTTTTTAAAGCTCCATTGTTTTGGATGCTACGTGTTGTTTATCTTTAGAATCTCTGCTCGCCGATGACAATTGAATGTTGTATGAAGCAGATTGGTTTAAATTTCCGGATTTCTTGGAACACTTTAGATCTGCAGATATTTGTCATTGTGAAATAATATGCGGGAGTTAACAAGGGAAAATGCACGAACCATTGAAGCATTTTTGGGCAACACATCCTGTGTAAGAATATTAAAATCAGATGAATAACTTAGCCATTAGTGCTGCATCCCCGAAATGAGAGGTTAGGAACAAGTCGACAATTAGGTAATTGGTTTGAAACCAAACACATTGTTGTTATCCTTTGAGCTGGAAGTATAATTTCTGTTTAACTATCGTTGTAGTGTCATCGCATCTCAATCCGTAGGAGCGTAAAGCAACGTTGAAGACACCATTGTAAGGGAAAGAGGCCGTTACTCATTTGTTAGCATCAGAGCTAATATTGCAATTAAGCTGTGATAAAACAGGGTTAAATAATAAAAAAGCTAAAGAAATTCACGAAGACTTTCATATGATGGATGCTAGTATATAACGGTTCAAGATAAATCAGTTACTTCCGCCAACTTCCGCCAAACTTTACATCAACAAATAAAATTATATTTTATATATAATACGAATGCAAATGTGCAAAATATTTGAAAACCAAGTACAACTAATTTTCTGTATAAAAACATCATTTCAAACTTTTTGAAATACTGCTTGGCGCGCTTATGAATTATCTACGTAATGAATAAATTAATTTCCTTTTATTTGATAGTTCAAAATTATTGTAGTAAAGTTTCTCTAAAACAAAAGGTTTAGGAGGATATCTGCTCTCTCTCTCTCTCTCTCTCTCTCTCTCTCTCTCTCTCTCTCTCTCTCTCTCTCTCTCTCTCTCTTCCTCCCTTCCCGCATGCATATGCAGTAGATATTTTGTATAAAGTCAAATACATAAAGGCTTAAAACGTTTTAGTTTTCTTTGGTTTAAATCATCACTCAGAGTAATGCTCTACTGATCCCAAGACCGGGGTTCGATACCGGCCTTCACCGATGATTTTAAGTATGCTTAAAAGCGATTGTGCCATATCGGACTTACTATTTTGTAAAATAACTCTTGTAGAGCGAAATCGACACACCGGGGTCGCTGTTGGCAACCTGGAATTGATAGCATCATTAATAAACAAAATATTTACCTACTTACTTAGAGCAGTGTACTTGTCTATGTTTAAATATTAATTCAAAGGTCCTGGTTTCAAAAACATTCAGCTTAAGTGTGACCAAAATAGAAACTTTTAAGTTTTTGTGGAAAACGAAATTGATTTTGCTTCATATTCATCTTATTACTGTATTCCACGCATTCTTTGCGGCCAAGGCCAATTCCTATTCAGATTTTACTTTAAACAGGAATAACCCCATTTCTTCTCCCCCGGAAACTTCTGTATGCTCGCATAATGACGCAAAAGGAAGTGCAGATTTTTATCGATTTGGCTTGAAGAGAACTTTAATTGCATCCCGGGCAGATAACATTGAAGAGATCATACATATGCCCTTTGAAATGTCCTTGCGAGCATCCAATAACGCAAATGTGCCCAGAATATACAACAGAAATTGACCTTCCAGCTTACTTCCGTGGGGACTATCAGAAGAAGACTCCGAAAACATGGCTGTTTTGGTGAATTTGTGAAGTAGCAGGTTCTTAGATCCGTTCTGACAATGGGTTTTTGGTTTTCCACTCGCTACTCGTATAAGAATAGCATGTTAACAGTTGACAATCGCATTTGAAACAAAGTGCATAAAATTGTTAATTGTTTGTTCCTTATACGTATTTCGATCTTTCTAAGTGCTTAAATGGAATTTATGCCATCTTCAGCTGTAGATTCAAACTGCGATTTTAATATAATTGTACACCAAAAATGCTTTTAGTCTGGACGTGTCAAGGTTTTGAACAAAGCTGCACAAAACTAATGATTAATGCACATGAAAAATATGTGTTGGCGGTTACACAGCTTATCACTTAACAATCAAAGCTTTTAGAATTGTTTCTAACTTTTGCATTTACGCTAATGGAATGTCGTCTTTAGGATAAGGACCTTCCAGCGTATTGAATTATCTATTTTAACCTCGCTCGTGAACCTCTGTAACTCAGATTTTTTTAAATACAAGTGCAATATCGCGTTCTTTACCTCTAGAACAGGATATAAGCAATGTCATTCCAATTTCCAAACACTGGGAAGGGTCGAAAAGAGAGAAAAATTCCCTCTCCAGGCGGGAATCGAACCCGGGATTGTTAACACAATGTAAAACTTTTGCCCAAAATTCCTAACTCCTAGCGTTTAATGAAATAAAGAGGAGTTAAGAATAATAATTATTGAATATTTTTTTCATCTGTTTAAATCATGTCTAATGTAAATATTATACACCAAATATTCATTGTGAAATGTTTGCATGATAAATGATAAGAGCGTGAAATAATAACGCAGTTTTGTTGTGTTTTTCAGAATGCTCTGGATCTGACGGCGCCAGCTAGTGATATTCTTCTCAAGAACCGACAGAACTCGTGGTTCCAGCTATCGGGCCATCCGGACTGCTTCGCACCAGCGGGCCCAGGCACGATCTGGAAGAAGCGTAATGGCGGACCTGAAAACGCAGAGCGGGAGGTTTACGAAGCATTAGCGAGAGATCCCGAACTGCGCGACATTGTACCTGTATATCATAGAGAGGTGGAGTACGAAGGAGAGAAATTCATAGAACTCCAGGACCTCCTACATGGCTTCTCAGATCCTCATGTCATGGACGTGAAGATGGGAGTTCGGACGTTCCTCGAATCTGAAGTTCAGAAAACGACGGCGAGGCACGACCTTTACGAAAAGGTAAGGACATGTTACTAAAACATACTCCAGTATTAAACTAAAGACATTCATTTCTTTTCAAAATTGACTATGATGGTTTCGTCATCAGGAGGACCTGGGTTCGATTCCTGGGGTTGGCATTTCGGTCATAGATTTTTCATGGGTTTCAAGGTTGGCAAGGCAAATAATGAGGTGGTTTTTCTTCTAATACGAATTTCCCATAATTTCACTTCAACTTTTATATTTCATGTAGGCAAAATTTTAACCCTACCTCAGGTGATTTCCACCAGAGGAAAGCTTTTTCTGAGCAAACCATTGCCGTGACTAGGTCACCAAGCTTGGAATTGTTAGGAACTTCTGCAGGTCTACCTGTGGCTACTGCAGTTCCTCCACCTCATCCATTCCTCTTAGAGGTAGTAAACACAAATCATGCTCATTGGGCCGAGGCACAAGGTGTCCCTCCATTCTATGGTCATAGTCATAATGATTTAATGTACATACATGTCAAAAGCAATTCACTTGAATGTTTTGTCTCGAGAATCCATTAAGAAAGACTTCAAAATATCTATAATCTTCTATTTATATAGAAGTGCATATGCACACATTTTTTGTAAGTAATGATAGTAAAGTAAATAATCAGCTAAGATACTTTGTACAATAATGGACAGTGCCATATGAATGCAAGAGAATAGAATGACTGATATATTCTAATAAAATGGCATATCAGGATATTTTGTTGCCTAAACATGTTGTGATTCTTAATGCAATAAATTTACACCCAATATGTTTTTCATCTACTATAACAATAAAATAATTGGGTCATTTTCCACAGCTTCTGGTTCCGTAGGTTTCAAGTTTAAACCCAACAGAAAATTATTTATTTTTAGTGTAAAAATCTTTAGTGTGGCTTCTTTCAAGAGGAGAGTAAAGTCTGTGGCCTAGTGTCATAGATTTATATCACTTAAAAGAATCTCAAGCTGATAAAGAGGCCTATGAGCAAAATTAACTTAGAATGGGATACTAAAAACCATAGCAAAGTGTTTATAAATAAACTAAAAAAATTGTTTCATGAAATTACAGTGTGGGGAAAAAAAGCAAAATGCTCCTAAAAGTTTTTCCATTGGTTTCTCATTTCTTCTGTCATATCAATGATAAAAACAGAACAAAAATATTAATAAAATTAAATTTGTGTTTTACAGATGGTAGCAGTAGATCCCACAGCTCCTACTCAGGAAGAACATAGACAAAAGGCAGTGACCAAACTTCGTTATATGCAGTTCCGAGAACAGCAGAGTTCAACCTGCAGTCAGGGGTTCAGGATAGAAGCAATGAAGGTAAGCAGCTTCCCACATTCTAATGCTTTTCTCTGTTTTAAACTTTATTTTGTCAGCATTATCTAAGCACTTCTTCCTTAATGTTATGACATAATAATACAAGTTTTGTAAACATTTAAAATGGTTACCATTGCAATGGTATGGTATTGCAATGTCTTAGTTATCCTTTCTTCATTGTTTTAGTTCCGTGGCTCACCTCCTGTGAAAGATCTTAAGAAAGTGAAGTCGAGGGAAGAAGTCCTAGTAACCATGGCACTGTTTCTGGGTGGTCGAGAGGACACCAGGCAAAGGCTAATAGCGAGGCTGAAGGAAATACGTGAAAAATTTGAAAGCTCATCATACTTCAAGCATCATGAAGTAAGTAATACTTTCACTGTATAATATATACCTTAATTTTATTCATTTAAATACTTTGCTTTGAAACATTTTACTCAAACTAGATTTTCTAAGAAGCACAGTATTCAGAAAACCAGCATTATCAGTTTTTGGTCAATATTTTTATTTGTTTTAGACATCTTTAATTAAGGAGTAAAATTAAACATTGACTTATATTTAAATAGCTATGATTAAAGGCATTGTTAAAAGTGAAGCTAATTTTATGTTAAGACTTGAGTGATAACTTTATTTAAACATAAAACTTCACTCATGTCACTTAAAAATAAATGTTTTTGGGACTGTCCCAGTCCTGTCTTAGGCTGATTGGTAACTGACCAGTGATTCACATGATAACTGATTGTGAAGATAGTAATCACTTGCTAATCAGCTGAGGATGGGACTGGAACAGTCCTGAAAACATTCCTCTTTTGAAAGTGACATGAAGTTTTATTTTAATAAAGTATGACTCAGTAAGTCTTTTAACATTGCGTTACATTTTGATATTTCTGGTTACTTTTAATAATCTTTTATAACTATTTTTGATATAGCAAGTAAATAAAATATGGATTTTTTTCATGGATTTGTTGTTTAAATGTCTAAAGAACAGATCATAGAAATTGTGTTGTTCTTAATAAATTTGATGGTAAGAAATTAATTATAGACATTAAGACATTAAGTAATAAGGTACATTAATTACAGTTTAGGAATTTGAAAACATTTTTGGTTATTGGAAATTTCTAATTTTTTCTCTTTCTTTAATGTGTTGCAGGTGGTTGGCAGTAGTATTTTCATGATTTATGATGACAACAGAGTTGGAGCATGGATCATTGACTTTGCAAAAACGCTCCCTCTTCCCAACGGAACAACAACAGACCATCGTACACCGTGGGTTCAGGGCAATCATGAAGAGGGATTTCTGTTTGGGCTCGACTCGCTTATTAGTGTAAGTATACCCACTGTTAGCATCTTATTTCTAGGTTAATTTTTAAATTAATAAATTTGACTAAGAAATAGGCAGGGAAACTATACAATCAATTTCAGTGCTTTAAATTAAAGATGGAGCAGTGGTTTGCAATTCACATAATCTTTAGCAATTTTTTCAACCCTCTTTCTTTCAAAGATTTATTTGAAACTACACCAGTTGGGAGTGTGAAAGCTTAATAGCAATTTGTTAATAATTTTTTATGGTAACATCTAGAGAATGGCAAAATTGTTTAATTTAGTTAAATTTGTACTTCACTATTGATCATTTAAAAGAATGACGTTTCTGCTTAAAATAATAATTTTACGGCATAGTAATAAGGTAAATTTTTAAGCCTTAAGATGCCCTTCAGTTTAGTGAATTGTATAAAGTATAAAAGATATTTAGTATGGCAGAAATTGAACTTACTCTCTTCTGTCCTGAGGTTTATATAATACCCTAGGCCTGCACAGGAAGGGGTTTTGTGGCTTGGTATATGCCCTCACCATAAAAAAAAAAAATAGCAAAAATAGCTTTGTTAAAATACAGCATCCGTCTAGCTTGGTGGGGACAAAGGTACTTCCTAAGCATATGATAGGTAGCGCTATACTTAAGCCAACATGTTTTAAACAAGAAGGCCAAGGGTGACGCAACAGAAAGTATACTTATAGGGCATTGCTACAACCTTGTTAAGATATTGGGGGCAAGTTTTTATTCCAGGGGGATGGCAATGTATTTAGCTTATTTAAGACTTAATTTTAAAGCCAGTGTCAATTTTTATTTGTGAATAACAATTAGTATGTTAAAAGGAAAAAAAAAAAAAAAACTAAATTTGAGTCCCTTCCAAATGAATGCACTATCTCCCAGTTCATAAAAACTCTAAAATGACCTACACTGATAATATAAAATATATTGCAGTAATCATTAATTCTGATCTCGCAGAACATTTACTGCACAGAATTTACAGAACATCCTGTCTCAATTTTAATTTCAATTTCTGCAACTTAATCTATGAATATGAATATTTCAACTTGGAATTAATTCATATTTAACATATGAATTGATACAAATCAAGAAACAAAAACTGTTTCCTGCATATAACCCCCTCCACCTTTATATTTTTCTGGCTATTCAACTGGGCCATGATCGCATAGCTGAAGCTATGAAAGTCTGTAGTGCAGAATTTACTCTGTTCAAGGGTAGAACTTTATTTTTGGATCAGTCCACGATTTTATTTTCCTAATAGTATTTCTTTCTTATTTTTACAGATATTGGAGGATGTGAATACAAAAATACCTCCAGAACAATACAGAAATTATCTCCTCTCACTCAAAGAAGAACAGAGTGCAAATCAAGATTCATCACTTCAAAAGTCTTGAACCTCTATGAAGACGACTCTTTCACACTGAATATCCTTGTTTTTGTTCACTTTGATCTGCACGGAAAACTATTAAATTATTAAACTCTTATTTAAGTGCAGATAATTGCAGCATTTAAGTGTCAAATAGGGACCATTTACAGATGTGGTGTACACAGTGAACTTGGTCTGTGTTCTGAGAAGGATCAGAAACGATGAAGATTAATTCTGGAAGAAGAATGTACTGAAACCTTATGGTATTTTGATTGTAACATTTTGGCACAATCCCTCAAGTCTTTCTTTAAAGTCATTATTGCAGGTAATTCATTTTATTACTTGGAAAGACTGTGTGGTGTACAAAAGTATATCTGGGTTACCAAATGAAGCGGTAAAGCAAATTTATTCACTGTTGAATGTTTCTAAGTTATTACTTCTTGTTTCTTTCCGATCTAAAAAGGAAATGTATTTAAGCAAATGAATCCCCCAACAAAGTTTAATGTTTCTAATTTGAAGTATTTTTTACATTTTTAAATCTTTGAGAACCAAAAGTTTTGCAAAACCTATTTAGTTGTAATTTTTTTATTTAAAAACTTTCCCCAAAATGTATAATGTGGAAATTCTGTATGATTTTATGTTCAGTGTTACGGTTTCTGTTTTGAAAGGAATTTGAAAAGATATTTAGCTGCTCACAGCTCTCCTGTGAAGGTTTTTTGCATAAATTATAACAAGTATTTTTTTCTAATGCCCAAAATCAGTTCAGTAAAGAGGTGTGTTAAATTAACATATATAAATGAATGATTGTGCTGTAACTGAGATGATATGCAGTGATAGTCTGATTAATGATAGAGAAATACTGTTTGAAATGTAATGCTTTCTGTTTGTGTATTTTATATTGTAAATTTACCACAGCTGGTATGCAAAGTTTGATGCTAAGTTGCACCTTGCTTTGTGGTAAATGATAAGAGCCAGAGATTGTATTTTCAGTGGATCTGGGGTTTGTGTGTATGACATAAAATCTTTAGATCTCACTACTTGTCTTGTATGATACGCAGTGATATTCTGATAATTGAGCTAGAAATATTGTTTGAAATGTAATGCTTCCTGTTCGCATTTTTCATATTGTAAGTTTATCACAGCTGGTATACAGAGCTTTATGCTCATGTCGGTACTTGCTTTGTGGTAAATTATGGAGCCAGACATTGCATTTTGAGTGGATCTGAGGTTTGTGTGTATGACATAAAATCTGAAGATTTCACTTTTTGTATTGTCTGAGCTCACTTATCTTTTCATGCAAACATTGTAAATAACTGCATTAAGAAGTACTTAAAGGCTAGGTTTAATGAAAGGGTTAAGAATGTTTTTGTGTTTGGAACTGATTTTTGGTTGCAGCTATTAAACTGCTTTGGAGGATTTCATTTGGTTATTTTCAAATATTCTGTTATTTAATTTTTTGTACATGTAATATTAAGTGATCTTGTCATAATTCATTAGCCTCATCTAATGTATAATGCACACTCTACATATACTAGAAGTGCATTCTAGTCCTACACCTGAATTTCTATTGTATATCTTTCTTAATGCTTTTTATGTACTTTATAAACTAATAAATGTCATCTGTGGTTTATAATTGCAAGAGTTATTTCACTTAAACATGTCAGCACCCGCTAACACACTTCCAATAACATCCCTTGCAATACAATACAGTTTCTGACTGAATAGCATCAAGGAAGGGTGATCAGGTCGTAAGTTAGGACACCAACATTTGGCAGGAAAATAACAGACATTATGAGAGAAAGAAAGAGGATTGGGAACTGACTTATACATTTTTAATGTTTTACAATCTCTAAAAGCTTCCTTCAAGATGAAGTTAGCATGATGATATGTCCTTTTTTTATCCTAGGTGATTGTTTATTTCACTAAGTAGCAAAGAAGTCCAGGTGATTTTTTTTTAAGAACTTTTCATATACACTCCTTTTTTTGAAATTGGTAATAACATTTCAATTTTTTATTAATTTGTGTATATTCCTTTCTGGAAACTGAGACATTGGCAGTTTATTAAGTGCTATTTGTATTCCAAAAATATATTCTTCTCTTGATATAGGACACAGTCCTGTTCATTTATGGTCCTCTACCCCTCAGTCCATTTCAGGCATCGGGTGAGGGAACCACAACTATGGATCAGAGAGGGGGGAGAGAGAGAGAGAGAAATCAGAGGGATGGGTGATCAGCCTGTTCCCCTGAATGAGAGTGAGGGAAGTAGATGAACAAAATGATGGCAAAGTGGATGAAAGGGAAGATGATAATGGAGCAATTGGTGAAACGATGGTAGGGAAACCAGAGGTTCCGGAGAAAACGCGCCCCAGTAATGTGTTGTCCACTACAAATCTCACTTTACAGTTGCATGGGATCAAATTCGGGCCACTTTGATGACAGTCAAATGATCTAACTGCTCGGCCATGATGCAGCCTAAAAGTATATTGTAACCATTATACGCGATTTTGAAAGGAGTGCATTTACAAGTTAATAATGTGACAGTTACCTATCAGACAAATTTAAGAATATTAGAAACTAAGTTAGTAAGCGAGATAGCTCAGACTGTATGACAAACATTTTGTTAATGGATTATTTACAAATTTCTGACATGGTCAAAATCACAGGTTAGAAAAAAATGAAAATAAAAATAAAGAAACATCAGAGTAATTTAGACAAGATTGAAACCTTAAAAAATACTATTAAAGAATTATTTACAAGTCATCACTTCTATTGTTTTTGCAATTTACATCCAACTTTGTCATATCGGACGATGAATAGAATGGATGAAATGATGCTCAAATGAACCCAGGATCCATAGAGCTTAGAGTTACTCGACATTCGTCTTTCAGGATAAGGGGAAACCCCTGGAAAAAACCTTATCCAGGTAACTCGCCCTGACCGAGATTTGAACTCGGGACCTCTTGAACGTGAGGCAGACTCACTACCACCACGCTACTGAGGCGGGTCTTCTATTGTTAACAAATATTTTCATTCTAAGTTAAATTTGGATCCAGTTGGTTGATTAATGTTCTTTTGCAGTAAACTGTACAAAATTAAACCTTGGAGATTTTCATTTTTCTGATATTTCCTTACTGAAGTCTCCTCTAAAATAATATGTATTATATTGAGATTTAACTGTATTGGAACACCACATTGAAGTGAAATAATTATTAATTTATAGATGAGTTGTATTTATTACACATCTATAAATTAATAATATGTAAATTTATTTGTGTATAGTTTGGACATAAAGTTCTTATAGAGATTTATTTTTCTATATATTTAATTGATAATTGTAGATGGTTTCATTATCCATTTTAATGTAAGTACAAAGGAGCTATAGAGAACAATCATTAATGAAAACTTTACAATGTAAGCCCCCAAATACTTGACTTTGAAATTCCTTTCCTTTCCATAACGTTCAAGGAACAATTGAATTGGATCAGATCTTAAGAAAATGACAAAAATATTCAAACATTGAAGCCAGTAGCAACATACTCTCAGAAATGCCAAATCACTTGTTTTAAAGAAATCATTATTTTTGTACAGTAAGTTGTTGTGTAACTCTTATGTTTACTACTTAAGCAAAACTCCATAAAATTAATTTTGAATGAAAACTTTACAGGCTATTTACAGAAAATTCAAGATGTATTTTTTTTTTTTTTGGTTATGTAAATGTCTTAAACCTGTGGTATTTTAATTAAAATCATGAGTCATTTATGAGTATATACAAAATAATGAAAAAAATGTCATCTAAAGACAGATTAGATGGAAGACCTTCTTTAATATGTACATCCCCCTTGACGAAAAAATGAGCAGACTCTGGAAGCTTAAATTTTTCTAAGTCCACATCGTGTCCACAGCTGGTTTGTTGCAGAGTGCATCTTGTGGGGAAAGTTATATTTTCACTAGTCGTTAATGTGATGTTCAGTTTTCAAAATAATATTGTAGTTAGTTGGTTGTTCGTAACAAGTTGATGCTGAATAAATAAAAAGTGGTGTCCTGAGTAAATGAAGTTGTATTAACTGTTAGTGTGTACAAAATTAAAGTAAATTAAGAAACATACCAATACCTCTTTTTAGCTTCATCCTGCTGAATCCTCTCATAATTATAATAAAAATGAGAATGTTCACACATTGTGTACTGTTTCATATGTTTCATGCATATTCACTAGGAATCTTTCCTATTTTTCACACACATTACAATTGAATCTCATAACAGACTAGTAATTGAGTCTCAGTTACTAAACGTGCATTGATAGCCAAGAGGTGATATAGAATTAAATTTATTGGGAGTCGATTAATGACACTAAACAACACTTACTTTTAAATTTTCCCGGAACTAGTTTCAGAGGCCTTCCCTCTATCCTCAGCCGGACATCGATATAGAAGTTTGCAGAAGTTAGACTCATAAAGGTTTGAATCCCAGACATCATTTTGAATTTTTTTATTGTAGAAATATGAAATGTTGCACATTGTAATACAACTTCCAATTGCTAAGATTTACTTGATTTTATGGCCTTTATACTCATACACAAAAACTGAAACACTTTGCTCTGTATTTTTTAAACTAACAGAAATAAATGTTTTATTCTTATATATAAAATCTAATAAAAATGGAAATCAATTTTGTATAGGGTGTGTAAACCCTTTGTTTCTATTACTGCCCTCATTCTGCGGTGCATGGATGAGACCAAATGCCCAGTGAAATTTTTACAAGAGGATACTTTGCATTATATGCCAGCACCATAAAGATGAATGAGCCCGAGTGTTTACACAACCAAGTATTAAGACGTTTTTCAAATAAAATTGTATTTATTTTGAAAACGACAAGATATGATCAGCAAGATACTGACAGAGACGCACCTATTGCCTCCAATGAGTTCATCAAACCAACATCCATCTGTCGACAACAGCTGATGATGTTAGGAAGATCCTAACGAAACACGTTCTAGGTAAATACTAGCAATAAGTGGAGCATTGAGTATTAGTTTGACTCAAAATTTTATTAACAATATGATATTTGCATTTTTTAAATGAACATGTTTAAAATATTATTATTTATCTGCAAGAAAAACATAAGACATTGCTATTAAAATAACAATAATAAAAAGAAACTTGCATATCAAGGATTCGAACTCAAGTTAGTCCACTTACGAGACACATGCATTTTACCTCTCAGCTACCATGCATATGGCCAAGGTGCAAAGCATCTCCCTATCTATTGTGTAGTTTTGAAATGAAGCAAGAGTGGTATCAAAGCGTATATTGGAAAAATTAATTGTTGTTTCACACTAGCCCTGTGTAGGCCAAAATATGGAAAGGTAGAGTCAGACTGAAAACTTTAATGCCATAGCCGGGATTCAAATCATTGAACTTCATCTGATTCTATCTTCCCAAAGCATATATTGTGAACACAGCATCATCAAATGCTTCCGATGTTTTCTGAATCAAACATTGTTTCTGGTAGCTCCTCAATTTTTTTTTTTTTTTTTTTTTTTTTTTTGTCTAAGGTTGTATATATATGAAGCTGCCAAGTGATATTTGAGGCAATGGGTATGTTTACTGATTTTACATTGAGAATTTTGCAATATTGTTTATAAGTGTTAACATTTGGTACACTTTTTCTTCTTGGAACACTATTAAGTTTATAAACTTATCATCAAATATAAATTGCAGTGAATAGACAGCAAGTCTGTTTAATCATAATTCAAATGTTGTGCTTTTCAAATACATCTTTATTGTCTTAGTGTGGAGAAAGTTCTTTCTACAGAAGCAATGGAAGTTGGCAAAATGATAAGTGTCTTGAGAAGAGTATAGGTATTGGAAAAATATTGTATATCACATTTAAACATATCATCACCTGCAGTTTCAACAATATCTATTCCACAAGACCAGTTTTCTTGCCATAATGAATATTCAGCTTTAGTCACTTCTTTGTAATACAAGTCTTTTCATAGAACTTAATGCTTAGCAACTGTGTTTGAAAATATTGATAAAATAAAGTTTAGGAAATCATTTTCTTATGAGATTAAAATAGTTCAAAAGACTACTCATCCAAATAAATTATATAAACTGCTTAATTACTCACCTGGTGTAAAATAAAACACAGTGTAATGCGTGTTTTGCTATTTGCAGCTATGAAGAACTTTCTCGAAATTAATTAAATACTTTCACTGTGTCATATATTTTTGCCTCATTTGTCTTGACAGTTAAAGGTTTGTAAATATTATTATCTTCTGCAAACCTATAACTAAATTGGCATTCTTATTTTGCAAAGCCTCAGACAAGCTGTAAATTATTACCAACATTATATAGAATAAAAATAAGTACACAGAACTGAAGATAGGGAAGAAGTTCCCATAAACTAGTCTTCATTAAAAAACTTGTAAGTGGAGAAAAGTATATACAAGATTGACTCATTTGCCTAATTTTATTACCAACATTTTACATATTCATGCAAAAGTGGCTACAGTAAGCTGAAATTTGTATTTTGAACTGTTCAGAGTTGGGTGTTAATTGAGTTTTCAATGTATTACTGATCTAAAATAATGTGGTCTGCCGCTGAAACATTTCTTTCAACATTGTATCATATTACTGCATCTATCATATTTCACATGGGCGCCGGGGTAGCGCGGTGGTTTCGTTCGCGGCTCCCGTTCTAAGGGTCCCGAGTTCGATTCCCGGCTCTGGGGTTGGCGATTTTAAGTCGGCCCTATCCACGCCTTCACCTCTGTCTAGCACACGTGAAGTATCCCCTATGCCCAACGTGGTTCGGAGTCCACGGTAAAAACTGTAGGTCCTCTCACCTCACCGCCATCTTCACTATCACCCTATCATCAGAGGTAATGGACACCGCCCTCTGGGTGCCTCCATCTGAGAAATGGGTCCGGTCATCACTTGGTGGGGTGAGGTTACCCCGAAGGCCAAGGTTGCCATGTGGGGAGTGTTAGTAACTAACTAACTAACTCATATTTCACATTGAGTGGTTGGTTATATTTGTCTTCTTTGACTTTGTTAATTTCATCCTTTAAAATGTAAGCTTGTTTGTAAGAGAGATGAAAGAGAGGAAAAATGCTTCCATGCAGTTTTTGTTGATGGAGAGTTTTGCTAGAATCAAATAAACACAAATTTAATAAGTTTACAGCACAAAAGGTATTTATTGCATAGAGGCTCTTTCTCAGACCCCTGTACCACATGAAACTCTCTGCATGGAAGCTTCTCCATCATATCCAAGCCCTTTCATTGCATTTGAATTCAGTCCCAGCTTTTTTAAATGTTGAATCATAATGCAAGCGAGACCTAAACCTGTCTGTCATATATTGGAACAAAAACAAGAAATCTTCACTTAATGTTCTAGATCTTCTTCAGTATCTGAACATATAATAGAATTGTTCAATTTAAATTATATTAATTGCTTCCTTTGCCAAAATAGAATAAATGAGATTTGTTGTCTTTGCAAAGTGTGATAATGTGTATAATGATTGAAACTTTTTTTGGTTTCAAAAACATCTATTGTTTCTTCATAAAAAAAATGAAAACTCCATTTGCTTCCCCACTACATATTCAATGCATAGATGCTCAGCCACACTCAATTGTTTACTCATGCTTGCATAGTCTAATTTATTCTGTGCTCTCTGCTTCTCAGTTGCCTATCTGTCTGAAATAACTACCATGTCTGGTTCTCAATTCAAACTCAACTGACTTCTCTCAGCTCTGCCTCAACTCAAACTCAGCTGGGCACTAAACCCTCTTATAAAAATTCCCTCAACAAAGGTGGATTGTTCTCAAAGAGGGCAGTTTTGTCTCTCTTGCCATCAAAGAAGTTTCTTCAACTGTAGTTAGTGGACATAAAGGGTTAATTGCTTGTGCACAGGCTATTTGATCTTAAGGGCATTATTGGATGGACTCTTTTATTCTAAAGGGACTTGCAGACAACTGCAGCAATTCAGGGAGTCATGTAAAGATTCCAGTTTGCATTCCATAGATGCATACTTTGTCATACGGCTCCCTCCTCAGGACTGATCGTCCCAATCTGCACCAGCATTGTAGACAAGATAATCTAAATGTATTAGCAGCTTCTTCCTTAAGGGTAGTTTCTGGATTTTTTTTTTTTTTTTTTTTTTTGTAATTTACGTCCTCCAACATTAAGTAATATCGGACAATGAATGGAATTAGTGAAATGATGCTCAAATGAGTCCAGAGTCCATAGAGGTTAGAGTTACTAGACATTCATCTTTCAGGATAAGGGAAAATCCCAGAAGAAACCTTATTTAGGTAACTCACCCTGACCGAGATTTGAACTCGGGATCTCTTGAATGTGAGGCAGACTCGCTACTATCTACACTACTGAGGCAGGGTTTCTGGATATGGTAGACTACATCATCAATACATCATCAATATTCTCCACCATCAAATACGGCCCTGCCATAGTTGTTAAAGCTTGGATGTGGGTAGGGTATACAACCACACCTAGGCTGTGCCTAGGCTATTAGGTTATTTGTTATAACAGGTCTTCATCCAAGCCTTTGCTCTCTGATTGTGTTAATAGCCCCATTGCATGCTCGTCATGAAGATATGCAACAGGTTCTTCATGCTTTTGATTGGTGGCTCTTCTGCCCTAAGGAAACTCTCAGATATCAGTGATGCTTTGATGGAATATTCCCATGTTATACTGCTGTATACGATTCTGACTATAAATAAATAAATAAATAAATAAAAAATAAATAAAATCTGAATATTCTACCCCGGCACCTAGACAACTATACCGGGGCATATATCCAAATTTTCTCTTTATTTTTCCATAAAATCCTTACAAATGATATAATTATACAAATCTCTCAGAAAGCTACTCTACAAAAATAAAATGAAATAAAATAACAGAAATAAACACAAAAAAGCAAAAAACAAAAGAAAACAACTATAAAAATTACAAAATCCTTATTTCCTAAATCTATATCTAAATCTACTAATTCTGTAGTCCACCATGGCCTCTGCCATCACTCTCTCCCTCCGCCGCCCATGCAGTCAACTCCATTGTTAGATTATTCAATAATTCTTCCCGTCTTATCCTATTTTGTATTCTAGAACTCCTTCTTGGATCTTGTACTATTCTTCGCCCATTATCAACTCTTTCTCCTTTGAATATTTTTACCTCCCATGCTTTCTTACTTACAAAGTTAGTCAAAACTTGTAATTTATTTACCAATTGTTGATCTCGAATTATGTCATATACGATATATCCTGCTAGCGCATGCCTCTCTTCTTGTTGGTGAATTGCATATCTTCCACATTCAAATACTACATGTTCAGGATTATCTTGTTTGTTACATAATTCACATATATCATTTTCAGTTTTATTGATTTTCTTCCAATAGGTCTTATAAGGTCCGTGTCCATACGATTCTGACTCCTGGTAAATGGACTTAAGAGTTAAGGTGGTAGTAGTTTATTACTGTTAATAGACTTATACAGAGTGTCTGACATTGTCAGAGGCTATTTAAATTGCATTGGCATTGCATTAGTACCATTGGCAGAACCACTTTCAGCACCTGCCTCCTAGTATTTTAGTGCAGAAGCTGCTAAAAATGTATTCCTATGACCCCTCTTCAGATTCTGATTCAACAGAACCTTTTTTTTTCTATCCTGTATAACTATTCCTGCAATTATGTTAAGAGATAGAGAAAAAACTAAATACAACCTCCCAACATGAACAATTATTCTAATTAAAAGAGCATACATTAGAGCCTAAGATCAAATCCTATGTAGTACATTTTCTGATATATGAATAACAATGGCATTTTAGAAGGAAGATAAATTTTAAATTTATGAATATGTAATACGAGTTCATTAAAATCATGAATTATTCAAATTTAGATGCCTCAGTTTGAGTAAAAGATCTTTTAGTAACTTCTTTTGTATTCTAAACTACGAGTAAACTGTAATAAGTATACAACCTTAATGTAATAGTCTTAACTATGCCCAGACATTAAACCAGAGATCAAATCCTATAATAAAGACAAAATCCAACATATTACGGTCTCAAAGAACCATTTAATACATTCTGTTAATAATAAAATAGTACTTGAGTAAGAATAATCATGCTAGAACAAATTACACAGATATAATGCCATTGAACTAATAAAACAGTCTAAGCACTGAAAAATTCAAACCAAAAGATAAGGAATATTCTGTAAAAAGGTTAACTGTAGACAAAATTAATACTTCACATAAACCGTGGGTTTTAACAAAATATCTACATTATCTTGAAAAGGATTAACTTAAAAAATAAACATAAAATAAATAAAGTGTCTGACAAAAAGTACATGCTTTAGTGAGAACTAAATTTTTTTTGTGTTGTAAGATTTTGCCTATCTCTCAGATTTTACTAGTTTTGTATTCATTTAGAATCAAATCAAATCAAATTTATTCACCATAAGATTTCCAATTACAGAAATATTGGCTTCGTCAATACAATTTTATATTACAGATTAACAGTAAACACATGAACGGTTAAACAAATAAGGTGAAAGTATTTACAATTGCAATATAAAAAAATGGAATAGGTTATTAGAATGTAATACATAAGGAAATCAGAGCTATTAAATACTTTTTTAAAATACATTTATTTATTATTCATTCAAGGGACCTCAAAATGTGTATTTCCAAAAAATCTGGGTAAGGAATTCTTGGGGGAATGCGATATCTATTCTGACTACTATGTACATCATATTCAAAGTATAAATTCCAGCGCATTTTTTCCCGCTTCTGGAGTGGTAGCAATGTCACCGGTGGAATTTATTTCTTTAGGCGACGGGCAATTATATCTGCGATGTTGGCTGCTCCTTGCCAAAGTGGAGAGCGGCATTAACGGAGTGTAGTTTGGCACGTACACCACAGTGATAAGCATGAGGGATACAAAAGATTAAAAAAATAAAAACATTAATCGGTATATGGCATTGAATGAAGGGAAAATCAGTTTAGATCACAAATCGAAACATGACGTGAGAAATAATGCTTATCGTCTGTGATGATAAACACCGAAAAATAATCCAGGTAATGTGTTGACGTTTGATCTAAAAGAAAGGACTTTAAGGTTAGGTCATAGTATAACGTTCAAGGTGAATTGCAAAAAATGTGGCTTATTGCAATATTTACGTTTAATAATTTTCCAGGATTGCGATGCATATTTAGAGAAAGTTTCTGAACCAATAATAAAGACATGTTTTCTGCAAATAAAATATTTATTTCAACTTAAAACATCGTAGCCTTGTGTAACCTAATTGTTTTATATAAATAACACAAGCTTTTAAAGGTATTTAGCATCATTTCCATATGCTAATATTTAAAAAAATTCTAGAATTGGTTTAAATCAAACTTTTTTTACGAAAAAAAAACATAGCAAATAAATGCATATAGATGTTTTAACATTTCGAATGTGTGTTTGAAGTGAACAAACTATAGAGTACAGTGATTTTTTTTAAAGATATATCTGCTCTGTAGTGTTTGCTGCCACAATTTTTCAACTACCTTCAAAGAAAGTCAATTAAGTTATCCAAGTTAGCCATAAGCTGGTCCTAAAAGCCTTACCTGAAACACACTTGTAAACAACCACCACAATGTGGGATTTCCTTGTTTTTCAAAGAGACAAGGGGAGTTGGTATTACACACATCATGGGCCAAAATTTCAGGAGATCCTCATTTGGACAGTATAATATATTTCAAATGTAATATACAGCATCATTATTAATGCTATTACAGCTATAAACATTTCACTGCATTGTTCCCTTTATATAAAAACAAGTGCAGAAAATCAGTACTTTTAATGAGTACCATTTTGTGTAGTCTGCTTGCTCAGAAATAAGGTTGGCATGAAGTCAGTTATTTACAGATTTTTTTTTTAGCACATTACTGTTTATATTAACTTAATGTTTGTACATACAAAAAGTGATGATGTTTGCTTTTTAAACTGTGTTTTCAATTTAATAAACATTGTTGAACATTTTTGTTAGCAAATAAACCATAAAATATAGTGTGATTTTTAGGGCCTGGAAGTTTAGCCAAAGAATCAATACAACAGGTTAGAGAGACGGGTTTATACATTACTTGGATCTCGTAAATATATTTGCATACAATCAAGATCAAGGGCTATGGTACCTAATCTATCAAATGTAGTCAAATGACGGGCACAATGTCTCAGAATATATTGCACATTTATTCAAAAAACGAACTTATCTTTTCTAGATATATGAATATAAACAAAATAATCATTAATATTTACAGTGTGCACAGTAAATGAAAAGGTCATTCGTTGTGGCAGTACATTATGTGTGTGTGTGTGTGTGTGCATATGCCTTGTTACAATGAACAACAATATACATTTTGAAGGTTTGAAACAAAAGCGATCTTTTGTTCTCTTGCAGACATGCTCTGTATTGGGTAAAGCTTCGCTCTACATCACATAATGTGACTGGGAAAAATTTTAACCAAAAGGAGGTGTTACTGTTTCCTTTTTGTGTATTATAATTTTCTCTAGAACCTTCTAATTCATCCTTAATTTTACACAGAGTGAAATATCCTATATTTTTCTGGAGAATGTGTTTAGGTATCTGCTGCACCCGTAGAAGTATCATGTCTCTGCTTGGCATAGCCAATGTACATGACCTTCTACCAACAGCACGAGTTGATGACTCATTTGACGATCTATACTCCATGCGCAACTAACTTCACAAATTTTTGGCTGAACTTCCAGGCTCTAGTGATTAATCAGTACATTACTTGTAGAATAGCTCTTAAATGTGAAGAGCATTTCAGCCTTATTTCTGAATAGCTATTTAAAATTAAATTTGAAGGAAGGTAATCTTCAAATCTGAAATATTTCCACTGGTTTGCTGGCCAATTATGTTAAAAATATTCTAGAGAGCACTTATTTATTGTTTAAAGATATATTGTAACTAGACAAAATTTAAAGAGTAGTATGTTGACAGCAAGCCAGCACTTAACTAACATTGCCATTTGGACTATTAAAAATGCTACTGAAAGGTGTAAAGTACCAAATGAATTGTTAATGGTATTTTCAATAATATTGGTATTTAATTTTTAGTATGTGGGGACCAATTTGTATTAAATATGCTTAAAATGTATTACATACATAATGAAGTTTTTAGGTGATTTTTGGGAAAAGCATAGTTTTGGAAGTAAATAAGATTTCCACTGAAATTTTGTTCCAACCCAATTGCTCCTTGCACTTTATAACATTTCTCCTCATTTCATCTGAAGCATTTTTCCTTGCCCTTCAACCTCCTACTTCAGGTCACTTTGGTGTCATCCGGAAGGATATGAAGATTGTTGCTAATAGTTCTCTATCTTGTCTATTTCGTCCCATATGATGCTAAGCTTTTATATTCATTAAGCTCTGTCCATGTGTAAACATGTGTGCTTGTATGCATTTTTAATAGGAAAATGTGAAAAGGGTATATTTGTTATTTTAGATGCTTTATTTATTTACAACAGGTACTAATTATAGAGAAGCACATTGTGAGAGAACCTGTTACTTGTTAGATTATGAGCAAGAATAGAACATTGTCAGCAGTAATTTCACCTGCGGTGCAGGAGAAACTCTAGGATTGTCAATCAAGAAGAGTAAAGTAAAAATTAAATTTTGTTCAGGCTAATTTGCAAAAAGTGACATCTTAATGCACGTTGTATAGCAAAATTGAGTGAATAGAACATTGGGGCACATGTGTTACTTACCAAATGTACTGGTTTGTAGATGAATTTCAGCCAAGTTCAAATGTTCTTGTTGTTGCTTTTGGTCTTTCTGTGCTAGCTGTTTCGTCCACTGCAATGGGCATCTTCATTGGCAAGCTCAGTCTTCTCTCACCACTAGTTGATCAAAGACTCAAGCACTTGTAAGGGGCACTTCTCACATTTGTGAATCACATTTATTACAGCAAGAATTCTCGTTACCTAAACAAGGTTTATATTCAAATGGTTATTTTATGTGAAGTGGAAAGTACTTGCCATCCTGCCAAGCTCTAACTTGGTGTCCAGAATCCAGACAAACCAAAATACAAGGGCACAGTTTTCTGCCTTACTTAGAATATGTTTTCTGTGGATTGGGTACATATTAGAATATCAAGATTGTTTTCAAGCTTATTGTACTCAGTTAAAGATACTTGGGAGTCTGTATGATCAAGCAGTATATATAGCATTCTCTGCTTTTGTTGTTTAGTTTACATTGGAACTAACAGCAGTGTTAACACCAGGCTTACTGAGCAGAAAAGAGGTTGTCACCTGGGCCAAGCCTAAAGTTTGCAGTTGTTGAACCTGCCATTGAAACAGATGGCGAAAACATCATTAAGTTTCAGAGACCTAGTATCCTTTTACCCTAATTCACTACCATGCCCAACTACAGCATGAAGCTATTGAAATTTACTAACATGTCAACAATTTTGATAGGGAAAAAGAGGTTCTAAAACTCAATAATAGCAACTGGCATCCAGTCATTGAAGGCAAGAAATGTCATGTAACAAGAGAAAACAAAGCAAGACAATTAGAAAGAAGCAACGTAACAGATGAAGCCTGGCCCCCCTTTATATCAGCCGTCTGACCTCCAATCAGCACGGAGCACTCATGTAAATACAGTGGCAGTGACAGTCAGCCTTTCAGATGCAGTACAAACCTTGGAGAAGATTTCAACCATGACACTGAAGATATCTGCTGTAGTTGTGGACAATACATCTGGATAAATTCTAGATGCTCTCAGTCTTCAAGCCAGGTATATAGATGATTAGCCATTAACATTTGGGAGTGTACATGTCTTCCATCATCAGGATGATGAATGAATAAAGCTGTGAAAAACCCAGTGTCTGTGTGAGGGGACCTCGTAGAAAACATAACTGCTTAATTGGATGTTCAATTTGTTTAAATTTGTGCTTCTAGAGCCAGTTGATTTAAGGCCAGTTTCCAAGAGGAACTGAACTGAAATCCAGCATCACAGTTTAGTGTGCTGTTCTCAGAGGTCCATTCCTCCTACACTGATCTAATTGAATTGTTCTACATTTTCTACCAGGTCCATGCCATCTCAGTATAAATAAATAAATATATATATATATATATATATATATACTGGATTTTTCATAGCTTTATTCATCATCCTGGTGATGGGAGAGATGTACGCTCCAGAAACGTCAACAGCTAGTCATGAATATACCTGGCTTGAAGCCCGAGAATATCTAGAATATATTCATCGCCAGGAAAGTTTCAGATATTAAAATATCTGGAACTTTTGTCTTCAGCAAACCATGGCATAACAGTCCAGAAATAGCTTCCAGTTTATTTTAAAACAAGGGATTTTCTCTAAATAAATAATATATAAAACCTTACTCTACACACTCATCCTCTATTCTCACAAAAACTTAAGTGCTTTTTGTTAATTAAGGTAAGGTTCCATTACAAGAACATTTGAAAAATATGTAAAAATTCAAATCAGTAAGAAAAATAGTGTAATAAATAGGAACATCAGTTTCTGCTCTTCACACTTTGTCTTAGCAGTTAACATAGCACCAACATTAAGCTTAAAACAGTGTTGCACATATGCAGAACAAACAAAACTTATCCATCAAATTGAATCATAACTGTCACTGTATTATAACTCAGAAGGCACCTTATTCTGCGCCGTTCACTTTCAATGTCCAATGGAGACTTTGTGACTGCTTAACTGTTCAGTTTACTCAATTCAACTGGTTGACTGACCCACTAATTCCTTGCTATTTTGCAGTTGGTTCCTTATAAAGAGTCCATACACAGGCACAACATACTTGAAGATGAACTTTCTGGATGCAGTTAAAAGGGTTTCTAAAGAACCCCAAAATTGTGCACAATGTTTATTGTATTTTGCAGCTTTTGCTAGACAAAAGGAGCGGTCATTAGCACAGGTAGACTGCAGCATTGGGTTGGTAGTGCTGGCCCCATCATTGACACCATTAAACATTATGGCAGCATACTTAGCTATTATCTGTTCACTGTAAGAATAAAGTAAATAGTATCAAAGAATCACATGGCTGAAATTAATTGCATAGGTTGGTGGGCTTTAATACTCCTGTATTATTCCATTGTATAGTTCCGCACTTTATTACATGGTTTCAACACCTAACTGTAGAAATACTGAGTATTTTTTCTTACAATGTGATGTACATGATTACCACAAAAGCAATGGCTGTCAGATGTTCAACAATGCAATTAAACTCAGATGGCAGCATTGCTGTTAACATACACATGTGCAGATGTTATGTTAAACAGTGCCATACTGGAGGAGGAGCTCAGTGTGGAATGCGGGTAATACATCATTTTATTCTAACAGCAAATAGATTATAGGTTTATTATAGACAGCTCAGCAACACTTATACTTTATGTAGATGACATAGGAATATCTTCTGAAAACAAAGAAGAGCTACAAAAATGCTAAACAAACTATTATGGGTGCATTATAAGTTGGTGATTGGCAGTTGAAGGAGTGGGGAAGGAGAGGGGATAGCGCCGTTGCCACTTTACCGTTCCTCTCCACGTGCTAGGCAACGAAGATGGCAGGTAGAGGGGAGGAGGAAGTTCGACTGCGGTAATGTACACGCACATATTCCTAGAAATTTGCGTATTGCAGTATTAATCATAAGACTGCCGTAAGACTGTCTACACGTTTAAGTGGGCAGTTACCTAATTACAGCATACGAAATCTTCGAAATGAACAAAAAATAAATGGTTAGCTACATTAAGATTTAGAGAAACAAAAGTGCCATACCTGCACAGAATTATGCATTCTATTTCAACGGGAATGTGCCGCTTATCTCAGAGTCGCTGCTGTCATTGGTACTGCTTTTCTGATCTTTGTCGCCGTCAGAGCTACTGCAATTCCCACGGAAATCATGAGTTCTTCCACTTTCTTCCAAAACGCCTTCGTTTTCCCATGCTGCTACTATAACTTTTTTGTGTGACAAACAGCATCTTCCCAATTTTTAGCACTTATTTTTGCTATTGCTTCTTCTGTTAGTTTTACAACAGATGTTATAGTGAAATCTGTATTGTTGCGCGCTACATATCCCTTTATTTGGGCCCAAATCAACTCTATTGCATTAAAATGGCAATGGTAGGGAGGAAGTCTAATAATTTTGTGGCCTTTTTCTGCAGCAATTTCATTAAGTATATATTTTGGGAACTGCGGTTTGCTTTTACCGATTCTAGCAATTCATACTTTTTTTAAAATGGTCTTGAACACGCACATATAATTTCCTTTGCTTGTCCTTTAATTGGGATTCCGTACCCAAAAACATTTTTGGTGGTCTTCACAGATAATTTCTTTCTGTCTGTTTCTGCAGCACAAGTGTTTGTGACAGCCATTAGTAACGATAATTAGCTAAATATTAAGGTTACACTGAAACACTGAAGTTGTTCACTGAAACACACGAATTATGTTGCGAAAATGTGAAGCTGTTTACACCCTGTGAAACATTCACTACTTGAAGCAGTACACTCTTAGTTTGGCAGTGATGACAGGGAGAAATACCCTACTTACCGTAAGGGTTATTCATGTTAGAGCTGGACCGGATGAAGCCAGGTAAGAAGGGTTGGTCATTAAACTGTAAAGGTTGGAAACTAACCCAGACAACCTCATAAGATATTCCTTGAACCTAAATCCACACCTGTTCCCTTCCAACAATGCATACCGTGTCATACTAAAGGGCAACGAACGACAACGGTATTGTGATACCGCTGATTCATAAGCGAAGCAACAATAGTAGCAGTGTCTGCTTATTGCAAACCTCAACATGCCGATAGACTAGCGACATGCATAAAGCACGTGGTGTAGTGCGATAGAGTTGGCAACGTAGGATAAGCGTGCCGGGTTGCTATGGCAACAGTTTGCTTTTGATTGGTGGATTGTTGGTTGCTAGGCGACGGCAATGATGTGTCAGTGACGTGTTTATTCCCTCTCCTTGTTTTCGCAGCGGAATAGCACGTGGAGGCAAAACGCCAATCACCAATTTACGATGCGACAATTATAATAACAATGATACTATTTAAAATAGCCATAGCTCCAATAGAAACTAAAGTGAGGAAAGGAAGAAACTAAAAGTGAACCACCTCATAACGCTAAATAAAGTCAAAGCCTGCTATATGAAATGAATCCTTGCTATGGGGAAGTTAGTGCCATCAAAACTGTCTTATATTTTAACAAAAGAAACGTTCTTCATAGAAGACATCAGAATACAGATACTCCTGCCAAACACGCCTATGAACACGTGCCAAATACTCATAGAAAAACAACTCTGGAGCAAACTCTAATCAACCAATGCCATAATGGCAGAAGAATTAAAATGGGGAAACTACAAGTAGTAAGATGATATGCAATATATGATTTCCCTCACAAGTTCTGCAAAACAAGAGATTCTGGCAGCTAGATGAAGACTGCAAGTGTAAACTCTGCAATGAACACTGAAGCATATGCAAAAACTATAGAAAGAGGCTTGTCAATAATAAAACCAGCACTGAAATAAAGTAATATAATTTTATATTTACACATTGTGTCCATTTTCATTAATAATAAATGTGATGTGCTTGGAAATATAGTTGTATAAGCAGAGGTAAATGATTAGCCAAGTGTAAGCACAGGAATGATACATAAGTTGGGTTTACGAGAAGCAGCATTATCTTTGGGTAACAGTTTCATGTAACTGCATTTCTTTATACAGTAAAACCTCTCTAAAATGGAAGGCAATTGTTCTGGCTTTTATTTTCCTTTACACAGGTTTCCGTCTTACAGAGGGTTGTGTTTGAATACAAAGAAATTACAGAATTTAAGTCGCACAGGTTTAAGTGAAGGAACAATATAGAGTGAAGTGTAAATAATAATAATAGTGGTGGTAGTAGTAGTCTGATGTGTATTATGCACACTTATTTTCAGCTCTAAAGATTGAGTCTGAAGCAATAGTCCAGAAATGGGAATTTCCTTAAGGCGCAGTAACAAACCACTTGAACACAGTATTTTTTCAGTTGTCATACTCTGTAGATTTTTTGATGTGTTTCACATGTCTTACTGTTCCCTTTAACCACTAGCCATTAATTTTTATTTTATTTTTCAAAATCTCATAAATCTGAGTTTTTCTCACTTTAAACAATGCACTTAATTCTTTAACTGGATGTTTGTTCTTTTCGTGTGCTTCAATAACCTTAATTTTTTCCTCCATTGATAAAGTCTTATGTTTAGAACTCATTTTACAGAATTCGTTGAAAAACTATATTTTTAAAAATCACCAAAGTTTGCAAATTTTTTCAACTTGTACTTGATCACTTGTAACAACAAAACTGAATATGAACATACTGCAAAACAGTATAATTTACTCTCTGTTTTTCTAGGTTTCTGGCATATAACGGATTCATTTTAGGCTGATTTTAGTGTAATTCTGTTGGTGGCTATATTTTAAAAACATAATGTGGTCCTGGAATTCACAATATGCATGCTCTGTACCTAATAGTTGATTAATTGCTTTTCTAGCGCACAAGAAAAGAGAAGAATAGATTAATCAAAATAATTGAATTTAAAGTTAGCCCCAACCTCATCTTATATATTTTCAGTATATTCTAAAATGGAAACAGTTTCTCTAATATCTGGGTGAAAATTTGGTTAAACTCATACATTAGTGTACATTTTGGCAGCACATATAGAACTAAAATATATATAAATTTCTTGTTCTTTACATGACCATAAGAAAAATGAATAATAATTAATCAATTAAAAAATCTGAAAATGTAAAAAACAATTTGAAAATGTAAATAAATAATGACTATCTTGTAAATGGCTGATTTAAAAAAAGTAGTGTTTAAAATATATTGTTAGAGACATGTAAAAGTTGTCTATACTTCAAGACCATATGGTTAGATATGATACTGGTTTTTAAATGGAAATTAGTCATTAATTTTTTTCTCTTTTGTTCCAGGATCGGTTATTCACATAAAAGGAGTTTATCATGATCACAGTGTTTGGTGTACCCTTAATAGGGCCCCTTTTCTTTCCGGCAGTTTTAGGATTAGTAATTTTTGTAGTTATTTGGTCCCTTTTGAACAGAAAATATCAGCCTGCAGAATCATTCTCAGAAAATAGCTCCTCTCTCAAAAATGCAACACCTTTATTTCCTGAAAATGCATCGTCTGGAAGAAGCACTAGTGATACCATATCCTCTGCAGCAAAAGATACAGAAAACTGCGTGACTCCAAAGTTGGATAAAAATGTGGAAGTACTTAGCATCGCACAAAAGGAAACAGTGATAAACAGTGCAGTGGCATCAAGACCTAGGAAGAAAGTGTTCAGGCCTAAAGTAACTCCTAAATTAAAGCAATCAACGGATGCATTAGAAAATGGTAGCGCAATAGAATCACAAATGAAACCAAAGAAAGTAGGTTGTAAGAAAAAAGAGAAAGGTGGTTGCTGCAAGTCAAAAAGAGCATCTCTAGCTTCTATTAGTGGAACAATAGATTTTGTACGTATATTTTATGCCACAAGAATGGGGAAATCAAAGGTAAGTACTTCAGAATTTCATACTTCATAGCACTTGTAGTGATACATACATACTTGCATTACATTTCAGGATCATTAAATGTTATAACACAAGTTAGTCAAATTAATCCTAGAGGTTCTGGGATAGATAAGTTAATATGTAACTGGAGTGTACACAGTAAAACAGTTTCTAAATTACAGGATTTATGTAAGCATAATTGCTGCCTAGAAATTACTTTTCACCTGCTATATTTTAGGAAAATTAAATGTCAAACATTTCCAGAAAGTGATATTTTTATTTTTATGCAGTATTATAAATTGGAATGACCTCTTTAATGTTAGACATACATTTTATCATTTTAGACACAATTCTTTTAAAAGTAATTTATCGAAAAATACTTATATTAGAAATATGTTTTAAAAATCACTATTTTTAACAAGTTCATATTTGGAATTCTGCAGCACTTCACAGAAAAAAAGTGTTTTATTGAAAAATTAATATGTTTTAAAAATTACATTTTAAATAGTGAGTTCTGTAACACTTCACTGAAAAAAAGCTCAACTCTTACACACTTTAGAAAAGATCTTAAACTTTAGCCCATCTTTGAGGGGAAGTTTTGCTGAATAAATTGATATTGCTGTTAGGTATGGCAGCTTCAAGCTATATGGTTTCTTTCTTTCTTCATAAATAAGAAGATTGAAAAATTAAGTTTTTAGGTTCATGATGAATAACCCCTGGGTGCTGTTGTGGCTCTTCTATGGTATTATTTTATAATAGCATGGTTATTATTTTTAAACAGAAATTGCTTATAACATTTAGTCAAAAGAAAATGAAAAGACTTTCTAAAAAGTTATTTCATAAAAGTAAGTCAGTGAATTTAGAAGACTCTTATCTGTATACATCCTGTATTGTCCATAACAGATTGTGCATTTAGTAAATTTACATTTTCAGTTTAGGGTATTTAATCTCCCACTCAATAAGGTGCAAGTAATATTAACGTTTCTTAGTAGCTTGTTATTGGCATTCTCAAGATTAAATGCCTTAAAGATCACTCAAATTTCAAATGAATCACCTGCCAGTGCGACACTGAACAGCAATAACTGTCTTTCATCATGCAGCCTTCTCTAGTGTCGTTTCTGTAAATGTTCTGGTGGCCTAATCTGTAACGCCAAAACTGGGGTTCCAAAGGTCCTTTGTTTTTTGGTGTGTGTGTGTGTGTGTGTGTGTAATTTACGTCCTCCAACCTTAAGTCATATTGAACAATGAATGAAATGGGTAAAATGATGCCCAAATGACTCTGGGGTCCATGAAGCTTAGAGTTACCTGACATTCGTCTTTCAGGATAAGGGAAAACCCCCAGAAAAAACCTCATCCAGGTAACTCACCCTGACCGAGATTTGAACTCGGGACCTCTTGAACGTGAGGCAGACATGCTACCATCTACGTTATCGAGGCGGGCCTAAGGGTCATTGATTCATCCTGTCATGTAGTTAATTTTTTTCCATCTTTTTAGTACATAAATTCTAATACTGATTCGTAACTAAGAACGTGATTCTGATTGGTCAGTGCAAAGGGAGTCCAACTTTAGCTTGGCCAGCACACTCTTCCGACGTCAACCCGATTCATATCTTTTTTTGGAGTCACTTCAAGTCTCTGGTATATGAAATACCTATTACCTCAGAAGAGGACCTATCTGTCCGAATAATAACAGCACGTGAAGTTACTCGACACACACTAAGAATTTTGGACAGAGTACAACACTTGTTCCTTCACTGCTGTAAATTTTGCACTGAAAATGCAGGTCACCATTTTCGAGCAGTTCCTATAAAATTGCACTGACAAGGTAAATTGCTATTTAAAATGCATACATTTATACAAGAATTAAAAGCTTAGACAAAATATTAAAAGACCACTCTCCCCCAAAAAAGGGACAGAAATGTGAAGGAGATGCACTTGTTTAACTTTCACTTGAAAGGTAATGTCATAACCATTGTGTGAGAGGGAGTGCTCCAACATGTCTCTTCATTTTCGTGTGTTGTGCACTTAGGTGGGTTATCATTAGCAGTGGTGTATGGGCACTTCAGAAACTTCCAGCCGTAACTTCCACATTTGAACGTATAGGCCATAAGTCTACTATCTCAAATTACTTCCACTTGCTCTGAAAATATTTGGGTGTAGTTCATTAACATCCTGTATATGTCTGTGAGTGGATTTATTGCTGATCATAACTAAATGTTTTTGGAAGCGCAAACAATACCTCTATTGTTCTGGTATTATTTAAACATATTTTACTTTATTAATTTTTAGATGAGTCGTATTTATTACACATCTGCTTCACTTTCGTACCTATTTTGAGGACATGTTTCGCAAATCATCGTTTGTATCTACGGCTCTTATGCGACTAAAGCTTGATCCAGCGGTGTGGGTAATTCTGGGGTTGCTGCTGCCATCTGTTGATTTAGTGATGAACTTAAATGTGGAAACTGAAGAGGACTGTACTCTACCTTTTTTAGACCTTAAAATCAAAAAAAGCAATGAAAAACTAGAATTCGGCATCCATAGAAAAGCAACACACACAGATAATTACATCAAAGCAAATAGTTTCAACCCAATTCCACACAAACATGCAACCATCAACAGTCTCACACACAGATTAGTAAATCTACCTCTCAGCCAGCAAGAATATCAAAACGAATACCATCAAATCTTAAAAACTGCAATTAAAAATGGATATGGAAAAAACCTTGTAGATAAAAAACTAAAATCATTCAAACTTCAAAAGAGATTAAAACAGATCACAGCTCTCACACCAATAAAACAAGAAATTAGATTTGCTAAATTTACTTACCACCCCTGGGCCACGAAAAAGTTCCAAAAAATATTCAAGATATACAGTATAACATTGGCACCAAAAAATAATTACAACATTAAAAACCTACTTCACAGTAATAATACTGATAAGATAAAACTAGAGGAAAAGTCAGGCATTTACAAGATTAAGTGTAAAGACTGTGAAAAAATTTACATAGGGAGGACAAAAAGAAACATAGGCACTAGAAAGAAAGAACACTTCACTTCAGGCACTTAAGATACAAAAATATTGATAAGTCCGCAATAGCAGCTCATTTCTGGTCTGAAAATCATGAAGTTGAAGATAGCACAGAATTACTAAAATACGTACAAAAGCATAGTGAACTCGTCATATGGGAGAGGATATACATAGAAAAACATAAAAACCAACTAATGAACTTTGAAATCCTGTCAGAAGAGAATCCCACATTTAAGTTCATCACTAAATCAACAGATGGCAGCAGCAACCCCAGAATTACCCACACCGCTGGATCAAGCTTTAGTCGCATAAGAGCCTTAGATGCAAACGATGATTTGCGAAACATGTCCTCAAAATAGGTATGAAAGTGAAGCAGATGTGTAATAAATACGACTCATCTAAAAATTAATAATTTTTCGCTTCACTGTGGTGTTCCAATACAGTTAAATCTCGATATATTTTACTTTATTTCTAAAATTTTTAAGCATAGCATATTAAATTTAGCACAGATAGGAATCCTGCGTCATTGGTTATGTTCAGATAGTTAATGAATTCCTAAGAACAAAGAATATAGATGCCCATAGCATAAGGGGTGATTTATACAATATGCAAAATGAAACAGGCAATACGAGGGTCATTTGATAAATCTGGTAAATTTCCATGAAGGGATAGATGAATTGCTCTCCAGTTGTCCAATTGAGATCACCACACAGGACACCATTAAAAAAATACGTAATCTGGTTATACAAGACTGCCAAATCAAAATTTGTGAGATTGCTGAGACTGTAGGCATCTCAAGTGAGCGCGTGTACAATATCCTGAATGAAAAATTGGCAATGAGAAAGCTGTGTGCAAGATGGGTTCTGTGATTGCTCACAGTCAGCCAAAAGTGCATCCAGAAGAACACTTCTACTGAGTTCTGGCAAAGTTTAATCACAATCCGCAAGATTTTTTGCGCCAATTTGTGACTATGGATGAAACTTTGATCCATCATTACCATCAGAGTCAAACAGTGTCAAAACAATGGACAAAGGCTGGTGAAAGTGCACCAAAGAAGGCAAGGACCATTTTGTCAGCTGTTAAGGTTTTCTGGGATTCACGAGGAATAATCCTCATAAATTACTTGGAAAAAGGAAGAATCATAACTGGAGCTATTATGAATCATTGTTGGATCATTTGCAACATGAGTTGATTGAAAAGAGACAGAGATTGAAATGCAAAATTGTGATCTTTCAACAGGTTAATGCACCATCGCGCACATAAGCAATTGCAATGGCACAATTGCATGAGTTGGGCTTTGAATTGGTTCCTCATCCACCTTATTCACCAGACTTAGTCCCAAATGACTTCATCCTGTTCCCAAACTTGAAAATTTGGCTTGGTGGTAAGAAATTTTCATCAAATGAAGAAGTGATAGTTACCGTCAACGAGTATTTTGCAGACCGACAGAACCTATTTTTCTGACAGGATGAAAAAGTTGCAACATCGCTGGACCAAGTGTATAACCACTAATGGAGACTATGTCGAGAAACAAGGTGAGATGTTCATTAAAAAAAAAAAAATTTTTTTGTTTGTTTGTTTTTAACCAGACTTATCAAATGACCCTTGTAATATATTGTTATTCTATATACCATGTGATTGAACTGCTGAAACCCAGCACATACTGAATTTTTGTCCCATATCAATAGATTTACTAGCATGTGAAATAACTTGTGGGATGAAATTCCACCATATTGGTTATGTTTGTACTGCCTCACTTATTTTTTAAAAAAAAATTTTAGAGCATGTTTCAGCAACATTCGCTCCCATCTTCAACTGTCTAGTTAATGCAGTGTCATCTCATGCTTGTCCGCCTTGTTAGCGTGGTGGTAGCGTGTCTGGCTCACGTTCAGGAGGTCCCGAGTTCGAATCTCGGTCAGGGTGAGTTACCTGGATAAGGTTTCTTCTGGGGTTTTCCCTTATCCTGAAAGCCGAATGTCAGGTAACTCTAAGCTCCATGAACCCTGGGCTCATTTGAGCATCATTTCACCCATTCCATTCATCATCTGATATGACAACGTTGGAGGACGTAAATAACCAAAACAGTCATCTCATGCTCTCATGATGGTGGAGGTCTCTGGTGGTGATTATATGAACTTGCTAAGCGTGTCCAATGGCAGAATATCAAAGTTCATAATTCAGTCCTTGCTTTTAGTGATTTGGGTGTTTTCTTGTTCTGAGAGTTCATTTGGGTATCTTGTGGTATTAAAATTGACAGGAAATTTAAAACATGTTCTAAAAGTTTTCAATCAAGAGGTAGTCTAAACATAACTGGTGTTTAATTAATGCAATTAACTTCACTGTTCAAAAACTTCCAGTTATTAATATATTTCTGATACATAATGAAAGGTATTATGATGCTGAAATATCAGTTGTATGCTTTATATACCATAATGTATGTATACAAAAGTGAGTTTATGTGCAATTTCTTAGCTAATATATACATTTTTGTTTTACTCAAAATAAGCAGAAGAAATATTTTGTTTAGGAGTTAAAAATTAAGTAAAAATCATAAAAGATCATTTTATTATTTTTAAAATGAAAATATTTTACTCGTCACCTGTCATATGACATTGGGGCTAGTTGTTATTTTGATGTCTGAAATTATATTGTTCATTCTTTATAAATTATTTTGATTGTATTGAATAAAGAAAAGTTATTAGAAAGAAAAGCTTTCTTGTACAATTCACATTTAAGATCATGCATTGTTACATTTGTAATATAGAACAGTCCAAATGCTCTTAAATATCTTGTATGTTCTACTCAAATATAACTATTTGTAACAGTAATTTCACTTAACTTAAAAGAAAATTATGTACATTTTTAAGATATGTGAAGTTACTGTTACAAATAGTTATATTTGAGTAGTATTTGTTGCTTCACTGTAGCTAGCTTCATTTTTTACGTAATCTCAATATGTTCTTCAAACAAAAATAAAAAGCCTAATGGTCCAGATTTGAGTCATAAATCACTAACATAATGCACCTATATCTTTACCGCTTACACTAAACTACTTTTTATCATTAATAAATGCCATCAAAATGGTGGCTAGAGAGCAAAGTGTATTAGGGAAATAATATTTTAAACATCCTGAGTTCTGCCTGCTTTAATAACAATAGCTCATACAAATTATCTTATATTTAATGATGAAACTAATGATGATAATTCTGTTGATGAGAAGCACACTTCTCATTCAGAAATATAAACTGCTGCAATATTTTAAGTTCCCAATTCAAAGATTTATGCATGCTCATTATGCCTTGGCTTGCTACACATTAGTTACTTTACACTTGGTTTAGATTTTAAAATGTACTCTACTAATGTGTATGTAGAGTTATTTTTAACAACAATCAAGGCCTCCAAGAGTTGAAATAAGGTTAATTGATAGATGTAGCGTCTGGCAAGCAAATTCAAAGTCAATAGGCTGTGCTGTATGAAGAACAGAAATGGTGTAGATAGTTACAGCACATGTCTGAGAACTTCTTTTTTGTGTTTATTTGCATCTATTAACCTCTTAACTTACTGATTATTTTACCATGTGATTTCTTTTTCAACTATTTTTGTTTATTACTGAAATAAAATATTTCATTAGGCACAACAATAATAGTAACAATGAAATTGTAATGAGCTTAACAATAGAGGTTTTAGTCTGTGAATATCACCTGGATTAAAATCACAAGTGTACTTGTGATATGTTCTACCTTCTTTTTCTTGTTGAAATTGCATTTACAAACCAAATCTTGGACATTGAAGCACTAAGAAATTAATAGTAGCAATAAATGTTAGAGCCATTGTTTATATGTTTATGACTGTGAAATACCCTGAAGCAAGTACTAACCTGAGAG
Organism: Mantis religiosa; assembly: GCA_030765055.1. Classification (NCBI taxonomy): domain Eukaryota; kingdom Metazoa; phylum Arthropoda; class Insecta; order Mantodea; family Mantidae; genus Mantis; species Mantis religiosa. The sequence goes on along the minus strand of CM060957.1, from coordinate 102,733,762 downwards.
ATAGTCTGTCAGGTCTCTGATTGAAAGTAGCAGCATATGTCACATTTTTAAAGACATTTATGTCAAAATTGACAGTGGCATGAAAAGGTGAGAGTCCATCTCTAGAAATTCTTGCTGAACCTTTTGGCCCAGGAAAATGTTTTACTATGTTCCTTCATCACCTTTTGCCACCCTTCAAAAAAATCCACACTTCTTATTTTGCAATAACTATCTTTTCCAGAAAAACAGTTTTCAGAACTAAGAGACATAGGCTCCTCTACATCACTGTTCAGAATCGGTGTTGTGGTTGCTTTATTCAGTCACTACTCCTTCGCTTGATTCACTGCTGTCTAATAGATCATTTTCTGGCAGTTCGTTGAATATCTTCAACATTTCCTCTGGATTCCAATATGTAAGGACTATGATACAATGAAGCACAAAATTAATATAATTTTGAGTCAATTTAGTACTCAATGCTCCACTTATTGATAGTACTTACCTAGAACACATTTCGTTAGGATCTTCCTAACATCGTCAGCTGTTGTTGACGATGTTTGGAAGATCCTGACAAAATGCGTTCTAAGTACTAGCTATAAGTGGAGCATTGAGTACTAGTTCGGCTCAAAATTATGTTAATTTCTTCTGGAGTTACTTTTCCTATGTGAAGAAGCATTTTTATTGCTACAGTATAATAGCTGTTAATATTATTGCACGCACACACACTCACATGTTCATAATTATGACAGTAGGTCAGTAAAATGAGTTTACTTACACGGATAAGTGCACAGGGAACTTTATACCTCAGCTCAACAATGCAGAACAAACACAATTAAAACAATCCATCACACTTGGAAAATAGGAGGTGACTGTATGCACACATTCAAAAGAACAATGAATGAATAGCAAGTATAACAAACTGCTGGAATCATTAGCAATGTTGCCACATGAAAAATGTAAGATTGGGGTGCTTTACACCCCAGCACACCCACTCTTGGGTTAATAGAGCTATATCACAATCTTTACACATGTATCTTGATTCCCTTTGTGTTCTCTTTCCTCTGGCATCACTCACAGTGCTGCACATCCTATAAGTTCTGTTGGATTCTGCTTCTTCTTGGTGGGAGGAACTTCAGAGGGAAAATGATATCAACTAAAGCTGATGGATGGCCCAGCGCTTTTGGTGAAAGTTCCCCCTTCTGATGTTTGCAATAAGTTGCTCAGCAACAGCCATGTGAAAGTTGAAGGCATTCTGCTTTCCTCCATGTTTTTTGAACAGGACAAAGGCATTTCATATTGCTAATTCCAAGAGATGAAAAAATATCTTTTTGTAGTTCTTTTAGCACCTTTGCATGGTAATAGATTGTTTACAATGTGCTGGTCTACTTTATCCACACCTCCCATTGTGTTATGATAAGCAAATACAGTCACTGACTTTACAATATCTTTGTTTCTTACTTTCCCTGTCTGCATTTCTGCATTGTGGATAGTGGATAAAATGCAGATATCTCTCATCTTTCCATTACAGTGCAGTTAATTTGCCTTGCTGGAATGTAACAACTTTTCTCTTACTTTTTTGGACCAAAAGGAAGGGATCATTTGTTTTCTTGTTGGATGCACAATGCTATAACTTCTGTTCGTTTTGGTAGTAAAATATCAGCAAGCTGTGGATAACTATAATAGTCTCTAGTCAAGCAGTATCCCATGTTTAGCAAGGATTCCATTTGTGTCACAACAACTTGTGATGATATTAGTAGATCTTTTATTGTTAATCAAATATGCTGCCCTTGCCCATGTAAATAGGACCAAACATATCCACTACCTGACTTGCAAAGCATGAATGTTTTGATGCCAAATCTAGCTCTCTTGAGTACAGATGTTGATCGATCCATCCATCCTTTATATAACATCAACCTTTCATCAATCATCACATCTCTTTCTGGAACACAGATATTTCTAAATTTAGCTGACAAGTAGCTCACAATAGATCGTATTTTATTCAGTTTTGGTTATGGATGCATTTTTGCATTATAGGTTGCATTATTTGGAAAAATACAAATTCTTTTTATTTATATATGGAAAAAGCTAGAATATTTATATATGGAAAAAGCTAGAAACAGTGATATGTTAACATGTAATTTACTTAAGATGAGCCGGTACTAGTAACAGTAATATCCCATTTTTGTTCTCTGTAATATGTTTCATCAGACACCCTCTGAAGATGGAAGCACATGTTCCTAAAACAGGTTAACAGAGAAAAAAGAAGTGATGTTAGTGTTACTATAAGGTGCGTTGAAAAACAAACGAGCCAGAGATATAATTACAGAAACTGGTACCTGCATGTTAGAAGTATTGGTCCTGGTTGTTGAGACACTTGTCTCACTGTGACACAAGGTGGTGAATGGCTGTCTCATAAAAGTCCCAGGGCTGCGATGTGAGCCAGTTCTGCATGTACAGCTGGATGTCGTTGTCCGAGGTGAATTGTTTGCCCCTCAGAGCCTTTTTAAGGGGACCAAAAATGGTGTAATGACATGGAGAGAGATCTGGGCTGTATAGAGGGTGGCCGAGAACCTCCCATTTGAATTTCTGCAGTAGTACCGCGACTGTTGGCCATATGAGGCTTTGCATTGTCGGGGAGCAGAATGACCCCACGGGTGAGATTGCCTGGTCGTTTTGATTTGATCGCTTGGCAAAGGTTGGTCAAGGATTGCGAGTAACGCTGGGCATACACTGTTGTTCCGTGCTGCAGTAAGTGTATCAGAAGGGGGCCATTTTGGTCAAAGAAGAACGTCAGCATAACCTTTCCTGCACTTGTGTGGATGGCCTTGGCTTTCTTTTTTTTTTTTTTTTTCTTTTTGGTGTTGAACCTGGATGCTTCCACTGGAGATTTTGTCGTCTTGTTTCTGGTTTGAAGTGATGACCATGACTCATCACCAGCCACCACTCGTGCCAGGAACTCATTCCCTTCCCTAGTACAGCGCTGCAGATGACCAAGATAGTGGGCCATTTGACATGCTTCCTGGTGTGGTTGAAGGCTGTGGGGCACCCATTGGGCACACACTTTGCTCAAGAGCAGTCGTTCCTTCATGATGGTGTGAACACTTCCGATGCCCAATTCAACCTCAGTGGCTATGGCTTTCACTGTCACTCGGTGGTCCTGAGTAATGAGTACATCAACCAACTGGACTATGTCATCGGTATTGCAGTGTGGTGCTCCAGACCATGCATCATTGGCTAATGACACCAGTCCTCCCCTGAAGCGCTTGTGCCACACCTTGACCCTTGTAAGGGACATACAGTGTCTGCCATACACTTGTGACATTCGTCGATGATCCCCTACTCCTTACGCTGTCAGAAAACGAATGACACCTCTTTGCTCGTCGTTTGACACCTCCATTTCACTGTTTACAATGTGACTGGCAGCACTGGACGATTGATGCATGCTGCTGCTACCTTTGTATAGTCACGTGATATGCACACGTGCCCCCTGGCGACAGGCTGTGAACTGCCATTATCTGGTTGGAACAACACTTTGTTATGTCACGATATTACCATCCTATCACTGATTTTTGCATACCAGACTCCGGCTCCTTTAGTTTTGAATGCCCCTTATAGTCCTGACTCATCTTAAGTAAGTTACATGCAAAGTCTTTTTCAAATTCACAAGTTTCTTGAAAGATAGAATCACTCGAAAAATTGGTGTGGCTAATATAGTTCTTTTTGTCCAGCACATCTGGTAAGTGGGTTTTTTGAGAATGCTTTGCAATAATGTTAGAACAGTAACTAGGTACATTGTAGCAATTGTTGTTTCTTTCCATGCCAGGATGTTTATTTTGCATAGTTATTGATTTTGTTAACCAAACTTGCATAAGCCCATCATCAATGAATTGTCTAATATAGTGCATTACATCCCTAATATACGGTTGAAAATTAATGTCTGGTTTACCTGTAAAAGGAACACATGGTGGAACAGGGGCAGTGGTCTAGCTTTGCATCACACTCTAGCACTTGCAAGAAGAAACTGAAGCATCACTTTATTCCGTTGAAGGCTCCTAATAGCTATCTTCAGATTTCTCAGACCCACTAAATTCAATATTTAACTCTTCTTTAGACTTTTTCATAAAGTGTGAGGAAGCAACATATAACCTGTAAGAACAAATTTTACAGAGACCTCTATTATGAATAAAACACACTGAAAAATATAAAACTGACTCTGAGACACTGATTCGGAGACACTTGTTGGCAGATATATACATTCAAATTTATAGAGCACAGCAAAATCTAGAGAAAGAATCAAGGGACTACTAAAACACAGAGAGCATGAGCAAATTTAGCCCTTGAAAGCGTACATCAGCTGGAAATGTTAAGCCCAAGTATACTCAGCATTTTATTGTTTTGTTAAAATTAAAAGCATGAGTATACTCAGATGAAGTATATAAGGGAAGAGTGGGAAGGACTATAAGGGATAGAATCCGGAATGAGAGAATCCGAGAAGTGGTGGGAACAAAAAAAGGCAATAAGTATGGTGATTCAGGAACGTCAGTTGAAGTGGTATGGACATGTCAGGAGGATGGGACAAGAGAGAAAAGCGAAGCAGGTTTTTGAAATGCGAATGGAAGGAAGAGGAAGAACCCGTATCACATGGGAGGACAAGATTGAGGAAATCGGTCAGAGGCGAGGGAAAACAATGATGTAAATGAGGAGATTGTGTGGTAATAGATTGGAGTGGCAGAGATGAACAGAACAAGGCTACCCCGACGCTTGACGGCATAAGGGATAAGAAGACGACATATATTCAGAATTTTATGTTAAGGGACTAAGACTTTTATTGTCTTAAACAGCCTAGAAGTGATGGACAATAACACGAAGTTATTCATACAATAGTTTCATTATAAAATGCCATGTTACAACCTTGTGTAATAGTTGTTTTATTTTGGCCCAAAAATAATTATTTATTTGGTAATGTTATTTAGACTTTTAAATATTAATATTCAAGAAAATCCATGAAAGTGGAAGTGAATGAGATTAAGAAACAATTCAAGGTACATTTGTGAAAAAATAGGTAGAAATGAAGGATAGAGAATAATATTAATGAGTTTAAAGATGATAATAGAAGTCTAAAATTACAAAAAATGTTATTTGAATGTTAAATTGTTTAATTATGATTTAAACAAAAAATTATGAAAATATGGTAATGTAAAGTGAATTAACGAAAGTTGATGTGAACCAATGAAAAATTATTGAATTGCCATAGTAACAACAAATTCAGTAATTTCAGATTGGCCAGAGTTAGCATCATTCTGTGTATGGATGTTGAGTTAAGAAGCAAAACCTTACCAGTGTGAGAGAAATCAATTTCATGTTAATATTGTGAAGGAAACCGACATTAATAAAGTTATTTATTAATTTATGTTACAGCGGGTTTATGATTTAAACCTATTCACTCATAGTTTAGCACCAAAAATCCTATATGCCAATAACAGTTTTTCTTAGCAAACTCAGAAAGAAGCTATAGATGGCCATCAATGAATGCCAGCTTGCCAACAATATATTCCATTTAAAATGGCTTCCCAACCTGGGATTTCAAGATAATCCAGTTGGATATCATTGCATTTTTTCCCATTTGGAAACCCTGTCGTACTTATAAACAGAAATATTTAAAAATGAAAAAAATTGACAGTGTGATCTGGAGTATCTCTAGAGTTATGCTAGCAGCAAGTGTAGAGGGATGGTCCTGGCTTTGATTGATCCACCTTGCACCAACAGCAGCTTCCTTCCTGTCACATATTGTAAACTAACTTCTATGTCCAAGGATTGGCACATTATTTTAAAGTGTATGTACTTATGCTTACACATGTTATGTTTTTCTTATATATTAATGTCTTCTAAACCACTAGCAGCTTCCATTTATTCTTTTAAGCAATGTTATTGTATTTTGTATGCTTCACATACATTGTTATTATGGCATTTTTAAAAATTTTATTTAAGCATTACATTAAGGTTAACAGCATAAACTCAATTTCATAAATTGAAAAAAAAAAAAAAAAAAAAAAAAAAGGAACTATATTGAGATTTAACTGTATTGGAACACCACAGTGAAGCGAAATAATTATTAATTTTTAGATGAGTCGTATTTATTACACATCTGCTTCACTTTCGTACCTATTTTGAGGACATGTTTCGCAAATCATCGTTTGCATCTTCTGCTCTTATGCGACTAAAGCTTGATCCAGTGGTGTGGTGGGTGTGGGTAATTCTGGAGTTGCTGCTGCCATCTGTTGATTTAGTGATGAACTTAAATGTGGGATTCTCTTCTAGCGGGATTTCGAAGTTCATTAGTTGGTTCCTATGTTTTTCTATGTATATCCTCTCCCATATGACGAGTTCACTATGTTTTTGTACGTATTTTAGTAATTCTGTGCTATCTTCAATTTCATGATTTTCAGACCAGAAATGAGCTGCTATTGCGGACTTATCAATATTTTTGTATCTTAAGTGCCTGAAGTGTTCTTTCTTTCTAGTGCCTATGTTTCTTTTTGTTCTCCCTATGTAAATTTTTTCACAGTCTTTACACTTAATCTTGTAAATGCCTGACTTTTCCTCTGGTTTTATCTTATCAGTATTATTACTGTGAAGTAGGTTTTTAATGTTGTAATTGTTTTTTGGTGCCAATGTTATATTGTATTTCTTGAATATTTTTTGGAACTTTTTTGTGGCCCAGGGGTGGTAAGTAAATTTAGCAAATCTAATTTCTTGTTTTATTGGTGTGAGAGCTGTGATCTGTTTTAATCTCTTTTGAAGTTTGAATGATTTTAGTTTTTTATCTACAAGGTTTTTTCTATATCCATTTTTAATTGCAGTTTTTAAGATTTGATGGTATTCGTTTTGATATTCTTGCTGGCTGAGAGGTAGATCTACTAATCTGTGTGTGAGACTGTTGATGGTGGCATGTTTGTGTGGAATTGGGTGGAAACTATTTGCTTTGATGTAATTATCTGTGTGTGTTGCTTTTCTATGGATACCAAATTCTAGTTTTTCATTGCTTTTTGTGATTTTAAGGTCCAAAAAAGGTAGAGTACAGTCCTCTTCAGTTTCCACTGTGAATTGTATGCTGGGTTCTTGCAGGCTGAGTAGTTTCAAAGCATCATCTATTTGTTTGTAGGGCACTATTGCAAAGATGTCATCTACATATCTGTACCATGTTTTAAAAATATAAGGGAAGGCTTTAGTTATATGTGTTTCAAAAAAGCTCATGTATAGATTGGCCAAAAATGGTGATAGCGGGCTTCCCATAGCTAGTCCTGAAATTTGTTTATAATATTTTACATCGAAGACAAAATAATTTTGATGTAAACATATTTCAGTCATTGCCAAATATTCTTCTATTGCATTGGCATCTAGGTTTATAGAGTTTAGCCATTTTTTCAGTTGAATCAAAAGTTTGTCTAATGGAATGCTAGGGAAGAGGGAGCGGACATCAAAGGATACTAAAGTGTCATGAGGTTTTAGTTTAAGATTTTGAATTTTTTCTACCTATGTCGATTTCAGGAATTTAGGTAGCCTATCTATTTCTTCTTGCAGCTATGATTTTCTTCAGAAATTCAATACCTCCTATTCCAATAATTATATTTTTTAAAACAATTGGCTCTTTCATGAAGCTGAGGAAAAGTATGTACATGTTATTAAGAAACAAAACTGTAGTAACAGTGATGACTTACTGTTTTATACTTTTCACTATGTGCAAGCATTTAGCAGATTTGTTAGTGCATGGAATAAAACTATACCTAATGTCTAGCAACTCCTATTACCTCAAGAAGAATCACAGCAATGCATATTCTTACACATTTACTTCTTGATGATCTGCTTATTATTTTCAAAAGATAAAACAAATTTTATCAAAAACCTACAGTATACATAGAATGGTATTTTTTTTAACTCTTAGACTGCCTTTGCTTTACAGCTATCTTTTATATTCATAACTCTATCTCGTCTTGCACTCTAAAATATTGATCTTTCATACATATGTAATTTAATTGCAGAACTTCAGTTTACTTCTAGCAAGCGGTTGTCAAGATAGAAACCTGAAAAATGAAGTGATTGATCTGGCAACATATGAACCAGAAGACAGTATAATGCAGGAGGTAAGCAGTTTTCAGATAAGATACACATTACACAAATATAAATATTTGTTAACGAATCTCCACATATCTTAAGAAGTTGATATTAATACTTCTTTCTTCTTTCTAAGAACGATTTCGAAGGCACATCGCATTCGTCCATTATAAACAAACTCCGTTGTTAAGGAAATCTTGGTTACCATGATTTTTCTTTTGTTATGTTATGTTTTCAGCATTACCAACATCTAAAGATGAAACAAACCTAAAAGCAGAATCAAATGCCGGCATGTCAAAATTCATTACGCGATGTTTATTTTTTAAAATAAATATTTTTTCTCACACTTAAATCTATAGGACCATTTAATTGTTTTAATAATGTAACTTTATTTTTAATAAGATACACATTGTTTATGCATGTTTGGAGGAATTTAGCAACAATGACGTCACTATTAATTGAAAAACATTATTTGTAGTTGGTTTTTTGACACTTCATCACTTATATTTTATATTTTTGCGGCACTAGTTTTGGAAGCCATCGCCTCCTTTATCAACCTCTTTCACACTCAATGACTGGAGTTGGAAAGAGGTTGATAATGGAGGCAATGACTTCTGAAACTAGTCCCTCAGAAATATAACATGTAAGTGACAAAGTGTCAGAAAACCAAATATAAATAGTTCTTTCAATTACACATTGTTTAATTAATCATTGAAAAGTAATATGCTCTTACAAATTTAATGAAGTTTGCCAACCTGGTGCCATGTGTCTTAAACTTGGGACCCCATCTGGGAAAAGAAATGGAATAGAACAAAAAATGAATGTACCATGCACATTCCTAACTTCATTTGATAATATTGGATTTTTGGTTGGTAAGTTATTCCACAATGAATGAGGAATGGGAACCAGAATAAAAACAAAAAGATAAAATCTTGAGTTTTAAGGGCTTTTAATTTTCAGTGAAGGAGGAGAATGCAAATGGAAAAAATTATCAGTATATTATTTCTCAAGAATGTCTTGAGAAATTGGTATAAAAGTAAAAAACTGAAGCTATTAACAGGGAGGCAAATATAATTAAATAAATTCTAAGAATGACGAAAGTCACTTATCTTATTTTTTAATATATACCACAATAAGACTTTTGCGAACCTGTCAAAGCAAGCAAATTATACTGTTCCCCAATCTAGAAAGTGATTGTCATTTCACTGCCACATGACGTGCATTTGCTGCTACCTGGAGAGCACATTAGGATTATGTGTATGAAGGTGATTCGATTGCAACTGCAGTGGGTATTATTATTATTATTATTATTATTATTATTATTATTATTATTATTATTATTATTATTATTATTAATACAATACATGAAGACAATAGTAAAGTACAAGTGTAGTTTTATTTGGTTCCCGAGCATGTTCAGGTTTTCGTTTGTCTGCACTATCTTTGTCACTATTTTTAGACATATAGTTAAACATTCATTAAAACAATTGCAAATGCTCACAACACATGCGCAGATGCATGAACTCTAACATACCAAACCAAGACAAATTGCCACAAATAGGATCTCTTAACAGTTCTAACAAGAACAGCAACAAATGTGAAGGCATTTTGTTTATTGCAGCATTAGCAAAACAGCAACAAGCAGCAACGTATTGTGTTTACTGCAGAAAGAAGACAAACTTGTATATACTACTTGCTCGCCCACAATACATGCTATAAACACATGTTAAAATATTGACAAGGGTTTAGCACGTAATGTTGTCATGGAAACATCTTGACTCTAATGGACCTCCTAATCACTGCTATGAAACCGTTATAATGTACCCATCCCCTCTTATTTATTTAAACAGTTCCTCTATGTGGTAAGTAAACGTCAATCACTTTCTTGATTGGCGACCAGTATAGCTAATACTGCCTATGATAGTGTAGCTAGTCTTGTCTAACTTCTCTTGTATAACTAGTCTATTGTGGTATATCTTCAAAGATAAGTGAAATTTAGTTACTAATTATAATTTATTGGATGCTTTTGGATGTTCATAACTAGATCACAGATGGTTATGTCTTAACAAATGTAATGATGCGGTTTAAAACTGGGATATGTGCATTAAAAGCCTAGAAAATACATATGTTGTCCTAAACCTCTCAAATACAATGAAATAATGAATATTAAGTATTTGTTCTTTTTACCTATTATTTTTGGTATTCAAAGTTTTAAGTTAAACTTATATTGTAATCTGTTGGGTGGATTTTAGAGCCCGTCGACAACGAGGTCATTTGGTTGTAATCTGTAAAAGCTATAAAAATGTACACTGAACTAGTTATTGGACTGGAACTGCCACTAAAAGAATAATTTAATTCTTCTCATTGCAGTTTATTAAAGTTATCATTTTAAAGTATGAAAACAAAAACAATTATCTATCTTATATAAATTGATATACATTAAGAGAAACAAATGTTCAGCTATACATCTTGGACCACTCTTGAGCTAGGCCTGGCTCTTTTGTAATTAAGGCAGCCCTTCAGTACATTTATGTTCTTGATACATCTGCCAAGACATCTGCCAACACTTATACCCTGAAAGAGACCACCAGATGAGAGATGGTGTGAAATGATAATGGATACAGGAAAATTGGGGAATATAATTAACCTACCTAGCATTCACCTAGCAACTCGAGAAAACCCCTGACAAAACCCATGGGTGAGGTAGGTCGGCCATGGGAATCAAACCTGGGCTTTCTGAATGGGGACCACAGACGAAACCGCCTGAGCCATCCCACTCTGTCTTTAATAAGTTAACAAACAGAAATAGTGTTTCTTCCAATGAGTAAGGATTATGATGCAATGAAGCACAAATTAATATAATTTTGAGTCAAACTAGTACTCAATGCTCCATTAGTATTTACCTAGAAGGCGTTTCGTTAAGACCTTCCTAACATCATCAGCTGTTGTTGAGTACTGGATGTTGGTTTTGTGAACTCCTCGGAGGTGATAGGGGCATCTAGATACCGATGTATCATCTTTTCTCCTGGTTTGTTTCCTGAGAAGATCTGGAATACTAATAGTGGTTTAACTATGAAGCCTGGGACTTAAGTACTTACAGTAGTAAGTTGCCACAAACAGTGCTTATCTCATATATGAGAATCCCTAGTGGTTTACCAGGAAAAATATGAGTCAGTTGGAGAATTTAATGTCATGCGTGTATGTTGCCCATGGTAACTCAATGGTTAAGAGCAGCCATACGGACACTGGGAGATCTGTGGTTCAAATCTCAGCTATGGCATTGAATTGTTTAGTCTATCTATAATGAGCAAGTAGGAACCTTAAGTTTTGCAAGTTCTTGGTCTACAGAAAGCATCCCATTGTTTTGTGGATGCTTGTATTTGAAAATAAGTTACACATTGGACTTAAATAGCATCAGAAGTTTGTTGCATAGCACATTTAATACTCTCCATTTGATTACTGCTTGAATAGCAACATGTTATTGAGGAAAATCTCTAGAATAGCCTAAACATTTTGTTGTTTTATAACTTAAAACAGTTTACGAATTAAGCTAAATTGTCATTAAATCTTGATCTTAATATATAAGGGTTAAGCATACCATGTTAGTTTTAATGTAAGTTGCTGTTTTTCATTATCTATGTTTTGTTTTTTTTCTTTCTCCTGTGGTGCTGGTATGATTGTTTCAATAAATGGCAATTGGCATTTATGTCTTGTCTTTTTGTGTAATTTTGTAGACTTCTGGTACATCACTCTGTGTCTTTATCATACCAACGTATGATGAAGGGAAGCCACCAGAAAGTGCAGCTTGGTTTTGTAAATGGCTAGAAGAAGCATCAAATGACTTCAGGGTACAGAAGGAGATGCTTAAAGGGATGAAATATGCTGTGTTTGGATTAGGCAATTCACAATATGGAGAGCATTTCAATCAGGTACTAACTTTGTTCATACAGATAGAAAAGAAACAATTGATGTATATAAAACTGAGATTGATATTTTTATGTGCATAGTTCAATATCCAACAATAAACAGCTTTTAATTGTGTGCATGGGTGGGTGGATGGGTGGGTGTGTGGCATCAATATCATTGGAACAAGCTGAGCCTAAATATAAAGTTTTTTTTTATTGTATTTTTAATTTTTCTGTTATGATGTTCACATATACACACATTTTTCGGTTTCTTTCTTTCTATTTGTATTAGGGATTCTCAAGACATATTTATCTTGTGGAATCTTGATATCAAACTTTAAGCTGGGAAGTAAAACTTTCTAAGTGCCATAATGAAATGTAAATAGTTATTGAGTAAATTTAGGAATAGGTTTATATATTATTACATGCATTGTATTGTATAAATTGAAGAAGAGAAATAAATTTATTCATATTTTCTTACAGGTCGCAAAAAGGGTAGATGAATGGTTAGAAGAATTGAATGCAGTTCGTTTACTTAAGTTAGGTATAGGAGATGAAGATACAGCAGCTAGCAAGCATGGCAGTATTGAGGAGGACTTCAAGTACTGGAGCACTCGACTTTTGGAACGTGTTGAAAAGTACAAAGTACACGATGACTGTCGATGTGGTGGAAAGGTATTGTGTTTTGTTGACTTATACTTTGAAGTAGTTTTTAAGTTCATTTTTACAGTAGTAATGGAAGCATTATTTATTTAAAGGGAATGGAGAGATTATACAGGATATACTAAACCCTGTTGCTTAATTTCTTGATCAGCATGGTCTAGGTTTACATGTGCTCATATTTATATTTTAAAAAACTAAATAGGAAATCTGTAAGGTATGTAGAGTTGAATATAAACCATTTGTTTCCTATGTAATAGACTATTTTAATACCGAGCAGGATGGCTCAGGCAGTTTTGTCTATGAATTTTCTGTCCCTACATTTTATCTCCATTATCATTTCACATCATCTCTTATCTGGTGGTCTCTTTCAGGGTAGAAATGTCAGCGGGTGTCTTAACGCTGTCGTGACTCCTTGGAATGTCCGCCCTTAGTCTCCTCTTGCCTTGCCTTCCTCCCGGGGATGTGCCACTTGGGGCTTACGTACAATAAACCACAGATTTCGGTGCCGAATCCCCTCTGCAGTAATCCTAATTCTAATTTATTTTAATTATTTTAATTATTTTGTTGCCTTATCTTAAGACTTTTTATTACATCCTTATTTATTTCAGATATACATTAACTATTTTACAGTCTTTGGATTCCCCACTTCTAGGCTAAAAGGTCATTGTATGTGGCTTAAAATATATTCATTTTTTTTCAAAAGTGATAAAGAATGTATAAAATACTATCTCATGTAAGTAGTTCTATGTGGTCATACATTAATAACTGAATTTTTTTGGTTGAAATTGTAAGACTAAAAACATCACTGAGCGTAAAAGATAAGTTTTACCTGAAAATGTTTTGAGATTTCTTCACCATATCGACAGCTGTCTCTAACTGATACATTTTTTCCCCAGCGGTTTTTCAATGAGTTGGTTTCAGTGTTATTTTGTGATAAATTTCCAGAGAATAATATGTGGTGTAATGTCGAAGTTCAGATGTTATCTTGGTTCTTGAAAATATCTCTTCTCTCATTTGTCTAATTCTGTTGTGTGTCTTGTTGATTTCTGTGGTGAGTTGATCAAAAGAGCTGTAGCAAATTTGTCTGTCTATATTGAACTGTTTCAGATGTTATAGTAATTTTGTTTCTGGATTTCTGTTTTGTTTTTCTATGTGCAGTTTGTTGCGATCTACACAGTTTATTTTCCTAATGTTATATTCGTGTTTTGGGATGGAACAACATGAATAGGTCTACATAGGGAAAACAGGAGTTTTGAAAATTAAAGGGAGTGCTAAGCCAGCAGCAAAGAGGAAGGATGTATGTGGAGGAAGCTCTTATAGTAAGGTGATAAACAATATATGGGAAAATGGGAGTAGATATATAAAGTTATCGTGTAAGAAATAGGTACCTTTTGCAGTAAAAACAAGAATCAGGAAGACAAAAGTAAACAGAATGATCTAGTTAATGTGATAATTATGGGCATTGTGATAGTCACAAAATTGATAATTGGTGGTGTTTGAATCCAGGCCCCAGAGATCCTCAAGAGATGTGGGATACCATGTTCAATAAATTGGATGGAATATAGGAAAGGTTAAACAATAAACTAGTGATCCTTGACAAGTGATAAAAGAAGAATTTAAGAAAGATATGATGTGGGTAGGTAAGGAAATTTAACTATTCAAAGGGAGACTGGAAGCATTGGAAGAGAGAAACCGGCACTTAAATCTAGTATTTTCAGGAGTTTAAGAGAGAAGAGGGGTTTGGCCTAGCCAAGAGATATTACAAATTTTATTGGAGAAATTGGGTATGGATGTAAGAAAATGATTACTACACACATATATGTTCAACTTTGTATAGGAAAATTTTATATGTTTTTACAGCTATATGAAAATATAGTTATACAAATTTAAATGACATTTGAGGGGGCAACAGTTTTCTTGATAGCTTAAAGTCAATGAGGGCATCGTTGAACTAGTGATCCATGGCTGTTGATTAATTGTGAATTCGACAAGTCATCCAAATTAATATTAATGCTTTTATTGATGAACAGCTGAGATTATGTAAGTGTATAATCTTTTGAACATTATCACTTCTTCAATACTTAAGGAATATTAGGGTTACATGAATACTTTACAAAATAAACATGTAATGTACTACAATTCCTTTCTTGGAAGTGTTGAAAACAGTGTTGTTATAATAAATTAAATTTAAAGGGAGTCGATTAATGACACTAAATAACACTTACTTTTACATTTTTCCGGCAGGTGGTATAATTTTCACTTCTTTAAGACTTGTTAGCCTAATGTACTATTTGGAAAGTAAAATACTGTACTTTTTTCAGGTGTCTAATGGTTCCTTAGACAGCAGTTCTTTGGTTGCATTTTCAGTAAGTAAAATTTTAATTTTTTAAAATTAGTAAGCAGAATATAATTTACAGTTTAGGTTGAAACTAAATAAAAACAGTTTGTTAAAACATAATTTATTTATAATTTAACAGATATATTTTTACCAAGTTCTCTTTGGTGAAAAGAATTAATGTGACAATACAAAAAGCCATAGAATTTTTGAGAACTGCTATGACATGACGAGATGTATAGCATATGGTACAAAAAGTCCTCTGTCAAAATCACAATTTTGAAATCCCACTAGTAGGTAACTTGACAAAGAAGTTCATAATTCTACCCCCAGAGAGAATAGAGCAGACGACAACAGACGATAGTTGAACCGAAGTTTAAAATAGACGGAATGACTTCTGAAACTAGTCCTTCAATAATATAAAAATGTAAGTGACAAAGTGTTAAAATCGACTACAAATAACTTTTTAAATTAATTTTTATGTCACTGTTACCAAATTGCTCCAGTCATGCATAATTGATCATGGTAAATTTGTGGTATGTGAAGTACAGAGTGTCTCAGTCGACCCACAGTATAATTTAATTGTTGTAAATTAAACATTTCTTCACACTAGCCATATATAGGCTAAGGTTTTGGATAGATAGTGTCAACTTGAAAAATTCAATGCTACGCCTGGGATTTGAAACACAGATCTCCTGGTTTCCATCCAGTCACTCTTACCCCTTGAGCTACCAAGGCCAACTTGCCGTCATGACATTAAATTCTTCAATTGACTCATATTTTCCTGGTAAACCACTAGGGGATCTCACATTCAAGATACACCATTTGTGGCTACTTACTATTGTAAGTATTTGAGTCCCAGACTTCATCAGTAAACTCTTATTAAGTTAATTGATGGAAATTAATCATTTCTTCACACTAGATGTATATAGGCAAGGTTTTGGAAGATGGAGTCAAACTGGCCATGGCATTGAATTTTTCAAGTTGACTCTATCCATAGTATAATTTTAATTATATTACTTCACAGTGTTAATTCCAATTTAGCTTTTCAAATTAACAAAGTAATATGTTAGAGAACATGTGATATAGTAGAAAACCTCAGTGAAAACACCTGACGGAATAAATATTTGCTTAAGGGATTATCTTAATAACAAGTGCACGAAAGTATAAAATATATGCAAAAATTAGATATTCCTTGAATTATTATAAATTGCTGTATATTTAATTTTAAATGAAAAGTGCCCATAGCATAAAACTTTGAGATAATTCAAACCTGTAATGTAGGAGAAAGAGGCTTGTTTCTTTTGGAGTATTCGGATCTTTCATAAATTCCATACAAGCCTGGTGATGACTAATTTTAACTTCTGAATCATTTTAAAAAATTCTTTGGCTGGCCCCGTAGCTCAGTCGGTGGAGCATCTGCCTGCATGCAAGGGGTCCTGGGTTTGATTCCTGGTGGGGGATGGGGATTTTTTACCAACCAAGATGATTTCCCATCTTACCCAGTCTGAAAGTATGACTGAAATTGGGAATGTGTGTGTGTGATCTAATAAAAAAAAGATACCTGCCACCCAATGTTTGAGTCAACATTGCCAGTAGGCATTATGTTTCAAAGACCTCTGAAATGACCATTGAAGATAAAAGCAGTTATAAATGGAACAAAATCTTTCTTCTGCAGTTTTCAAATTCATTATGACCCACAGCTCTTAGTTTGGCACATGCAAGATTTAAAATCAAGTACAGTAATTCCATATTAACAGTTAAGTTTGCAAAGACAATTTTACAAATTTAACATTTGTTAAATGTCTTAACATTAGGATAAGGTAATGTTAACACAAAGTTCAACACCATGTTGTATATCAACTAATGTCTGATAAATCAATTTGCATAACTTCATTGTAAAATCACTTTAACATTGTGTTAAAATTTAAGATCAGTAGGTGAAACTGGCCATTAGTATGTTAATTTTCTTATAAAAGCCTCTTGTGCATATTTTTCATTTTATGAACAAAACTTGGGAATGATAAATCTGTACAGCATGTAAAGAACTTTGCAAGACATATGGAAAGGACATCTGTCATCAAACATTCTTATTGTTCAGTTACTTGTAACTTACCTCCACAAGTTCAATGCTGCCACATAAAAATAAAAATTACCTGTACCAACTGATGACTTCAGTAAGCATAAGTGATATGTTACGTTATTAGAAGTGGTTCTAAAATTTATTGAGGCTCAACATTACATCATAAAACGCAATTTTGTTTTTCAAATCATCAGTGATATATCGAGATTTAACTGTATTGGAACCCACACCGCTGGATCTAGTGTCAGTCGCACAAGAGCCGTAGATGCAAGCGATGACTTGTGAAACATGTCCTCAAAATAGGTACGAAAGTGAAGCAGATGTGTAAAAAGTACGACTCATCTAAAATTTAATAATCATCAGTGATATATTTTTATGAAGTACAACTTTACATTTTTGGGGGTAATAATATATTTAGAATCATTTTTTGAAATTATTTCTTGCTGGAAAGCATTTAAGCTTTATAACTATTTATTTGCCTGCTGCTCATGTAGCCATTGTTGAAGAATGCAGGGTAGTGAAATTCATCTTGCATTTATCAAAGCAATTCAGCCATTTCTCCTGTGTGGCTCCATTAGTAGGTGCTGGCCTACTGATCCCAAGATTTCGAGTTCAAACCTGGCTCACAATAATGGCTTTTAAGTGCACTTAAAAGTACTAGCACCATGTTAGATTTACTGGCATGTATAAGACATTTCAAGGCAAAATTCTAGCACACTTGTTGTGTTGATTTAATTGTGGCTATTGACAGTGTCATTAACAAACAAAATATTTAATTTCATAAAAGAAACTGAAGCTGCTCACAATGAAGCAATACAGTATTACAATAAAATATAGTAATTGTGATAAACTTCACTTATCGGTTTGAAAAATTATAAATTCTTCAGGACTAATTTTGCAAATAGAACAGAAATAAATAAATTGGCTGATGATGCAAATGATGTACTTGTGAAACTAGATCTGAAAAATGTATAATTTTTCAAACAGATAAGTGAAGTTTGTCACAATTAGTGTATTTTATTGTAAAATATTAAATATACATATTAAAAGACTTATTGAATAATACTTTATTTAAACTTCATTCATGTCAAGTTTTAATAAAGTATGACTAAATAAGTCTTTTAATATGAAATTAGCCTCACTTTTTACAATGCGTTTAATCATAACTATTTAAGAACTTAAAAAATCTTACTTCTTTCACTACAATCAGTTTTACTCCAATGCATAACTATGATTGTAAATCAATAAAAGTAAAGAGAAATTATGTTCAGGACTAAGCATAAGTGACTGGTTGCTGGTTGCTCCCAGGTGGTAGGTACACAATTGTTGTACAGATGCATGAGGATTTTTTTTTTCAGAGATTGGTAACGGTTGTTACAAGTGAAATGCATGTTGACTGCTACGTGAGGGCCAGTAGTCATTTTGTGCTTGTGCATGCACATAGAAAAACCTTTGGAGTTGTAAAATGACTTGCTTTCACCTCACATGTTCAAAGCACCCCCCATACTGAACTTGTGAATTTTCTCATAGCTTTATTTACTAATTTTCACTCAGAACATATTTCTAAGACATGTCTCCATGGTCATTGTATGCCTACTCATACTGTTGATGTAGGAGACTGCATCTTTAAAACATGTTCCGAATGAAAACCTAGGAAGTGAAACTAAAGTGTCATTAATCCACTATAATTTCAAACCATAAGTGACTTTTGGCATGCCTAGGACTCTCTATGCTCTATATTGCAACTTGTGGGAAGTATAAAATTATGCAAGTGTAAATTTGAGATTAAAGTACATTATCAACTATAGCGAAATCGAAAGGACCATAACAAAATGCACCTCAAGGAAAATGCCAATTGTTGGCATATAAGTGTGATTCCAATTTACAAGTTTAGTTGTAAGTCATTATTGTAAATCAATGATTTCATTGTTATTGCAATTAATATTAATAACTAAAACTTATTATGACACATAAGAGGACACTGCATATTTGTGAAAATCATTTGTAGTATTGCTTGGGATACCAAATGTTTTTCTTGTTATTTGAATCTGATTTGATATTTTGTATCTTATGCAACATTTTCATGAATGTCAGACAACTAACTTTGATATTAACTGATTTGTAGGGAGAGTCATCTTGTGACTCTGGATCAGAAGGTGAATGCCACTCCCATTCTGATTCAGGAAATGGTTCAGATACCAATGGTGTTCTCGATGTGGAAGAACTAGGTGTTTATACTGGTTCACTGAAGTCTGCTCAACTAAAGAAAGATGATGGAAATGATGAAAGAGAAATGGTGACAGATTCACTGAGAGAGGCTTTAACAAAGCAAGGTTACAAGATAATTGGCTCTCACTCAGGAGTAAAGCTGTGTCGTTGGACAAAAGTATGTAAAGGACTTATAATTGAATAAGATTTTGGGGGATATAAACAGAATAGAGAAGTACAGCTTTTATTACATTCATAACAGTGCTTCTTGTACAGCAATAATTTAAAGTTACAAGTACTGAGAAATGTTTTTAATGAGTAGGGACTATGATACAATGAAGCACAAAATTAATATCATTTTTAGTCGAACTAGTACTCCATGCTCATTACATTGCTGTTGTTTACCTAGAACACATTTCGTTAAGACCTTCCTAACATCTTCAGCTAATGTCGACTGCTGGATTTTGATTTGGTGAACTCCTTGGAGGCGATAGGGGCGTCTCTGTTGCTATCTTGATGAACTTGAAGTTCAGGTTCTTTTCAAAAGTGGTTCTCTTCAAATCTTCAATTTCCAGACCACCTTTGAAGAAAATCCAAACTCAAAGGTTCATCAAGATACCAACAGAGATGCCCCTATTGCCTCCAAAGAGTTCATCAAATCAAAATTCAACAGTCGACATCAGTTGAGGAGTTAGGACACTGGCAATATAATGAGCATGAAATCATAGTTCAACTCAAAATTATATTAACTAAGAAATGTATTTAGCTGTACTTTCATCTAATATTTTAAAGAGATAAAAGTTTGTGGTGTTTATGGTAATCTCAGAAACCACTAAACTAGTTTTGATATTTTTGTTGCTGTTTGCTGATGTTTTGCATCTTAAGACTACATAAGTTCTCCATCATGATTTAGCAAATAAGAAAATAACAAACAAACAAAAAAACTGAATATGCTTACAACTGTACAATATATGTGCAATACTTCTACAGAACTCTTCTGATCATCCTTGCAACAAAATTTTGCTGTATTTCCTCAGTATGTTTTAATCTAATTATTTGCAATATGAGCT
Source organism: Mantis religiosa (assembly GCA_030765055.1). Classification (NCBI taxonomy): domain Eukaryota; kingdom Metazoa; phylum Arthropoda; class Insecta; order Mantodea; family Mantidae; genus Mantis; species Mantis religiosa. The sequence continues at coordinate 102,713,410 of CM060957.1, read as the reverse complement.
AATGTTTTATTAAGGGAGGAAATTGTGTTTGCTGTAACTTCAGAAAATAATTCTTATCAACTGAGTGGTTACATTGTGCTGGTTCTGAATGGTTAGACTATGTTTAACTTCCAAAATGTTCAACTTGGAGGACCTGGGAGTGGGAAATTTTCATATTCATCAGTTTCTTCCATTTTGTTTAATACTGGTTGGTTTCTGTATTATGTGAAAACCATGTAGCTTTAAGTTGTATAACTACTGGGCCTGAGAGTATTATAACATTTTTAAATTTCATTTATTGTTTTTACTTACAGGATTACTTGAACGTTCTGGTTTTTAATAAGTAAATTGTAACTGTTATCTACACAATGAAGTGAAAATATGACTTATGAGTAACATTGAGTCAAAATTTAACCCTTCACTGACTTTAACTTATATACCTAGTCTAGCTATAAATACTGTTAAAACTTGAAAAGTGAAAAACACAAATACCATGCAGAATATTTTAATTGGCTTTTAATATGTTGTACCTACAGGTATTCATTACACACAGCACCAATCACTTTTCGAAATGGCCACCTTTTGCACAGATACAGGCTCTGAATCTTTGTGGCCACTCGTCTATGGCAGAAGGGACAACATCCAGGGGGAAATCCACCACTGCTGACAATAAGGAACGCTTTAAACTTCCAATGGTGGGATGTCTTCTCTTGCAGGCGATGCCCTCAAGCAGTGACCACAGTTGGTAGTCCAGTGGATTCAGGTCCTAACTGCTACTGGGCCAATCTTCAGGCGAAATGAAGTCAGGGACAAGATGCTGAAGCCATGCTTGCATTGACCTGGCCTTGAGAGCAGGGGCAGAATCCTGCTGGAAAGTCCATGGTTGGTTTTTTGAAACAATGTGCCAATCAAGCTCTTGACAATAGGCTCCAAAACAGTGCTTTCATACCCTCTGGCACTGGTTTTAACGCCCCTCTCGCAAAAAAGTAGCTGGGTGGTGCCAGAATAACTCATCCTCCACCACACCATCACAGAGGAGGGATGATGGGCCCTCTGAACTTTAGGAACTTTATTACTGGCTTCCCGAGATGATGGTGATGATGATGCATAAACCCTGTTGTTTTGCACATTAAAAGACTCCTCAATAGTGAAAACTTTTTCATCTGTGAAGAGGATGTTTCAATGACCATTTTGAGTGTAATGCTGTAGGAGACATCGACATTTAAGCGCACTCAGCTTCTTTAGGCATGTATCAAGATAACTTCCTTTACTTCGGATAAGCCCTTAGTACAAGGTCCTCTGACAGAAGCCTGGACATTGTCCTTTTTGAAATGCTCATTTCACAAGACAAGATAGCCTGCTTCTGCACAGGATTTCTCCGAACATGAGCTGCCCTGCTTTTAGTGCTGCTGTAGTCCTGACACTGCATGGTCGATCCTCCCTCAGTCAATCCTTTACAGTCCTAGTTGCAGTGAATTGCTCAATGATGTGGTACACAAACATACAGCTGATTTTCAGCTTTTGTAGCGTCTTGAAAATATCACTTGCAGATTTTCCAACTTTATGCAATGCAATGACAGCTACATGATTTTTATAATCACCCCATTCCATGGTGAAACCTGAAGCTAAATACTTCCTCTTTCAAAGACAAGCTAACAATGGCTCAAGGTTAAGGTGTGCACACATGCAGTTGTTTATGCGCCAAACCAGATGTACAATGTGTCAAAAATTTGTAACAGTATTTATGGCAAGACTAGGTAGTACATATGTTTCATAGATTCTGCAGATTTCATGAAACATGTATTAAGTGAAGGTTAGTGAACCTCCAAGTATTAATTTCGACTCTGTGTTACTCATGAAAATTTTGGTAATTGTTTTTCTTCCGAACTTTACTTAAACACAATACATAATTTCCATACCTGGAGTTATTGTAAAGGAAGGTTAAGGAAATCAAATAAAATATCTGGAGTTGCATGAATAGTAGTTGATTTTTGTCTTCGCTTAAGAATTTCATGTAGCAGATTACAGTTATCAGGGTGAAGGGGATATTTCACCTCAGAAATCCTCTAGGCCATTTTAGAATAAATCCATACTAGGGAAAGTTAATTGTTAACCAAGGATGAAAAAACTACCCTATGTCATTGGGTAAACTAGGTAGTTTCCATAGAGATATTCTGAACTTCAGAAACCTGTTTTTTCTTTATTCTGAGAAATCGACGGTCTCAAATGATTCAGCATTCGACAGCCTCTTAAAAATCATACACCCTTTTCTGAGAAATGGAAAACGTAAAGGCATTCATATTCATAAAATATACTAAACTCTCTTCTTAAGACCCTAAAACCTCAAAGTCTGCTTATATTTTCAGAATTTGTTTCAGAATAACAGTATATAATTATTAGTATTTTCATTGTATATATTCTATGTTCTGTATTTATGATGCTTAACATACATGTTATGTAGGGTTACTTAGTGGAACAAAATGGAATAATGGATGGGCCAGAAAAAAATTGAAGAGGGTGCATACTTTAGCTATAAGACTTTTTTTACTCAAATAAGTGACAGCACGCCTACTGCAGTTAACATTATTTGTATGTATTTAAATTCAAATTTATGTTAATTGATGAAAATTAATAATTTATTCACACTAGCTGTATATAGGCTAAGGCTTTTGATAGAGTCAACATGAAACATTCAATACCATGGCCGGAATTTGAACCACAGATCTCCTGGTTTCCATCCAGTTGCTCTTCCCATTGAGCTATGGCAAGTTGGCCATGGTAGCTCAATGGGTAAGAGCAACTGTACAGAAACCAGTAGATCCGTGGTTCAAATCCCAGCCATGGTATTGAATTTTTCATGTTGACTCTTAACAAATTTATGTTGTTTCTTCTGAAAGAGTGATAAGAATTCTGGACAAAATTTAATCCATTGCATATTTATTAGTTTCTTAAATTTGCTTAGAAGATAGCCAACAGCTAAATTTTATTTGCATTAATTAGTAAAACATATCTAGCTTTTTAAAACTGAAAATTGAAAATATAAAATGCTGAAATAATGATCTTGCTATAGGTAATTATTACTACACTAAAGCCAAGATTAAAAACTTCAATATCTATAATTTAAATAGTAACACTGCCAAATTGCTGGTAATTCTGTGATCTAAATATTTTAAAACAAAATAATAATAATTTTGTGCTTCATTGTGTCGTAGTCTATACTCATTAAGAATTTTAAAACAACTTTAAAGTCATTAGTGCTTTCACCAGAAAGCAGATATTGGTCTTTGCTTTCATGAGAGTGGCATAGTGCAAGAAATTAAGAAATTAATTTAATTAAAAATTTTTCATATCATGGTTTGTAATCTTTAGTGCATATGCTTAGTATAGTTAGAATGGATTGCACTCTTTTGACAATTTAACTAAAATATTTTACTTCCTTTAGTCAATGCTTAGAGGGCGAGGTGGCTGCTATAAGCACACTTTCTATGGAATAGAAAGTCATCGCTGCATGGAAACCACTCCCAGTTTAGCATGTGCCAATAAATGTGTCTTCTGCTGGCGACACCACTCAAATCCTGTTGGTACGGAGTGGCGTTGGAAAATGGATCCTCCTGAAAAGATTCTGGAAGGAGCCCTTGAAAATCACTATAAGATGATAAAGCAATATAAAGGTGAAGACCAAAACAATTCTTGCTTTTTGTTTCTTTATGCTTGCTTGTCATTAGATAACTGAATTTGCATCATGTTTTGCAGGAGTACCTGGAGTTTTGCCAGAAAAACTTGCAGAAGGATTAGAAGCTAAGCACTGTGCATTATCCTTAGTTGGTGAACCCATTATGTATCCAGAAATCAATACATTTGTTCGCCTTCTGCATGACACTGGCATTTCATCGTTTTTAGTTACTAATGCACAGTTTCCTGATGCTATGAGGTTTGTTAATTATTCAGGTTTTCACTTCTTAGCATTAACATTTTATTTAGGGATGGGAACTCAATACCTTGATACTGTTGATACTTGGTATTATCAAAGTATTTCTAATACTTTGAGATTAACTCCAATATTTTTTTTAATATTTTTAAATTTTGCACTATAGCTTCCTGTGTTTTCAAAGAGTTGTTGGACTATAGTTCTTGAAAAACTTTAGCTACATTTCATGTCATTGAATGCAGCTTTCCATAGACTCTTGTGTCTAAATGTAAACGTGTAAAATAATGTGGGGAGGAGCAGAAGTACGTAGGTAAACTGCAATAACTGTATTATGAATGAAGCTGATTCACTGGACATACTTAATTATGTATCTGTAATAGTCTGGCTAGAAGATTCACTCTCAACACTACATACACCACTGGTGGTCAAAATCTATGAATCCAAAAACAAATCAGAACTTCAGACATCAGATTAATGCTGCACATTGAAATAATGTATAATCCGTTTGAGATATAAGAAAAATAAGATAGTACATAAAGGAAACTATTCAACTTTATTGGTTGGTAATGATGTACATTTGTGTAGAAAAGTCAGGAGTTTTGTGTCCATATTAGCACTCATCATGACTGCCATTATGAATGCGGCACAGTTCATACCTGGCACACATGTTGCACCATGTGACTTGGATCATTTGTGTAGTGATTTGCTGGAAGGTCGCTGTAATCTTCCTTTTCAGGCAGGCTAGATTCTTTTGTCTTTTTGCCTGCACTGTTGACTTAATATAGCCCTATGCAAAAATAAATCTGGAGGCGTTAAGAGTGGGCTTTAGGAGGCCATGGGATGGGTATATCACGGCTGCATCTACAATAATTGAATAAATTAAATTTAAAGGGAGTCGATTAATGTCACTAAACAACACTTTAAATTTTCCCGGAACATGTTTCAGAGGCTATTTGCCTCCATTGTCAATCGGACATCGACTGGTTCTCAGTGGTGTAGGTGGTGATATTTTATGATAGGTCTCCTCTGGTGGTGGTTCAAGGAACTTGCTGAACAAATTTTTCTGGGGGATGTCAAAATTGAATACCTTGTTCCTATTTTTTGAAATGAAGATTTGTTCCCATGTGGACAGTTCTTGTTTTCCTGATGTATGTTTTATTAGTTTTGGTTCTGGATTTATATTGTGTTTTTTTTTTTTCTTCGCAAAAATGTGTGGCAACTGCTGATTTTTCTAGATGTTTGTATTTTATACAAACAGTTGTTGTACTGACTTGTGAAAGCTCACTTGGTTGCTATTACACTCAAAATTGTTTGCATACCATACAACACACTGAGCTTGCTCTTGTGGCATTACCGTTTTGTTTTGTTTACATGATAGCGCTATCATGACACCAGAAACATCACTCATTTGTTAACTTCCAACCTTTCCAGTTACATTGCAGAAAATTGCTGAGAGATATATACATGAACTGTATAAACATAACATTTTACAGTTTTACAACAAGTAAGTGAAGTTTGAGTGTAAACATAGTGACTCATAAATCAAACTCAAATATTTTACAGTTGTTTGTATCTTATACATACAATTAGAAAAATCAGCAGTTGTCATGTTTTTTTTGGGGGGGGGGGGGGGAACCACAACATAAATCCAGAACCAAAACTATTAAAACATACATCAGGAAAACAAGAACTGTCCACATGGGAACAAATCTTCATTTCAAAAAATAGGAACAAGGTATTCAATTTCGAGTCCCCCAGAAAGATTTGTTCAGCAAGTTCCTCGAACCACCACCAGGGGAGACCTATGACAAAATATTGCCAACTACACCACTGAGAACCAGTCGATGTCTGGTTGACAATTGAGGCAAATAGCCTCTGAAACATGTTTCTGGAAAATTTAAAAGTAAGTGTTTAGTGTCATTAATCAACTCCCTTTAAATTTAATTTATTACAACAATATTTTCAACACTTCCATGAAAGGAATTATAATCATTAAATAGCCGATTTATTTGATTCTGCACTATGAGAGCCCAATGTGGTGGAGCACATTGTTCATAGATAATGGTGTCCGGTATCCCATCTTCCTGTAATTGAGGGATTACAAACTGCTCGGTCATATCAAGGTAATTGACGGCACAAACAGTCCCCTCCGCAAAATAGAATGGACTGTAGACTTTGTCATACATCACTCCACAATACACATTCACTTTAGAGCTGGCTCATTCAAGTTCATGGATTCTTGGTTCCCCTAACAATGCAGTTATGTTGATTTGGCCACTCACATGAAATATGGCTTCGTCTGTAAACACCCATTGATTTAACCATTGATCATTCGCTTCCTGCTACTCACAGATCATGATACTATAATTGAGTCGAGGTTCATAAATCTGCTGCATCAGTGCTTATGTTTGCTAAATATGGTACAGAAACATCTTAAGGTACCGTTTAACAAACCTCCAACATGTGCATGGTGTATTTTTCTCCGCTGCTAAGTGGCAGAGTGACTTTTGTGGACTCTGAGTTATGGCTCTGTTGTTATATTTTCTTACACCTGTGTGTGACATTTTCAGACTATTTTCCAAGTACATGTACCATTTGACAATGTCTGAATGTGATGGGACATAACGACAGTTGTACTGACTTCTGAAAGCTCGCTAACATTTTACTTTTCTGACATCTCAAATAGATCACCTAATATTTGTTCTTTCCTTCCGTCTATTTGTGTTTTGTAAGTCAAACTCAGATTACAGTTATAATCTCAGAAACTATTTGTAGTTGGTTTATTAATACTCGTCACTTGTTTATATTAATGAGAGACAAGTTTCAAAGGCATTCGCCTCCATTTTCAATCTCTTTCCAACTGGCCACTAAATTCCTCTAAACACATATTACAGTCATAACTTACAGGCATACTGTATAGTTGATATCCATAAATATTTTGTATTAACAATCTTCAGCAGTGATATGACATAAAATATATTCAGTTATAGAGTCATACATTACTATAATAACAGTAGTGTGACAAATATGCAAAAAATGTTTTTACTCAGTTTTAAGTCACAAAATACAATACACAGTAGTATATTGCAATACTAATGTGGTAAGTACTTTCTATGGAACGAGGAAAGGTTTGAAAAAATGAGGCATTTGCAGTGAGTTTTTTCAATTTTTGAGGTTCCGTTATGTGCTTACCACATGTGTATTGCATGCTATTTTTTTGCACTATGTATTTATATAATTGTACAAATTGTAATATCACAATCAGTATTTCAAAATAAATGCTTTTACTTACCGCACTAGTACGGGAATGTCAACTTATGATGCATAGCAACAATAACGGTAAATAAGGAATATTAGTTGCATAGTAGGGAAAAAAGTATATTACATTCACATGCTGAGTAAAGTTTACAGATCCTCCATTCCAAAATATATTTACTGCGTAAACCTTTTACCTATATGGACGTCATGTGACTCCCAGTTAAAATGCTGCAAACCAATATGGATGTGTATAGATGTCCTGCATATTGTGTATTTAATGCTTATTTAACGTCAATTATATTAATCTTCCTATTTTACAATAAATTTAAATTAGTTCTATAAGGGATAAAAACTTACCCTTAAAGGTTCCTTTTTGAATGGTACACCTCAAAACCTGGATAAACACACAAGGACACATCATCAGATTCACGGCAAGTAATATTGATTTCCTTGCAAACTTCTTTTTCGCAACACACTAGAAATTTTCGAAATGGTTGCAACTTTTTTGGTTGCGGGTGGTATCCTTTTAGTAAAGTGTTTTCTCTCAAGTATGAGGGGTGCTGTCCTGGTGGATTTCTTACCCCCAGTATGAACAGGCCTCTAAATATTATAGTACTATATCAGGTTAAGAGCTATTGCAACGCATAAGTCCAGGTAGGTCATAGCCTTGCATGAATTTAGAGCTCTGCAAATTGCTAAACAATTGTGTATGGTTACATCCAGCTGAAATAAAAATACTTTTTTTCAACATTTAACTGGTATTTGTAACGAGGGATAGCTTACAATAACTGATTCACCCCACCCATATTTGACCCGTCATTTCCCAAACAGTGGAGCAGCTAACATACCATCTGTAGAACAGTTACACATCTAATGGAGGTTTACAAATAACATGTATACTGTCAACTCCTGAATTCTCCCCTTATGCCCTAAATTGCTTTTAGAGGTCAGGGCTTCCCTCATCCTACTTGCATATAAATTTGGGAGAAACTTTCTTTTGTGCGATGTGAGAATATTTTCTAAATCCAAAGGTGCAGGTATATGCATGCGCAAGCAGATGGCCAAGCCGGTTGTCGCATTGTAACCAATATGAGAAAGATATGTAAAACTTGTAGCTAACCTGTGCAAAAATGCCCCAAACATGTGACGCAGTCTGTGTGCAGAGGAACGTGGTTTCAGCAGGCTAAGTTATCGCCCGGTCAAATTTTGTTACTCATGCACTACTTTGCACATGAACAATCCTACTACACAACGATAATGGAGTGCTCCGTAAAAAATGTATGAGCTCACGGACTGTTTCAGCTACTGCCATGAAGTGTGCATGATGTCAAATGACACCATGTATACTGCAAGGGGGTAAATTGGCAATCCCGGCCACGTCGTTCAAATTGACGAATGCAAAATAAGACGATGCAAGTTTCACCATTGGCACGTCGTAGAGGGCATCTGGATCTTGGGAATGATTGACATGGAAACGAATGAGGTGCAGATGTCAATATGCCCCAACCACAGGAGAGATGCAGTCTAATTGCAGCGCCCATGATGAAACTTGCCTCGTCTTATTTTGCATTCGTCGATTTGAACGACATGATCGGGACTGCCAATTTTCTCCCTTGCAGTATACTTGGTGTCATTTGACATCATGTACACTTCCCGGCAGTAGCTGAACCAGTCCGATACAGTCCGTGAGCTCATACATGTATTTCCTACGAAGTACTCCATTATCGTCGTGTCCTAGGACTGTTTATGTGCAAAGCAATACATGAGTAACAAAATTTGAACGGGTGATAGTCTGCTAGATAGTGTAATTTCAGGACAAGTGAGACTGCTTGCTTTTAGTGTAGAAACAAGCATAGTTTGGCTGCACTGAGTTCTTCAATATGGGTACATTATGCAGTAAGTAAACAAACAAACAATAACATTAAAAGAATGCCCTCCAACATGAAATTACACTAAAAAGTAAAGAAATTATATTAAAAATCATGGTTGTATATAAAAACATACATCAGGGAAACAAGAACTATCCACATGGGAACAAATCTTTATTTCAAAAAATAGGAACAAAGTATCCAATTTAAACCCCCCTAAAAAATGTGTCGCATATTGGAAAGAAGAGCCTACGTTTGTTTCCGTAACAATGACAGACACTAAGTCAACAATAAAATAAAATGGGAAAATGTCGGTTGGATGTCAGAAATTAGCTGTACATCAGAAAATATGTATATTTGTCTATATGTCTGTTTGCCTATATGTTATTTGTGTTTGAGTTATTTTGACCACTGCACAATGCTGATTCTTCTCCAACACCTGAAGGAAGCCTGTAATTTTCTTTCTCACTGCTACCTATATCCTCAACACCTCTCTCGTAATCGCCATCAATATCCAAATTATGTCAAACAGCAAAAGGTCTTCCAGATTTTCTAAAGTGATATCAGAAGTTCGTACATATCCTACGAAAGCTAATTTATTTGCTACATTACTAAGATAAGCCATGGTTAACACTGAAATTAAACAATTTCAGATCTCGAGATTTAACTGTATTGGAACACCACAGTGAAGCGAAAAATTATTAATTTTTCGATGAGTCGTATTTATTACACATCTGCTTCACTTTCGTACCTATTTTGAGGACATGTTTCGCAAATTATCGTTTGCATCTACGGCTCTTATGCGACAAGAGCCGTAGATGCAAACGATGATTTGCGAAACATGTTCTCAAAATAGGTACGAAAGTGAAGCAGATGTGTAATAAATACGACTCATCTAAAAATTAATAATTTCAGATCTATCATTCATTTAGCTCTCGATTGCTATAAAATCACTCTAAACACCGAGAGAGTGTAAATAACTAAAACAGTGAGCGAAAACAGCTGCATAAGGCTACCATAAATTTCAGTTGGGAAATACTGTAATAAGAAGTGCTGACAGAGAGGTTTGTTTCTTTCCAGCGTGTTTCATACAACATATACAATGATTATCGCATGGTGGTATAAACTGGAGCCTAAATCCTTGAACCAGAGAAGTCGCTGATGCAGCCATACATATATACATACATTCTTATGCATGCAAAACAAAATAAATCTAATATTAGGTGTGTTTGGCACAAAGAATAGCTTTTGCTACAGTGAAACAAATTATTGAAATTTCAAAGATTTATTAATATTGTCTCTACTTTATTGATATTGTAGGTGTATACTGCCTTTAATGGGTTTTAAATCAGTTTTTGTTTTGTTTAAATAACTTAATAAACACAGAAGATACGAATGTGTATTTATGAAGCATTTTTACGCATTTAACAATTTAAATGTCTTGTTCTGTTTATTGACTGTTTCCAGCCTGTGAAGGGTTTAACTAGCTATTGGCAAAGTGGTTAATTATTTGGTCTAATTAGTTGCGAGATGGTTATATTTTTCTCTTTTCACTGTACACATTACTACATTTATACTATCTTTACAAAATATTTTAATTAATACTACCTTTCTATCAATTTTTCCACCACTTCTGTTCTATAAATTCCTTCTTTTATATTTCTATTCCTTTGCAGATAAGTATTAATATTCCTTTTCCAATATGCTTTATTTTGGTCTATGCAATATTTCTCTGTTACGTATATGTGGTATTTTTGTTTCACTTTGACAAAATTTACCTTTGTATCCTCTACCCAACAATTGTTCAAAATAGTCAGCTCATTGTTTTCATAAAATTCCAGTACTGCCTCACTTGCAACTGTATCTTTGAAATAAATTACATTTGATGTTAAATTCTGTACATGTCCATTAATGTTGACCCATTTTTTGACCCAATGTTTGTTCCAGCAAGCTGTTGCATCTCCTTAACAAGTCTCTGATTTGCTTGATCTGCAACAGTAATGTCATTACTCCTCTTTCTTGACAATTTGTTGACACATTCCTGTATTTATCTGTCAATCACCTTCTATATATAACACTCGCATATGGTACTTCCTGACTTCTGACTTTGCTTATTCATTTCTATTTCTCTCCACCAGAAAATCCTTAGTTTATCTTCTTCAGCTGTATGTATGAAGCATATAGGAAGTAGGCTGCCCAAGGTCCAAGTAGTTTCCTAACTATGATTCATGTAACTTGTATCACTCATGCTCTGCATAGATAATTGCAATCCTATATCGTAATGTGGACAAGCTAGTCTCCAATTGGGGGGGGGGGGGGGGAGGGCAGAAGTGATCGTAAAAGCCCTATTATGGATTGATACTTCCGAAAATATTAATCCTGAACTTTCATTGCCTCCTGTGCCAATAGTCACACCTTGGATTTAAACTCACAGTATATTTTCAAGCATTTGCATTAGTAGTAAATAAACTGGACAAATAAGATGCTTCTGCAATTGAGGTTATCCAGAATTTAATACAAGAGGCACTCAGAAAAGTAAGTTCTGTTTCAATTTGTCTCCGCTGCAGCGCTGCGATCACAGTTCCACACATCAAGGAGAAGAAACGTGCGCCACTGTGAGATCTCTGTCAACCACGTACGCTTTGTTGTGCTTGTTTACAGTGTCAGTGTTGATTGAAAAACTTGTCGCTTGTGAGACACTTAGGAAATTGCGCCGCGCAATACAGAATAAGCGCCAAGGAATGCTGTCAAAAGGTGTTGTGTTTCTTCACGACAACGAACGACCACACATTGCAAATGCGACGAAAAACATCCTTCAGAGATTTGGCTGGGACCTGTTTGACCACCCCCCATACAGCCCTGACCTCGCTTCTAGCAACCTTCATCTATTTTCGCATCTCAAATCTTTCTTTGGCGGTCAGCACTTCAACAATGATGAAGAGCTGAAAGAAAATGTTTTCAACTGGTTGAAGACACAGGCGGCAAACTTCTATGAAGAAGATATACAAAAACTTGTGCCTCGTTATGACAAATGCCTGCAAAATTACGGCAGTTATGTGGAAAAGTAGTTTAAGAGCTGTAGAATTTTGTGCAATACATAATTTTTCTGCATCTGTACACAATTTAATTTTATTACCAAACAGAACTTACTTCCTGGACGTACCTCGTATGTGATGCTAATTTAAAATGTGACTTGTCCTTCACATCTTCTAATTTTAATTTCTTGATTTATTGGATTAACAAACTAGACACTTCTGTTAACTTAAGTAACTCTGCTTAAGAAATACAGTTTGTTGAAAAACAACTTTATACTCTCAAAGTTATAAGATGTTTCAAGAGAAAATGTCAGTTTGAGGAAAACATTGGTTACCAAACCCTCAATAAAGTGGATCAAAATTTGGAAGGTGGAGACAAACAAAGTGAACTTGAAAGTGTATCTATTAGTGATATTCCCCTCCAGGTTCCTAAGGTTGATATTATATAAAACATTCCTTTTTGCAATATAAGGCATAACTCAAACAATAGGAAAGGCTATGGGATGCACAATCTGGAATGGTATTTGTTGTTCACTGCAACTCCAAGATGTTTAAATTTGTTGTTTATCTGCAAATTGGTGAGTTTTAATATTAATTGCTCTATAAGCTAATGTTTTCTTGTGCTTTTATAATTAATTTTTTTTTTAAATATTTGTACTGTTTTTTTAGAATCATTAACACAAAAAATAAATATTTTAAAGTTTTTTAGTGCATAAAAATCCAGGTCATAATTATTAGTGTGTGACAGTTATAAATTCATGCTTTTCTCGGCAGTTATTCAAAAGCCTTTTAAAACTGCTTTATATTGAAACATTTCTTTCTCTTGGAGAGATGCTAACTAGGCATTTGCTGCAGTTTCATGTTGCACATTTCTGCTTGTTTAATGCATTTGTTATGCATATTTAATTTCTAAAAAGAATTTAAAATTTATGTTTTTCAGGAGTATGGGACCTGTCACACAACTTTATGTGAGTGTTGATGCTAGTACCAAAGAAAGTCTAAAGAAGATAGATAGACCACTATTTAAAGACTTCTGGGAACGTTTTATAGACAGTTTGAAGGCTCTTTCGGAGAAAGGGCAGCGTACAGTTTATCGACTAACTTTAGTAAAGGCTTGGAATGTTGATGAGATTGATAACTATGCCAAGCTTGTGCATCTCGGTAATCCTGATTTCATAGAAGTAAAGGTTTGTTTCTGCATTAATGCTTCCTTTATTTCATAGTATTTAAAATTGTGAATGTCGTAATACCTTAATGTGGCAATAAGAACAGGAGTTTCAGTGTGTAATCTAAGAAATTAATTTTATAGTTAAAAGAAAAACGGTTTAAAATTTACTTATTTAAAATGTGTTGCTTTATTGGCTTGGTTTCTTTGATACTTGAGCAAACCAGTTTTGAGAGAACTCTCTGCCATCTTCAGTGTTAAGACAACTGCCTGTAGATGTTGCTGATGAAGCTGCTGAGGCTCTCTATTGGTTTAATGTTGAAGTTCATGAAGCAACTTTTATTCTTTAGCATAAACTTCTCTCCCATATTGTTTCCTCTGTTATGTGTTCTGTTTTAATAATTTGTTAAATATATTCAGTTTATTTTAGTTAATTGATAGAAATTAATCAATTCTCCACACTAGCCGTATACAGGCTAAGGTTTTTGATGGATAGAGTCAACATGAAAAATTCAATGCCATGGCCAGGATTTGAACCACGGATCTCCTAGTTTCTGTCCAGTCGTTCTAACCCATTGAGCTACCATGGCCAACGTGCCGTTCTGACATTAAATTCTCCATTTGACTTTGTATATTTCCCTGGTAAACCACTAGGGGCTCTCGCATCCAAGATACATTGTTTGTGATGACTTACTACCGTAAGTACTTGAGTCCCAGGCTTCATCATTTAACTCTTATTATTTTAGTTAATTGATGGAAATTGATCATTTCTCTATCCATCAAAAACCTTAGCCTGTATATGGCTAGTGTGGATTTCTTCCTTTCACTCTGTCCACTATATCATCTATAGATAAATTAAATAAAATTGGACTTAATTTACATCCCTGCCTTACACCTATCTTCTGTTCTGTCATCTCTGTTATCTTGTTCCTCTCACATCTTTCACTAAATTTAATTCCTCTATTCTTCGTTGTTTATTTTATAAATTCATCACTTACTCCTTTTATTCTCAATTTGTATATTAGTGCATCTCTATAGTGTCAAATGCTTTTTTTCAAAATCTGCAAAAAACAAACTCTACCTCTTTTCCTACTGAGATATTTTCAATAATTATCTTTATTATGAATATTATCTACTGTTTGTTTACCTTTTCTGAAGCCTGCCTGAAATTCTGAAATCTTTTCTTCTAACTCTGCCCAATCCCGTAATCTATTTGCTAATATTCCTGAGTATACCTTACCTAATACAGATAATAAGCTTATTCCTCTGTAACTTCCTAGATTGTTTTCCCCTCTTTTCCCTTTATATATTGGTACTACCATACTTACTTTCCAACACACTGGTATCTCTTCACTGTCTTTAGTTTTATTTAACACAATTGTCATTATGTTTATGCCATTCCTAATAGTGCTGTATATTATTTCCAAAAGTTTCCTGGAATTCCATCTATTCCGACCACTTTATCTCTTTTTAAATTTTTTAAATTTTGAATCACTTTTACCAATGTAAATTTCCCATCTAATGTACCATTTTTTTACTATTTCCCTTCCCAGTATTCTGTCACTGTCTACTCCTTTGTCATCTCCTAAAATGCCTCTAAAATGCTCTAACCATTCCGGAGGCAATATTCTGCATTCTTTCCCTTCCTTCTTATTTGCTTTAAGTAGCTTGTTAGTAGACAATGCATTCAGGAGCATATTAAAATATACTTGCAGTTAATTAGTTTAAGTGGCACAACATTACTAAACATTAAACCTGACATTTTATAGGTCCTGAGTCAAATCTTGGTTAAATGAATTATCTGGATAAGGTTTTTTACAAGCTTTCCCTTATCCTGAAAGATGAAGATTGTGCAATTTTGAGCTCTATGGACCCTGGCTCATTTGAGCATAATTTCACTCATTTTATTCATCTGATATGACATAAATTGGATGATGTTAATAAATCAAATTGAGCTACATATATAGGAGTTCATGCCATTAGAGTTTAGAAGATATGAAGTGCATTTTATTTTATATAAAACAGAGTGCTTTGCCATTAATATAGTTCTTGGAATTTGATTTGTCAGGGTATCATCGAGAGTACAAAAGATAAATAAGTAAGGAAACAGTGCATACATAGGTTAAATACATAAATGCCTGATTTCACCAACAGATGTTAAATTTGACGTTAACAAATGTAACGTAACAATTGTCACAGCGCTAAAACTAATGTTAAATTTCTTGCATTTCACCAACCTGTTTTCTTAAAATGTTAACAAACCTGTGCTAATGCCAAGAAACTTGTAAATATTACAGCTATAGAAGGCTATGGATGATTTTTTGAACTTACTCCGATGCGTTTTTGTTTTCATTTTCGTCTGCACAAATGGCTGATGAACAAAATCATAAATAAAGCCGTGAGACAAATTTCTCATCGACGGAGAAAGAATTGTTAATTGAAATGGTGACGAAGTGTAAGGATATCGTGGAAAATAAGAGGACGGATGCAGTGAATGTAAAAGAGAAAGATGTCGCGGGGAAAATATTGGAAACGAATTTAATTCAAATGCATGTGTCACTACTACAAGCACCAAACAACTTGTCAGTATTACGTAAATTTAAAACAAGGTGCGAAGAACAAGTGCCTTAAACGTTTCAAGACGGGAGGTGAACAATGTATTATCCATATAATTCAGTGAATTATAAAATCGCAAAGTTATTAATACTTGAAGCAAAGGCGAGATCGGCATATTCTTTCGATGTATATTCTAACTCATTATTACGTAAATTTAAACCGAGGTGCAAAGGACAAGTGACTTGAATGTTTCAAGAAGGCAGGTGGACAGTGTATTATCCACATAATTCAGTGAGTTATAAAATCGCAAGGTTACTAATACTTGAAGCTAAGGCGAGATAGTCATATTCCTTTCGATGTATGTTCTAACTCAGTATTAAGTAAATTTAAAACAAGGAGCCAAGAAGGGCAAGTGACTTGAACGTTTCAAGACGGGAGGTGGACAATGTATTATCCACATAATTCAGTGAATTATAAAATCGCAAGGTTATTGATACTTGAAGCAAAGGCGAGATCGCCATATTCCCTTCGATGCATGTTCTAACCTCTCTTGTACTTCCACAGAAACCTTCATAGCAACATGTTTCGACAGTCTATACCTCCGTAAAACAGTTTTCTTCGTATAGTTCCTCAAAATCATTTCTTCTCATAGGCCGTACTCTATTATGAATGCCATTTAGACGGTCTTAAATATAGCAAATCGACATCAACAGCTGAGTTCATGCTCGCCATCTTGACTATTTACAATTGTCAAGGTCTTAACATTAGAAATTCGGTGTGTTAGTTTAACATAGATTTAACACTTGTGTTATGCTAACACTTGTTGGTGAAATGCAATTTTTGTTTTAACTATTGCTAAACTCATGTTAAGCCTTAACATTTGTTGGTGAAATCTGGCAAGAGACAATATATTAATTAATAATATAATAGTTTCAAGATGTTTAAGTATATTTAGTGTACATTAATAATATTAAGCACAGTGCATGCAAATGGACGAGAGCAGTTAGATGGGCAGTACAAGGAATGGCGGAGCCTCGCAAACCTGTGCATGCACACATATGAGTGCAAGAGAACCAAAATTATTGCTTGCTTACTACTCGCTGACCAACTGACCGGGCAACTGCTTTTTGCTACTGTGCATCATGTTTACACTGTTTCATGAAAACTGTAGTTTGAAAAAGTATAGGGGATTTTAGAGTATTAGGTTATATGGGATTTTAGTGTTGATATTGTCATGCTGCCACAAAGTTGGGTCAGAAGGGAATCAGAAACATGACCAAGCCACTATTACAAAGCCAAGCTAACTGTTGCTGTCATCATGAGTCGTGAAATGTGTGGACTTCTAGTTCTGCTGCTCTAGCTTTGAGACTTTTGATTTCAGCAAGGTTGGAATGAACCACTTTGTGGAGCTTCTAGAAAAATTTTACTATGACCCAGGGGTATATAAGGCAGCCAGCATTGTCAGTCAGCCAGTAGTTACTAAGAAGTCATTCGAGCCAATGAGTTTTTCATTTTATGAAAATCAAGAAATTACAAGCAGCACAAGTTAGTGTAACAGAGGCATGAGTTAACATAAGTGCTGCAGTAATCTATGAATGAGTTGTGTTTGCTCTGAGAATTAATCAAGTTACATTAATTGTACAAAATTGAATCGAGAATATATTGACACATTGCTTCACTCACACTGTTTATTCACAGGACATGTTTCAAGAGCTCTTGCTCCTATCCTCAGCTGATACTCGACTAGTGCAAGTTGTAGTGGTTTCTTCTTTCTCCGTATTGTCAATAGATGGCGTGATGTACTTGTCAAAGATGTCCGGTGGTGGAGTTTCAAAATTCATGACTCTATGACGATTTTTGTTAATGAAGATTTTTTCCCATACGGAAAGGTCTATGGGGTGATTAACGTATTTTATTAGAGATGTTTCCAAATTGATGTCATGTCTAGTATTCAAAAAATGAAAAGCCACTGCTGATTTTTCTGTTTCACCATTTTTAATGTTTCTCATATGTTCTTTAGTTCTGATGTTAATATTTCTTTTTGTTTTTCCTATATAAATTTTAGGGCAAGTTTCACATTTGATCTCATAGATTCCTGGTTTTTCTTTGGTATTGATTGAATTTTTGGGAGGGCCTTTTAACAAATTTCTGATATTAAACCTGTTTTGAGGTGCAAGAGTTATGTTGTGTTTTGAGAAGATTTTTTGGAATTTGTTATAGGCTGATGGGTGGAAGGTGAATTTTTTAAAAAGTTTTTTCTCTTTTTCTCCTGTAGGTTCTAGGGTGGTGGCAACCCATTGTCTCCCTTCTTGGCAGATTTATTCATGAGTGCTTTTGAAACACATATCACAAAAGCTTTTCCAAATTATTTCAAAGTGTGGTATCGCTATGTTGACGACATTTTTGCAACAGTTGCAACAGTTTAATCTTTCGGATGATCAACTTTCCACTAAACAGAGAAGATTATCAAGAAGAATACCTACACATAAAAAAAGTAGCTATATCCAACGGTTTCAACCCAAATTTAATAGACAAAACTGTTAACAGACTCAACAAAGCTAAGAAAATAAAAGAAACCACCACCCTAGAACCTAGGAGAAAAAGAGAAAAAACTTTTTAAAAAATTCACCTTCCACCCATCAGCCTATAACAAATTCCAAAAAATCTTCTCAAAACACAACATAACTCTTGCACATCAAAACAGGTTTAATATCAGAAATTTGTTAAAAGGCCCTCCCAAAAATTCAATCACTACCAAAGAAAAACCAGGAATCTATGAGATCAAATGTGAAACTTGCCCTAAAATTTATATAGGAAAAACAAAAAGAAATATTAACATCAGAACTAAAGAACATATGAGAAACATTAAAAATGGTGAAACAGAAAAATCAGCAGTGGCTTTTCATTTTTTGAATACTAGACATGACATCAATTTGGAAACATCTCTAATAAAATACGTTAATCACCCCATAGACCTTTCCGTATGGGAAAAAATCTTCATTAACAAAAATCGTCATAGAGTCATGAATTTTGAAAATCCACCACCGGACATCTTTGACAAGTACATCACGCCATCTATTGACAATACGGAGAAAGAAGAAACCACTACAACTTGCACTAGTCGAGTATCAGCTGAGGATAGGAGCAAGAGCTCTTGAAACATGTCCTGTGAATAAACAGTGTGAGTGAAGCAATGTGTCAATATATTCTCGATTCAATTTTGTACTAGTTTGTGCTTCACTGTCCCTACGCTTCTTTCAAGTTTATACTTTGGGTACATTAATTGTATTTTAGTCCTAAGCTAACAGTTTTAAAGTTAAATGGTATGAGTTTGACAGAACTTGATGTGTCATTTTTCTCACAGTAAGATAATGTTTAATTATAATGCAACCCTCTTGTGACCTTTTCTCTGCTCTTCCCTTGTCATCTAGTGGTACTTCAAACCAAGTAGTTCCTGCTTGAAGGTGCATTGGCACCATGTCGCATCATAACTGCTATGTTAGATAGCTCTGTTGATAGAATAATTGTGATACCTCACTTAACTCTAATAACCAAGGCGGCCCGGGTTCGCAAAGTGAGATTTGTGATGGACAACACGGTGCTGGGGCGGGTTTTCTCCGGGACCTCCGGTTTCCCCCGCCATCTCATTCCACCGGTGCTCCATCTTCATCTCATGTGTCATCAGTGTCACCGCCTGCAGTGCCGTATGTAGTAAAAGCGGGCATTAAACACTACACACACATAACTAATAGAATGTATGTGCATAGTTTAAAGTAAACAGTTTATATGTGTGTAGGGAGTTAAGTTTCACTAAAGATTTCAAAATTCTGTACCACTTAAACAGTCTTGTTTTAGTCCATAGATGATAAACTAAAAGAGAAATCTAAAAATCTAAGTTTTTTAAAAGGTACTTAGAAAACCAGCAATATTCTCCATTTGGAAAAAATTATTTACATTCAAAAACACGCACAATTTGTTGAACTTTTATGTCTCATATGAACAAAATCTCATTTTGTAGTAGATCCAGCCAAAATGCCATCTAGAGGACACAAGAGTATGTGTGGAAGGGAATCTAGGCTGGTATTGGAAACGGTAGTCTTTGAAACATATCCCAATAATTCTGGTGTAGAAAGTGAGGTTAGAGTAATAGGCATGTCAGTTTTTGCATATAAAGCCCTTAAATGTGTTTTAACAGATTATAAATGGCATCTGTCTGGCATCCAAAATGATTCTGCTGAGCATTAGATAAATGCAGTTCCAAATGTCCATTTGGTATATAAGTTCACCTTCTGAAGCTTATGGTTATATCTGCATTCTGATTGTTAAGTCAATCTATCGAGATTCAACTGTATTGGAACACCACAGTGAAGCGAAAAATTATTAAATTTTAGATGAGTCGCGTTTTTTACACATCTGCTTCACTTTCGTACCTATTTTGAGGACATGTTTCGCAAATCTTCGCTTGCATCTACGGCTCTTGTGCGACTGACGCTAGATCCAGCGGTGTGGGTAATTCTGGGGTTGTTGCTGCCATCTGTTGATTTAGTGATGAACTGAAATGTGGGATTCTCTTCTAGCGGGATTTCAAAGTTCATTAGTTGGTTTTTATGTTTTTCTATGTATATCCTCTCCCATATGACGAGTTCACTATGTTTTTGTACGTATTTTAGTAATTTTGTGCTATCTTCAATTTCATGATTTTCAGACCAGAAATGAGCTGCTATTGCGGACTTATCAATATTTTTGTATCTTAAGTGCCTGAAGTGTTCTTTCTTTCTAGTGCCTATGTTCCTTTTTGTCCTTCCTATGTAAATTTTTTCACAGTCTTTACACTTAATTTTGTAAATGCCTGACTTTTCCTCTGGTTTTATCTTATCAGTATTATTACTGTGAAGTAGGTTTTTAATGTTGTAATTGTTTTTTGGTGCCAATGTTATATTGTATTTCTTGAATATTTTTTGGAACTTTTTTGTGGCCCAGGGGTGGTAAGTAAATTTAGCAAATCTAGTTTCTTGTTTTATTGGTGTGAGAGCTGTGATCTGTTTTAATTTCTTTTGAAGTTTGAATAATTTTAGTTTTTTATCTACAAGGTTTTTTCCATATCCATTTTTGATTGCAGTTTTTAAGATTTGATGGTATTCGTTTTGATATTCTTGTTGGCTGAGAGGTAGATTTACTATCTGTGTGTTAGACTGTTGATGGTTGCATGTTTGTGTGGAATTGGGTTGAAACTATTTGCTTTGATGTAATTATCTGTGTGTGTTGCTTTTCTATGAATGCCAAATTCTAGTTTTTCATTGCCTTTTTTGATTTTAAGGTCTAAAAAAGGTAGAGTACAGTCCTCTTCAGTTTCTACTGTGAATTGTATGCTGGGTTCTTGCAGGTTGAGTAGTTTCAAAGCATCATCTATTAGTTTGTAGGGCACTATTGCAAAGATGTCGTCTACGTATCTGTACCATGTTTTAAACATGGTACAGATACGTAGACGACATCTTTGCAATAGTGCCCTACAAACTAATAGATGATGCTTTGAAACTACTCAACCTGCAAGAACCCAGCATACAATTCACAGTAGAAACTGAAGAGGACTGTACTCTACCTTTTTTAGACCTTAAAATCAAAAAAGGCAATGAAAAACTAGAATTTGGCATTCATAGAAAAGCAACACACACAGATAATTACATCAAAGCAAATAGTTTCAACCCAATTCCACACAAACATGCAACCATCAACAGTCTAACACACAGATTAGTAAATCTACCTCTCAGCCAACAAGAATATCAAAACGAATACCATCAAATCTTAAAAACTGCAATCAAAAATGGATATGGAAAAAACCTTGTAGATAAAAAACTAAAATTATTCAAACTTCAAAAGAAATTAAAACAGATCACAGCTCTCACACCAATAAAACAAGAAACTAGATTTGCTAAATTTACTTACCACCCCTGGGCCACAAAAAAGTTCCAAAAAATATTCAAGAAATACAATATAACATTGGCACCAAAAAACAATTACAACATTAAAAACCTACTTCACAGTAATAATACTGATAAGATAAAACCAGAGGAAAAGTCAGGCATTTACAAAATTAAGTGTAAAGACTGTGAAAAAATTTACATAGGAAGGACAAAAAGGAACATAGGCACTAGAAAGAAAGAACACTTCAGGCACTTAAGATACAAAAATATTGATAAGTCCGCAATAGCAGCTCATTTCTGGTCTGAAAATCATGAAATTGAAGATAGCACAAAATTACTAAAATACGTACAAAAACATAGTGAACTCGTCATATGGGAGAGGATATACATAGAAAAACATAAAAACCAACTAATGAACTTTGAAATCCCGCTAGAAGAGAATCCCACATTTCAGTTCATCACTAAATCAACAGATGGCAGCAACAACCCCAGAATTACCCACACCGCTGGATCTAGCGTCAGTCGCACAAGAGCCGTAGATGCAAGCGAAGATTTGCGAAACATGTCCTCAAAATAGGTACGAAAGTGAAGCAGATGTGTAAAAAACGCGACTCATCTAAAATTTAATAAATGTTAAGTCAATGTTGAATGAATGTACTGCATGAATGCGCTACTGAATGTATTGCTGCTGCTATTACTACAGATTTTAGATATTTGAAAATAGGGGAAACATTGGCAAAACTAACCTCTCCTAAGGAGCTTTACCAATAAAGGATGGAAAAGCAATACGGCAGAATGTTGTCCGTAAAAAACTGCTAGTATAGTACCTTTTGAAAAATGTAGTACAGTAAAACCTGCCTAAAACTGACCCCTTATATGCCGGAAACCTGTAAAAATAGAAAATAAATATCAGAACAGAGTTATTTTCCATGTAAAATTATCCTCTAAGCCGGAAAACTGCCTAATGCGGAAACAGAAATATTTTTCGGGAACTGTTTGCGTAAATAACCTGATTAAAGCAGATTACTTTATGTGTAATTGGTTACAATGTACATATTTTAAAAAGTGCAATAATTTTGAAGGTGATTGTACTTGCACCGAAGTTTCATGAACCATAAAGTCATAAACTGTAATCCTTCGAGGAAAAGGAAAAACAAACCATTAGCTCTCTCAGTTCTCTTTCAACACACATTGTTTTGCAGTGTGTTCATTCTGTTTCATTGTTACGATCAAGTACGAGTGGAGGACGGCTGTGAACTTTGGTGATTTTTTAAAAACATAATTTATATGTACACAAATTCTATAAAATGAGTTCTAAACATAACACATTATCACCGAAGGAAAAACTTAATGTTATTGAAGAACACGAAAAGAAAAAACGTCCGGCTAAAGATTTAACTTTGTTGTTTAAAGTGGAGAAAACTCACATTTAAGTGATTTTGAAAAAAATAAAGATTAAAAAGGAGTGGTTAAAGGAAACAGCAGGACATGTGAAACGCATCACATAATCTACAGAATATAATGACCTAAATCATGCTGTGTTCAAGTGGTTTATTAGTATGCCTGGTAAAGGAATTCCCATTTCTGAACCATTGCTTCAGGCTCAAGTTTTAGAGACAGCAAGAAAATTAAACAGAGACAATTTTAGCGCTTCCAGTGGGCTCCTTGAGAGTTTCAAACATTACCATAACATCGTTTTGAATGGTGTGTGTGGTGAAGCAAATGATGTTGATATGCAGACATTTGCAGATTGAAAAGAGAGTATTAAAAACAGAGGAACTAGGCGATAAACTACAATTATTGTAAGTTGAAAATATAGTACATAATGCATATAAGCCTATTATTATTTACACTTCATTCTATATTACTCCTTCATGTAAAACTGTGCAACTATTTCGTAATTTCTTTGTATTCAAACACAACCCACTATAAGGCGGAAACTTATGTAAACTGAAAATAAATCCCAGAATGATCGCATTTCATTTTAATATTTATTTAATATTATATTTTATGATTTGCGCTGGTTTGAGTTGCTAATTTGAAGCATTGCGTTGCATTGTGTTGTGACCAATTTGTAATACACAACTGTTTGATAAAACAGAGGTACGAAAGTGAAGCATATGTGTAATAAATAGGACTCATCTATAAATTAATAATTATTTCGCTTCACTGTGGTGTTCCAATACAGTTAAATCTCGATAGTTTGATAATGATTTTTAACTTCTTTTCCCAGCTTTGCTGCAGTTGGCAGACAAAAGATTACTTTCCTGGTTGTGGTCTCGAATCAATGCTTTTGTTCCTCCTAAATTAGTCAAATAATACTTGTATTGCTTTAAAGATTATTTACACCACAAATACAACTAATAAATTGAAAAATAAAACTTCCCATAACGTTCTCTAAAACATGTCTTCCTCTCTGAGAGGGCCACGCCGTGGCTCAGTGGTTAGACCACTTGGCTCTCACCAAGGCGGCCCGGGTTCGATCCCAGGCAACCGCAAAGTGAGATTTGTGGTGGACAACACGGCGTTGGGGCGGGTTTTCTCCGGGACCTCCGGTTTCCCCCGCCATCTCATTCCACCGGTGCTCCATCTTCATCTCATGTATCATCAGTGTCACCGCCTGCGGTGCCGTATGTAGTAAAAGCGGGCGTTAAACACTACACACACTTCTCTGAGAGAGGAAATTTCTAGTAGAATCTCCTGGAAGTTTATTCCGTCCATATAATAATCACTCAATAATTAGTTATATTTCAATTTTTCATCTCTAATTGTATGTCTCTTGTTTTTCACTTATATTCATAATCACTTCGATATTATACTACATAAGCATTTAACATTTTTCAAATTTTAACCAACATTACAAAATTTATAAACAACGTTTATTTGGGGCCAACCAGAAATAATGCATTCAAAAAGTTGTAATCAAAGATGAAAATATATCATATTTGTTTATTCACATCTTCTGTTATGTAACAAATTTATATTCTGTAAAATAATTTATGTTTATGCAATTTGTTTATTGTGCAGGGTGTTACATACTGTGGAACCTCCAAAGCAAGTACACTAACCATGCAGAACGTCCCTTGGCACGAAGAAGTTGTTTCATTTGTAAAGAAACTGGCAGATAAGATTCCAGAGTACGAGATAGCGTCTGAACATGAACATTCCAATTGTGTTCTCATTGCTCACAAAAAGGTAAGTTATTTGTACCATTCAGTTATATAAATATTGCTCCATGTGCATAAATTAAAAGTCTTTGCTTTACTCACCTATTTTCTAAGTATAATTTTGTCTCCATGTATATAAAATATACTTTATCATTATATAGATCTATAGACACAAAAGAAACAAATACTTAAAGGACATTACTACGTTAAAAAAACTAGAAAACCCAAACACCAGATATGGAAAATTTACATTTCATCCAAAATACTTCAAAAAATTTGAAAAGATATTTAAGAGCTTCAACATAAAATTAGCCCCTCAAAACAAACACAACATCCGCAACTTACTAAACCACCCTCTAAAAAATAGCACACCGAAAACTCAATTATCAGGCATTTACCAAATGAGTTGCCAGGATTGTGACAAGATATACATTGGTAAGACCAAAAGGAATCTGGGAACAAGAATGAAAGAACACTTCAGAAATATTAAATTCAAACAAATGGACAAGTCGGCCGTATCACATCACTTTTGGTCTGAGAATCACAACATAAAACAAGAAATAGAACTGATCAAACAGGCAAAGAAACCTCTGGAACTACAGATTTGGGAAAACATATTTATTACGAAAAAACAGGACCTCTTGATGAATTTTGAAATTTCCGCCGTAGATGACGTCATCAAACTTACCAGGACGTTAGATGGCAGCACAACACCAAGCCAGATGCAGACACCGGATGCATCATCAGTCTACCACAGAGCTGACGATAGGGGAGAAGTCCCCAGAAACTAGTCTTCATAAAAAACTTGTAAGTGGAGAAAAGTATATACAAGGTTGACTCACTTGCCTAATTTTAATACTTTATCATGATTCAACTTTTGCTAACAAGGCAAATACAAATCAAGGCTATAAAAACAGCAATATTTATAATTAATTTCTCTGTATGGATCAATCAAACAAGTTGCTATTGAAGTCATGATTCATTTTTATAAATTTTAAATACATCTCTGATTCTAAAACTTCTGCTTAAGTGCAATGATAATTCCCTCCCCTCTCAGAAAAGCTATAAAACAGTGGAGCTCAATTCTAGACAATAAGTTCCCAAGATTATTATGTATACACTAAGATCCATAAAAAGTTTCATTCAGATCCATTCTGTAGGTTTTGAATTGCCATGGAAAAAATTTAGAAAAATATGTTTTTGTCGTAAATTAACTTTAAAACTGATAACATTTTGAGTACCTTTTTAACTATCTATGGTGTGATTTGAATCTTGACTTTTAAATCAGTACTCTGTAACTGAAGCAGTTATTTAGGTAATTCTTTTTGTAAAATACATGTTAATGATTGCTGCATCCTAATGCATATAATTTTATTTATTTTTTTGTAGGAAATGCCTTCATGTCTAAAAAAGGAATGCAAATAAATCACTCGTAAATAGATTGAAAAAAGTATTTGTAGTCGGTTTTTTACTTTGTTACTTACATTTTTATATTATTGAGGAACTAGTTTTGGAAGCTGTTGTGTCCAATGGTTTTACAACCTGAACCCAACTATTGTCTGTCATTGTCTGATCTCTTCTCTCTGGTGGGGGAACTGTGTACTTCTTTGTCAAATTATCTACTGGTGGGATTTCAAAAAGTTCATTACTTGGCCCTTATTTTTCATAAGAGTATGTTCTCCCATGTTGCCAGTTTCTTTTGGTTTATCACTTCTTTTTAGTAATTTTATATTATTGAGAGACTAGTTTCGAAAGCCTTTGTGGACATCATCAACCTCAATCCAACTACTGTCTGTTGTCATCTGCTCTCTTCTCTCTGATGGTGACACTATGAACTACTTTGTATCAAATTATCTACTGGTGGGATTTGGAAGTTCATTACGTGGTCCTTATTTTTCCATATGAATATGTTCTCCCATGTTGTCATTTTGTTTTGGTTTATCACTCCTTTTTAATAATTTTGGGTTGGGGTCAATGTCATGGTTTTTGTTTCAAAAATGAAATGCTACTGTTGTCTTCTTGTTTCAATTTGATGTTTCTAAAGTGCTCTTTGACTTCAGTTTTTAGGTTTTTTTAGTTTGACGTATGTAGCGTGTTTCACAATCCTTACAGTTTATTTGATATATTCTGAATCTATTAATTGGTGGGATTTCATCTTTTGTTTTTGAAACTAGTCCCTCAATAATAAAAAATGTAAGTGACGAGGAGTGAAAAACCGACTATAAATAGTTTTTTCAAGAAAAACTTATTTATTTTTAGAAAGAGGAAAGGAAGAATAATGTAATATTAAAAATATCTTTATTATACAGATTACGGCAGTTTAATTTCTGGAGTTAGAAGAGACGTAAAAATGTGCCCTTTTTTGTATGACTTTGTTCAAGCAATGTAGCTCATGTTCATACAATTTGTTTTCTTATTCATTTATTTGTTATAGTTTAAAGTTGAAGATCGTTGGCACACTTGGATTGACTATGATAAGTTTCATCAGCTTGTTCAAGAATATTATGCTTCTAATGGGACCAAGACATTTACAGCTGAGGTGAGTTATGCATTATTTGTACCTATGTGGCTAAATGAGTATATTTTAAATTTAAGAATTGGAATTAAGTGCAAAGGAAATTTGGAAATTAAAATAATCTCTGCTTTTGAGCTCCTATTAAAACCTGTTATGCTGCAAAATAGTCAAACATCCAAGCTCTGACATGAGGGTAGTCTGCCTCAAATTTAAGAGAATCTGAGCATAAATCTCACTCAGAATAAATTACCAATAAATTTTTCCAATATTTTCTTTTATTGGCCATGCTGTGGACGAGTGGTTAGATCACTTCACTCTCACCAAGACGGTCTGGGTTCAATCCCAGGCAACTGCAAAGTGAGATTTGTGGTGGACAACACGACATTGGGGTGGGTTTTGTCTGGAATCTCCAGTTTCCCTGCTATCATTCCAACAATTGCTCCATCAGCACCTTTCCTATCATTCATCTCGCCCTCATACTAACATCTCCTTCTCTCAAACTCACACCAGGCATCAGGCTGATCAGCCATCCTGGTTCTCTATGAGATCCAAAGCTTTGGTTCCTGAGACCCGACCTTAAGGGATAGAGGAACAAGACTCCTCTAACACCAGGATAAATGTTACACTAGGGATAAGGTAAAGCTATAGTTTTCCTTTATCTAAGAAGATAAACATTGGTTAATTTTGAGCTCTATGGACTCCCAATGATTGTTTCAACTTAATTTTACCTCAAACTATTTCATTCGTTCATTGTTCAAAGTGATTTACCCAGTGGAAACCACTACAATTTGCACTAATCAAGTACCAGCTGATAAGAGCAAAAGCTCTTGAAACATGTCCTGTCAATAAACAGTGTGAGTGAAGCAATGTGTCAATATCTTCTCAATTCACTTTTGTGCTAATTTGTGCTTCACTACCCCTACGCTTCTTTCAAGTTTATACTTTGATATGTATTTGTATTTATTTCTCGTCTTTCTTATACATACAATTTCATTGATGCATTTACATTTGTAACATTTCTTTCACAAAATAACAAAATGACTTCACATCTAACATACCCTTCCTACCTGCTTGCCCCAAGTCTCGGTCTCAATACACATAACCCCTGGTTTTCCATATATTGATGACCCTCCTCTCCCTTGTATCCCTCATTCTAGTTTTTCAGCCCTTAATTGTTATTTATTCTTCATCAATCTTAACCATTTCTCTCTAACTTTCCCCAGATATTCACCTATATTTCTTACATTCTTTTCTCCTTTTACCAATAACATTTTCTTTATTATTAATACCTCCCCCCCATCCCTAAAACTGTCCCACTTTTGTTGCCAAATTTGTTCTCTCCATACCTTTGTTTGCAATAAAGTATACTATGCTAATTTGTATCATCTTCCCCACACTTTGGGCACTTCCCTGTATCCTTTTCATATCTAATACTTTTCAAATTTCTAACTACCTAGGCAAATCCTTCTCACCCTGACTTATTACACACATCTATGTACTTCACTGTCTTTATTTCCCTGTATGTCCTCAATGATCTTTTCTCCCTTACTCTGGTAAATATAATTTGGCTATCTAAATCTTCCAGCCTTAATTCTACCTCTTTCCAAAAGCCCCTATAATAATACTCCTCGTTTCTCCAAATATGTCCCATACCTATCTGTTCCAACAGTTCCCTTTTTCGTCCTATCCTGAAACAGTCCACTATTTCCCATCCCACCAGCTTCAACTTTAATTTCTTTTGAAATAGCTCTTCTACATCCTGCCAGGCTCTTATGTCCCTTTTCTCTTCTGCACCAAAGATAATCAAATTCAGTTTCCTGTTTCCTTCCTCCAAGTTTTCTAGATGTAATAATCTGCCTTTAAACTCTTTGATTTCATCCTTTATCTCGTCCTCAAATTTTCCCAATACTAATTTGACCTCGTCAAACTTTTCTCCCATTCTTTCTCCTAGTCTGCTTTCCATACTTTTCATTTCCTTGGTGATATTTTCCAGCATTTTGCCTATCTGTTCCATCGTCAGTCCCGGATTTAATTTTACACCTCCAATAGCCAAAAGAGTGTATATTACCAAGATAAACCACAAATTTATGTCCATTGTGCCTTGTTCTTTCTTCTTATATTTAATTTTGCTGACATCGAAAGCACCTATCCTCCCTCGGTACATTTGTATATCATCTTCGTTTACGAGTGCGCGCACTAACACGTCCGACTTCTCTCGCATCCAGCAAGCAAGTCTCCATAACAAGCAACAACAGAGAAAGTTCATTTTGGATTGTCAAAATTCTAGCGACAAATTTGACTTCTGGATAATATGTATCAATTTAATTGACCTCATTAGCATTTCTTAACATTCATCAGCATTATAATGATTAGTTTAACATTAATAAAACTTTGCTGAGTTTTGTTAATGATATTGACTATGCAGTTGACTGGTAGGCCTTCCTGTGTGCCTGTTGTTCTTAAGTACAACTTTTTAACCCTGAATGTTACATGCCATTTAAAAATGATATGATCTTGCCCCTCAGAGTGCTTGTGTAGTGTTTAATGTGTAGTGTTTAACGCCCGCTTTTACTACATACGGCACCGCAGGCGATGACACTGGTGATACATGAGATGAAGATGGAGCACCGGTGGAATGAGATGGCGGGGGAAACCGGAGATCCCGGAGAAAACCCGCCCCAGCGCCGTGTTGTCCACCACAAATCTCACTTTGCGGTCGCCTGGGATCGAACCCGGGCCGCCTTGGTGAGAGCCAAACGGTCTAACCACTGAGCCACGGCGTGGCCTCAGAGTGCTTGTGTAAGTGTGATTAGATCTAAGGCTTTTCATAAGCTAGATTGTACACTGAACATATGAAATTTAATAATTGAAAAAACTATTTGATGTTGGCTTTTTGACACTTCGTTGCTTACATTTTATATTATTGAGGTTTTAGTTTCCGAAGCCATCGTCTCCATTACCAACCTCTATCAAACTGTCTGTTGTCATCTGCTCTCTTCTCTCTGGGGGTGGAACTATGAACTTCTTTGTTAAATTATCATGCATAAATAATTTAATAAATTAGTGCTTACTGTTCTTTGAGACAGCAATGGCAGTTAAGTAATAAATAACTGCATTAAAAATATTTAACAAATCAACAAAGTTTGAGAGTTAATTTAACTGAGCATGGTGGTGTCTGACCCATATGTTTTTTTAAGGTTTCCCGAGGTTGCTCATGGGAAGGTTAAATCTCCTGAATTTCCGGTTCCTTCATTTCACCTCACACCACCTTCGTCCTTCTTGGTCATCTTGGTATTACACATCAGGAAATATGTGCTCTGTATCAGGAGTCCAGGGCCCTCCAGTGGGATGTGTAAGTCTGTAGGGGTTGAAGGGAACCAGTTGTTCACTGAGAGTCTTAATCTGTAAACTCTAGGGACCCCGCCCTCTTCTGTCATGTCTCCTAGGTCTAGCCATCCTATGTTCTTTCACCTAATCTCTTCCTTCTTAGGGGCTCTATTAGAGGCTTAGGTACAAAATATCTTCCATAGGTTGAGATGGTAAATTCCCTCTTAGAACCCTATGTATACTGATTATAAGGATATTTTGAAACTGTGCATACCATTATACAAGGTCTGTTCAAAAAATTTCAGAACATTCATAAGGTGCATGAGATAGCTCAAGGTTTCATTTGCAGTTGTCATACTGAGGATCATGGTTTTGAGTTGCAGTTCTGGAGTGGCACTTTTAATTCTGTCCTATCCAAGTTTCACCTCTGACTAGCTAATGTGAAGTATCCTCAAAGCTTTATGTAGTACAGAGTCCACAATTAAAGCTGTAGCTCCTTGTTTTCCTTCACTATCTACATTATCTACCTGAGTCAAGAGTTACACATACTGCTACTGGATGCCTCCAGTGGGTCCAGTCATTGCTTACTGGAAAGAGATTTTATAGGCCATCATTGATCCCATGGGAGCATGAAAAACAATAACTTGTGTTATAAAACGTTACTCCTACAATTTTCTAACTGAATATAAAATATCTTTGTAATGAAATTTTATGTATGGATAAGAGAAGAAAGAATTGCTTTGCAGTGGTATTTAGAATCCTTTAATGTTCCTTGCTTTCTCTTCCTCTCATTTCTCATTAAAGGAGGAGATTGTGGAGTAAAGATGATATGTGTCAACAATTTTGGGAAATGTATTTCATTTTATTAGTAAGTTTGCTCTGTATAATAAGTTTAATATATGGCTTATACTTATGCAGGACTACATGATGGCAACACCAGAATGGGCAGTATTTGGAAATCCACACCAAGGGTTTGATCCTGCTGAGAAGCGTTGGTATCGTAAGTCAAATAAAGACATCTCAGGATGTTGATACGTACTTCTGGCTGTGAATTGCTGATCTAGTGATGAAGTTGTATCACATTAAATTGGTGTCTACTTCTTCCATGACTTGAATATGTACTAAATTTTTAAACTTAGCTGGTGTTATGTTCTTCCTTTGCGTTTGTAGGGATGCAAAACAAGCAATTCAGTTTCTCAAATTTTTCATGACTGTACAGAACAGTTATGCAGACATTTGAAATATCTGCTTAATGCTGTGGGTATATCTCAACATTTCTCGTAATTGGCATAAAAATCTAACCGTTCCACATTAGTACCACCACATATTTACGTTTATTATTGATGGTACAGATAATGGAGAAGAAAGGGAGGAAGAATTAAGTATCTGCATTTGTTCGATATAGTTTTACTGCATAAAGTTCCTTCTGGGAATGAATGTGTATAGCACCATTATTTTGCATTCTTGCTCCTTTTTAGGCTATTGTATTCAATAATGTTTTAAAATACTTAAAAAGTACACAGTTCCTATACTTATGCCTTTTTTGAGTCAGGTTAGAGAAACAGAAAGCATATATGGTTTTAAATTAAAGCTAGGCCATAGCAATGAGAATCAGAACAGCAATGTGTTAGCAAGTTTCACTGCTTATAATCACTTGTAATAACTTAGGAAGAACCATATTGTTAACAATAACAAAGGCACATATGTTAAGTGTAAATGTTGACAATCAACCGTAGGGCTGCCTGAACTTAGAGAGGAAAATCTGCTCTCTAGTTGTGAAGTGGAACTGCTCCTGATAGCTGGATGTACTTGTCATCCACTTTTAGTTCTAATGATACCATCATTTAGTTTAAGAAACAGTGATAGGGACATTGCTTTATAAAAGTACTTCCTCTACTGAATTGTAAAGCAATCTGAATTCCAAGAATCAATAGATGTGCTGGATCATAACATTATAGATTTGTCCAATGTTATGAATATACTACCAGTAGCCATGCATTCCCATCACAGTTTAGATCATCATTTACTACCCATATTCTGGAGGCAACAAATCCTGACAAATTAAAGTGCTACTGTTTTCTTCAATATGACTCAAAAGAATCTCCTATCTACCACATCAGTGTTTAATTTGAGTAGAAAAAGAAATGTTTCTTGTATGGCCCGAAAGAGATTATTGTATGTGTTTATTCAAAATTTATTTAAGCAGTTATTAAAAGTTATTTTGGCAGACAATTTTTGTAATTGTAACTTTGGGGCAATATTGTACTTGAAGAAAAAGGTGCAAATTCATACTTTACTTAATACATTTGCAAAAATTTCTTTCAAATAACCTGCCAGCCTATTTGATGTTTTATTTTATACTTGCATTACTTAAAATTAACTTAAGCAAAGGCAGGAAGAATGATATGAAACTTAACTGACTAGATATTTTGAAAGGCTTACTAGAGTGAAATATTTTGTGTGATGTACTTTAATTGGGAATAATATCCCAAAACAGCTTGTTATTTATTGAGTTTGTATTGGAAGTGCAGTGAGTACAATGATAAAACAAATTATTTTATGTTGTTTTCATCTGTAACCTTGGTTTCCTCAACCCATCCTTTTCTATGCGTACTTAAAATCTCACCATTATTATGAATACTCTGAACTTTTAATTCTTTTCTGTGGCCCATGGCTGCAGTTATTAGATTGGCTGCTTTCTATATTTTTTTATGGTAGTTTCTTATTCGAGAGTATTCTACTAATTAAAAGTTAATTAAATAGTAACTATATAGCAAAACCTCTACTCATTGTTTTTAAACTGAACTGGTTAATAATACTAAAAGAAAAAGTTGTGAATACAGGAGGTTCATATCTATCATCAATGTGTTGTGTGTGAACAAATGTGTCTTTAGTTCCATATTATCAATAATACATTTGTAAACATCATCACTATTTACACTGTTAAACCATCTTGAGCAGCATCTTAAGTTGATAGCACAGGCTGTTTATTAGGTAACTGAAATTACAAGGAAATAGTTCCACAGTAATGTGTTACGCTTACATTTGGGAGACGTTAGCTTCAATTCTCATCAACCACCCACTCTGTCCTTTGTGTTTTTGTAATTTTTGCTGACTGGTAGCTGAATGCTCCAGTAGTTTCTCATCTACCGTGATTTCCTTTACATCATTTCTTTTTTATTCCATTTTTCTCTCATTTTTCAGGTGTACTAGAGTTTGTGACGGGCCTGGAGTTATAGGGTAGATCAAAAGTTTCTCTCCCGTAATTTTTAAAAATAACATCCTTTGAATAATAATTAGGCATTTTATTTCTCCATCATTATTAATGCCATGTACAGTCGGGCCGTTCTATCTCTGGCTCTGACAGTTCTCGAGGGGGGGAAGTGCGCTGTTGCCAGTTCTTTAGCGGGAATTTCAAGCAGAGGAACATGTGTATTTTAAATATTTCACGCATTTGCAGATCGTAACTTCGTAAATGAACGTGGATAATGTGTATATACATGATCCCAGAATAGTTGCATATGGAGACAATGTACCATACCATTTACTTGAAAAGAAACAACAAAAAGCTATTGGCTATTGGCTATTAAACAACTTACATTCAGTCCAGTGGGAAGACGCCGCGATCCTCATAAATATCCATATCTTCATCATCTTCACTCATCGCGGCTTCATCACTGGAGTCGCTGCTGACGTCATCTTCACTGAATGAAATTATCAGCTCCTCCACACGTGTTTCCACTATGCCGTCGTCTTCCTTGGCTTGTCTTAAAAGTTTCCAAGTATGATCCACGGCACTTTTCCAGTTATCCTGGGTCACTTGTTTAACACCATTTTGCACTAATAGCTGAACATCAGAAATGCGGAATGTTGTGTTATGTTCTGCAACATAACCTTTCACTTGTGCCCAAATCAGTTCGATGGCATTGAAATGACAGTGATAGGGAGGGAGCCTGATTACAATGTGACCGTGAGCAGCAGCAATACTGTCTATTTCATGAGTGCAGAAACGTGGCTTGTAAAGTTTTACAATTTGCAGTAAACGAACCAGTTGACGAACCAGTAGCCATATTACTATAATAGCAATAATAATAAGACTTACAGACGCTAGAAATCGGAATTCACGCACACACAAAAACTTAAACAAACCACCAGCGCGGATTCCAAAAGCAACTAAAAGACACGTGGTCCACACAAAATTGCAGCGGCAACACAGTGCTGGATTTGCAAGCCACGCCCAGCAGCGACAACGCTGATTGGCGCTAGCAGAGAGTTTTAGCTTCCTGACCACGACACCGGATGTACAGACTCCCAGTATCACCAACAGAAGCAGTTGGTGTGCGTGAAAGGTGTGAACGAAATATTTGAATAGAGTGATGTTGTAAACAATATCTTGCATGATAATGAAATTACAAGTTGTATTTCAATGTTTTGAAGCTAATAGATTCCTATACTCTCATTATAAAGATAATTCTGACGATATGTTTTCAATTACTCATTATTATATGTTGGTACTAGTAACCTTCCCCCTCCACCTCCTGCAGCCACTAAATGTCAGAGCCGGAGATACAGCGGCCGGACAGTATCTGTCTTAATACGCATGAGGTTTAGTACTTTGTATGTCTGACATTTTGTGTTGAGAAAAACTTTCCACATCAGTGGTATACATCTGGGTGATTCTTTCCCATTCTTTTGTAATCTAGATGATTAATTGGTTCCTGTTGCACGGTCTAAATTGTTTAACAACTCTGTCTTGAAGTTTAGCCCACAAGTGCGCAATGATGTTGAAGTCAGGAGAATTTCCTGGCCAGTCAATCCACGCACTGTTGAAGCCATTGTGCATCAGAATTCCCATATTGCATGTAGGAAACTTGGGAGGGTCATCAATGGTGTTCTTGGATATTGCCAAAATTGTTTGCCTATAATATTCTCCAGTATCAGTTTGGTTTTGTGGAACAATGTGTAGATCTGTTTTTCCACATTGTGACATGCTTTCTGTGACCATAATTTTTAGTAAAAATTGGAACTAGTACTGGAGAAATCTTAGCAGTGTGCTTGTACAGATTTGCCTACTTGGTTGAGTTCAATGAGACTTTCTTGTGCAAAAAGAATATGGGCTCATTTTACACGTCCTTCCGTAGTATCACCAAAACCTTCCTTGATCAGTCTTCCACATTTCATATGACCAGTGATATTTTTATCACTGAGCACAGGTTTAACTGGTTTTTGTATGCATTCTTACCCCATGAGTGGACTTAATATGGCATCTGAGTGTTGTGACTCCAATTTTCTTCTCATGGTCTTGGAAATCGGTTAAGAAATTCAATTTCCTGATAACACCTTTATTGCAGTAAATTTATCTTAACATATCTGCTGGTCTGTCTCTTTGCATTTGATGTAATTTTAGTTGGTCTACCACTTCCTTCTTTGTTCACATCACTATCTCCTTTTTATATCCATTTCCTAACATGTTTCTGTCAACCTTTATATGTCAAGCAGTTTCTTTGATAATCTTTATGTACCAAGGACTCAAATTTTTGTGTGTAAACATTCCTTGTTATGGGAGCCATTATCTGTAACATAACCATTAATTTAAAAATAACTATAATTAAAAAAGAAAAGGGTTGGGAAGTGTATCATTTGAGAGAGAAATTATTGGTTTATTTTAGCTTAAGCTGAGAGCATATGTAAATTAACTGCTGTGCAATTTTTCTTAATTGCATGCAGACTCTGGACACTTTGAGTGAACCTGGTGATTCTAAAGATTTAAAGAGCAAGAAAAAAGTAACATGTAGCACTTCCAACAGCTAAGCTCACTATCTGAGTAATGGTTTGAACAATAATGACCATCAATCCATTACTCATAGTTACCTTCTGAAAGGAATAACAGCCATCAAAGGATGAAAAAATTTAAAGTGAGAAGCAGAGCTCATTGACAGAAATAGTTTGAGAAGTGAGAAACTTTTGGTTCACCCTGTATTAGAAATTTCCACATGTGTTTGTGGTCTCAGTATGTCATACAGAATTTCAAGCCCCTCCTATGTAGGTGTTGTTCGGATTGGGTTGGTCTCGACAGAGCAGTGGTTCCCGAAATCCATGAGTATTAGGTACATTTGAATTCTATGGCACCCGGAGAGGGTTGAGGGACTTCCAAAAGTTTCCCGGTACTAGCCTGGATAGCTAATCAGTGGCCCCACCGAGGTTATCAATAGTCTTCTCGGATGGGTTGATGTGCTAAGTGGCATATCCACCTACATCTGCAAGGGGGCTTGGTAGACTCAAGGTGTTGCCCTATTGGAGAGTCCCATGGGGTTTGCTGCTGCAGCTATATGTTTTGAGGGAGAGTTTCAGCTTCCGGGTAGACCTTGACCACAAAAAAGTCTAGAACCTGTGGTTCCTTCACTTCATATATTCCTCTAGGGGTGATAGCCAAGGAACATCTTTGTAAATTGGTGCTTGAGGTGTCTCCCTCTGTTGTATAACTTACATATATTTGTAATTTCATATGAAATTACCTTTGTTTCAGTTTATTCAGTCAAGATTGGCATTGTTGAAATTAAATTTCTAAATGAATGATGCAGGAAAACCATAATTTGAAGAATGATAAATAAGGTTACACTAAAATATGTTGTTAGTGAAACTATTATTTGGATTGTAAATTTCGAACAATAAATACAGTAATATACTATATTTAACATGAAAGTGCATGATTATAGACAGCTGCATAAATTCTTGGTTTTTATGTGTGAGTATTTCTAGTGACTATGTTACAGTTTTATTTAATCACTTTTAAGGAAAAGAAAAGTAAAGAATTGCTTAAGTAGAACTTTAAAGTTGCATATGAAAAACTAATGTTTGACAAAAGTTTAGCTGGCAAAGAAAATTAAGAATATACCAAAATGATTGGGCAACATCTAAGCTAAGAATTCAGGTAAGGTCGTGGTGCACATTAAAAGTGCATTATTAGAATGGGTATACTTTCTGCCTCTACTGACGAGAGGAGCATGCCAAAAATGTTACAAAAAAAAAAAAAAAAATAGACTATAGTGATCACTTTTTGCTACTAAGTACAGTGGATGTATACAGCACATATACTATAAAACTTGTGTGGCAGACACACAGGCTATGTAACATTTATTGCATTTCACTGCGCACACATCCTATATCTGTTCTAATCATCACACTCGCATTAGTCTTAGTTCTGTTCTAGTCCAGTTCGTATAAGAATAATTGGCTCTTCTGTCTAATTTGCGATGTGCCAATTTTTTGCTAATTCCTTCATAATTTTTTATGTTTTTATATATAATGATTTTAATACAATTTCGTTTTAGTGCTTTTTAGTGTTGGAGGTCATTCTTTTAACATTGTTTATTGTCTGTTTACTTACCATGTAGCCATATTGAAGAATTCAGTGCAGCCAAACTATCCTTGTTTCTCCACTGAATGCAATGCTACCAACAGTCTTACTTATCCCTAAATTACACTATCTAGCAGACAAACTCAAAGTAGTACCTAAATTGCAGCACATAGCTAACTAAACACACCCAATAGTCCCTAATTTTCACCAACTAGCTAACTAAATACGCTAAACATAGCTATCCCTAGCCTAAACACTAAGTGCAGTTGTTACACTACAGGGTTGACCTGCCTAATGTCTTCAATTAATTCTTGAAATGGGTCTGCTGACCGGTTTTTGCAGTCATTGTGCCACAAATACTCAGAAATATGAGTATCCACACTGTCCTTACGAATGCCGCCCCTTGTTAGACGATGCCGTGGTCCTCGCCAGCGTGACTATGTTGTGTGCACATTTGTCACTGGGTCGACAAAGTGCACCGAATGATTTACTGCGAGGTGTGCAGCAAACCCTCCAGCCATTGACCCATAGTATACCTGCCAGGTATACGTGCTCTGCAATTAGACTGTAGAGCGTATTTGCATCCCTTCTGTTGTTGGGGCATATCATCATCCGTACCTCATTCGTTTCGACGTCGGATCTTTCCCAGGATCCAGTTGCCCTCTACGACGTGGCTGGGACCGCCAGTTTTCCCCCTTGCAGTATACTTGGTGTCATTTGACATCATGCACACTTCACGGCAGTAGCCGAACCAGTCTGATACAGTCCACGAGCTCATGCATGTATTTCCTACAGAGCGCTCCATTATCTTCATGTTGTAGGATTGTTTATGTGCAAAGCAGTGTATGAGTAACAAAATTTGACCAGATGTCTGTTTGCACCATTGTAGGACAGATGTCTGGGGCATTTTTGCAGAGGTTGGCTACAAGTTTTACATATCTTTCTCCTGTTGGCTGCAACGCCATAACCACCTAGTCGTCTGCTATGTATATGTTTACATCATCCTGTAGGGAAGTTGTAAGGTAGTTTTAAACTCATTTACCTGGAATGTGTATTTCGAGTAGAGAGGCCATTTATTTGCTTGTGAATAAATTCAGGGAGATGGGATCAATTTATTATTGGACCAGAAAGATAAAAAGGTGTGTGCTTACGAAGCAGAAATTAAATAAAATTGAAGAAAGGTCAGAATGTTCACCTCAAAAATATCTTAGGCACCTTGCACAAGAAACTGATATTTTGAAAGCTTCAACATTGAAAACAAAGCTGTTAAAACTCACACCATACAAGGTTACTGTTGTTCAGGAAGATTAATGATGGAACAATCGATTCACAATTAATACTGCTCTGTGACTAAGCATGGATTTTTTTATGTAGTTATGAGTCATCACAACACAATGATATTATGCTACAGACAAATCTAATTTT
This sequence comes from Mantis religiosa, assembly GCA_030765055.1. Taxonomy (NCBI): domain Eukaryota; kingdom Metazoa; phylum Arthropoda; class Insecta; order Mantodea; family Mantidae; genus Mantis; species Mantis religiosa. Next base: position 102,673,909 of record CM060957.1, on the reverse strand, counting down.
AAGTTAATTGGGAGTCGATTAATAACACAAAACAACACTCACTTTTAAATTTTCCCGGAACCGGTTTCTGAGGCCTTCCCTCTATCTTCAGCCGGACATCAGTCGAATTTAAAAGTGAGTGTTGTTTTGTGTTATTAATCGACTCCCAATTAACTTAATTTATACAACAACACTGTTTTCAACACTTCCATGAAAAAATCTAATTTTGTTCATGAAACTCCCTTGCATAATAGAGTATGGTGCGCAATAAATGGATATGGAATAATAAGACCTCTTTTTCAGGAGTGCATACAGAAATAATATATTGGCACCATGTTTTGAACATCTTCCACACATTGAATGTGGTCTGCATAGTGTTACCAGTACTCTGCCACCGAGCCTACAGCTGATAAGTTGCTATAGTTGGTTTGGATTATGCTATGGAGGGGATTCAGCATGGAGTTCCAGTCTTGGTCTATTGTACCTATGCCTCAATTGGGTCAGCCCTGGGAGGAAGGATGAGGTGGGAGGAGACAGAGAGCAGCCATCCCAAGGAGTCATGACAGTGCAGAAGGCAAGGTCCCTACAATTGACCAGCTCAAAACTTCCTGGCAGGCCTTTACAGTTGGCATATCAGCTGCCATGATTCTCAAATAGTCCACTAGGCTGGCACAGAGACCGAAGACCATCCTACCGGAAGAGGTGTTTACCAGGAGCATACCATCCTGCCATGCTGCACTGAGATTCCTGACGACACTTTCGACCCTGAAAGAGAGCACCAGAGGAGAGATGATGTAAATATTAATGGAGATGAAATGGAGGAACAGGAAATTTGGGGGATGTAATTAACTATTCAGCGTTCGTCTGACAACCCAAGAAAACCTCTGAAAATTCCCATGGGTCAGGTAAGCTATCCATGGGAATTGGACCTGGACCTCCCGAATGCGGACCACAATGAAACCATCTGAGCCATCCCACTCAATTTAATATTACAGTTTATTGTGAACATTTTTTGGGAATAGTCAGTATTTAAGGGCCTCTTGGTCCCCTGATTTACAGCAAGCCATGTTTATTAATGGAGTAACAAAGCTAATCCCCCCACATTAAAAGAATTAAAAGAAAATATCAGGACAGAAATTAACGCTATTTCAGAAGCTGTACCACTGCATGTGATGCAGTATTAATGCAGATGACTGGCATTAACATCTCTTGTGATAAGGTATGTTTTGTGATTAATTTGATAATTGTTAATGTGATTTGAGATTGGTTTTGATGTCCATGTGTGAGCAGGAAGATGGGCCATTCAAGTGCTAGCCAAGTTGTACAGTACGACCAAGACATGAGCCATGAACTTGCTGGCTAAGTTTTGTAGCATATATTCTGTAGTTCCAACAGCTACTGCTATGGCATGATAATTGTTACAGAATTTGTATTTTCTCAGTTAAGTATGTGCTGGTTTATTAGGAAAGCAAATGCTACTCATCATGCAGATATATTTTTATGTTTGAAATATTAGGTGCGTAATGCTCTGATCATTGTAATAATTATATTAATTTGTCAGTGTTGAGTATTAGGAAATGAATAGTACAAACTCATAAGTTTCAAATAATATTTTGTTGGATCTTGAAGAATAAAAATTTAGTTTTTACCAACCTGTTCAGTTTTAGATGGGTATGCAAGGGATTTAAGTTATGGTATGAATAGTTTTTGAAAGTTATACTCTATAATGTTTGCTAGGTCCTAAAATATAAGTGATAAAGTTCTCTAGAAGGCTCATGTAGCCAGAGTAGAGTGTTTTCCAAGTTATCTATTATGGTTTAAGGCAAAACATAATTTTTATAGCTTAGAAAACATGATTAAAGAAATTTTCAGATTATATAGGCAGATTAGAAATAATAGGACATTGATTATTTAGGGGTGCTTCTAAGTTGTAAACTAAGTAATAATTTTTGCCCATTTTTATTTGTTAATGTATTAATTGCACTACCAGTGTACCAGAATTTTATCTTGTAGAAGTTCTTTTACATGCCATTATGTCTACTAACATAGAGCTGTTGCTTTTAAGCACACCAGGTTTGAACCCACAACATTGAGATCAGTAGACCACATCTAATAAACTGCATTTGCTGCATTTTAAAAAATAAGTAAATGTTTTGCTCAGAGATATAAAAAAAGTCCATATTTCTATATGAAGGGTAGAAAATTTGAGTAAGATTCATTTTTAAGTTTTGAGCTAATCAAGTTTGCTAGGTCATAAAGTGTAGTAGTACTCAGTGGGCCAAGAATACAGATTTGTGTATAAGATATTAAAATACAGTTTAGTAATAAGGTAGTCAAATATTGACACACTTGCTTATTTTCAGGTAAAATTAATTAAATTATTGTGAACTACTTGTAAATAACAGCTAATCATATTATATACTTTATTTGTTTTTGTCTACAAGGTATATTGCTTCACTTCACAGCGTGTTCCTAGATTATGGATTATGGATTACCTGTTGCAGGATATGGAGTTGCTGCACAAACAGTTGTAAAAATGTATCATTAATTCTTTCAAGTCATTGTTGCTTTCTTTACTACATACAGTAAGTAGAGGAAGTATTGTACTCCATCCAAAATTTGATATTGAGATTTCACTGAAAATATACAGAAATACATCTGTTGTGTATTCATATGCGTGCATGTGTGTGCATGTGCGTGGGCGTGGGCGTGTGAGAGAGAGAGAGAGAGAGAGAGAGAGAACAGCATAACTCAAAAGCAAAAGGTAATTTGAGTTTTGCATCTTCCAAGGATGCCACATGATTTTCAAAAAAAATTCCTCCACCCTGAATTATAGTTTTTTTCTCAACAATAGCTCATAATGGTTTTCCTTAAAATACCATATGTTTAAGTTACTTTACTGAGTGGGATGACTCAGGCGGTTTCGTCTGTGGCCCGCATTTGGGAGGCCTGGGTTCAATACCCGTGGCCAACCTAACCAACCCATGGATTCTTTTGGTGGGTTTTCACAGGTCATCAGGCAAATGCTGGTTAGGTTAATTACATCCTCTGAATTTCCTGTCCCTCCATTTCATCTCCATTACCATTTCACATCATCATCTGGTAGACTCTTTCAGAGTAGAAGGGTCGGTAGGTGTCTCGGCACTGTTGTGACTACTTGGGCTGGCTGCCCTCTGTCTCCTCTCACCTGATCCTTCCTCTTCGGGATGCCCCACTTGGGGCTTAGATACAGAAAACCACAGGTTTTGGTGCCGAATCTCCTCTGCAGTAATCCTGATCCTAAGTTATTTTCATTCCAAATGAAATATGAGAGTTCTCTTAGTATTCATATAATTGTAAGACTGTAAAGTATAAACGGAATGGAAGTGAGCTACAACGTAGTATTATGAATAATATTTGCTGAGTTAGCTAGAATTACACCAGTTATGTAATTCTCCTAATGTTTATCTTTAATTTTCCGGGAATGTCTTCAAAAGTTGTCTTCTTTCTGAGCGACTTTTGCATAACTGATATACTGTAAGAGATAGATAAAATCTTATTGCACAAAAAATGTAGATTTTGTTAAAACACACAAGTTATATACTTTTTGTGGAGTGAACTGCTTGAGATTATTGTTATTCATTTCAATTTTTCAGTATTTTTACTTTTCTCAAATGGGAAGTCAGTCATTTTGCATCTCTTGGCCATGCAAAGAGAATGGAATTTCAAAAGGATCACATAGCGACTAGCTCTTTGAACACTTGACCATTGCTTAAAGCCTCTATAATCCCATCTTCCCCTAGCATCTACAAGAGAATTAGCAGTAAGATAGTTTCTGCAAATGTATATCTTAATTAACATGAAGTTAGATAGAAGAAAAAAAATTGTGAGAATAGTTTGTATAAGAATAGAGAAAGTTGTGCAACAAACAAAATTTTTTGTTTCCTTATTTCTCTGAAATCCTTGAAGGTTAATGCAGAAATTTGTGGATAGCCGCATTTTTAGGGGACATTTGTCTATTGAGGCATACAAATAAAACATTGATTACATTAGTGATCTGTATTTATTTATCTTATTTTTGTGTCTGTATTTCCATTACATTGCTTATTATAGCTTCTACCTATTTTGCATACAAACTACTTTAACATAAATAGAAAAGCAGTTGCACAGATCAGCAGTAAAATGGTATTAAGGGTTCATAATTACTATGTGAAAAAATAATGCCAATGTTGCTAGGGTTTGAACTTTATTAATTATTAATACATGATGTACAATCACTTTGACAATGTTTTAACACCTGTTAATTTATAACACTGTTAGCAGTGGTTTAATGCAATCACTGATCACGGATTATGTTGTTTAGAGAACTCTGTTTAAAATATTCTTCTGTGACACTGACCCATTGATAAACTTGTTTTTAAGCATTTCAAGAGAATTACTTTCAAGTTTCACAGTACTGTGTAGAAGCATAAGTTATTTATCAAGCAATAGGAATGAAGTCATCTGGGAAGCCATTTTAGTTTCTTATAGGCTGGAGTAAATTTTATTTTTCTTGCTTGTGGAGATATGTGATAAAATTTTTGTAGTTTATCATTGGGAAGGTAAATACTTCTAGGTCTTTTGCATTCTGATTCAGAAATGCATTGTGATGCAGAATGCTTTTGTTTTACTTGCTCAAGGTTGCTAACAGGTAGTTGTGTTGGAAGTGAAAGTGATGCATTATTCATAGGAAACATGTATGGATATTGTTTTGTTTCATATTGCTCTGGAATTACCAGTGGCTCATTCTCTTTTATGTCCATGGTAGAAGATGTAGCTTTGCAGGTGCTGCACTGTGAACACTTATCAGACTCATCTGATGATAATTGAAGAGGAGGTGTGGGTAAATCACAGCAGTCTGAATTTTGAGGTGATACATCTGATATTATTGGAGAACCGGCAATAGGTGATGAGCATTTATTATAATCTTCTGTTTCTTCCTCAAGAGAGTCATTTGAATATGCTTCATCAATCTCTTCTAAATTTGTAGCAGCAGCTGGAATGAGATACGAGTAACTCTGTTCTTCTGGATATATTTGAGAATGTGCAAAACTGTTGGATGGTATAAAGGTTTGAAAGAGTTCATTATTTTTGTTATGAAAGATTGAGTTTTCTTCAGGATTGTCTCCATAAAAGAAGCTCGTATTCTCAATTACTTCAAATGCATTATTTTCTTGCTTGTGCCTTTCTTTAATGTTTTGAGCATCTGTAATATAAGGATTATCATTTATCTCAGAGTGTTGAGGATACAAATGAATTGTTTCAGTTGAATCAAAAGAGTGAGATGGAGATGGATGTTCTGTGTTACAAGTGTATGCATTTTCATTAACGTCAAAATCTCTGTACTGGTCTTTATGGATGTACGCTCTATCACTGTGCTCCTTTGGTTCACCAAGAGAATTAAAATTAAAATTCTTATTTGGGACTTGTGGAACACATTTGTTTTTGGATTCTGATATTGCAAAACTTTCATTAACATTGTAATTACACTTTACTTCTTCTGCCATCTTGTTGAACTTTGCTGTATAGTTTGTGTTTAAACTGGCTGTTTCTTTGTCTGTCTGTGTACTGTTGTTGAAAGCATCATCTGTTGTATAAAGACTAGCTTCTACATAATTTAATGGACATGTTTTAATCATGCTTTTTTTATTAAATGTTGGGACATTGTAATGTAGTACACTTTGATCTTGCAATGTTCCATTCTTTTTAGTTTGTTGGGCAATCCTTGTATTTTCACCAGAGAGTGGGTTTTTAGTTTTTCTATTAAATAAATAATCTCTTGCCCAAGCTTTATTGTATTTAGGTGTTAGACTTAAGTTTGTCATTTCTGCTTCAGCAGTAGCATGTTCATAAAATTGTGTGTTTTTGGAATTTGGATCAGCAGACAGGTTTTCAAAAAATTTGTCAAAATCAGGAACAAGAGTGAAACTTAAAGCTGGCTGCAATGTGTTACAGTTCTGTGGAAAATCAAGAAATTGTTTTGTTGGCTGTATTTTGACTGCTTCAGGGTTCATATAATTAAGACTGTTGCTTTTAACTGCTTTTTCTCGAAATTTTTCATTAAAGCATTTGGTGGGACCATTGTTAATTTGTGATATAATGGGATGAAACTGCAGGTCATTGTCATCTGCTTCAGAGCTTATACAAGTAAGAATGTTGCTTTCAAGTACTTTTTCCTCATTGAAGGATTTGATAGGATCATTGTTGGTTTGTGGTGTAATGGGATGCAACTGTTCCTTATTGTTTTCAGATTTGGAACTGATATTGGTTTGCTGATTTTTATGTTCATGTGGCTGAAGGACAGGTAAACTAATCACAGTTGAGCTTTCATCTTTATTTTCTTCCACTGCTGTATCATTTTGTTCATTTTCTTGAACATCTTTAAATTGATATTGTTGTTTAAAAGCAGTTTGATTGCAGGTTTCCTCTAGCTGTTCAGATGAATCTTCTGATAAAGATGAAGTTTCCATTTGCAAAGCAGGACTTCTGAGTGTAACTGCATTTTCAGTATGAGTCTCTTTTCTTTCTGCCTTATCTTTGTCTTCATCATTATTAATTTCATCTGGTTTCATAAACAAAGGATAAAAACGTTTAGGCAGTGTTCTTTTAAACTTTTGTTCATTTTTAATTTTGTTTGTTTCTTTGGAAGCAGATTGATTGATTTTTTCAGTTATTTGGTTTGTGAAGTCAGAATCATTTTTATGGTTGCTCAGAGTTGTTTCTTCTGACCTAGTGAAGTCACTTACAGAAATTTTATTTTGAAAATGTTCCTGTGCATTTGACATAATCATTTGTTTTGTTTTATCATTTTCTTGTAAATCATTTTCATCAGCATTTACCAATGTGCTTTTATGGTCTGATGGTGAAATAATGGCACTTCCAGGGAATTTATTAGCACTACTAGATCGTTGAGTATTAATATTCTGGAATGAATGATTTGTTGTGAAATGTTTCAGAATGCTTTCAGATTGGTTTACCTCATGGATATTATTGGAACCTTCCACAGCTTCTTTTGTTTGACAGCTCTGGCTTATGGACTTATAAGGAAAACTGGATGTAGTACCATTAAAAGTTTGATTAGAATGAAAAAGATTAGATTTATTACCTGCATCATTTTTTAGTGAACCAAGGTCTTGTGTTAAATCAATTGTTTCATGGATCTGGTGTGGTTCATTAACTGAAGCTCTTTTTATCAGTTTGTTCCACCCTGTGATTTTACTTTTTTCATTACAAAGAGCACTATCATTTGCAGCTGTATTAGATGTATTATGTTTCAAGGATTTACTTTCCAGTATGTGTGTCACATAAGGGGCATCAAGAGTTTCACTTGGCTCAGTGTATAGCACTTCTGGGTCTGTATTTATTGTTTCTGAAGTATCAGAAATCTGTGAGCATAATTTTGGATCACTACTTCTTACATCTTCAGTTCTTTCTATTGTTTTAAAATTATTGTATTTGAAAGTGGTGTCACAGAAGGGATTTTGAATGACATCATTGTCATTGTTTCTCTTATTTAAGCCATGTTGTATCTGCCTGGAATTGTTTGGGATGCTCTTTATGACATTTTGTTCCAACATTGTTTGTTCAGAAATATCGTCAGGCTGTTTATCGGCATGAGACAAATGCAGATTAGCCATAGTAACCACATTTTGACCATCTGCATCTTTCGTGTTTTCAAGGGGATTTACATTACACTTAGGATTTTCATAAATAGTTTTACCTAAGGGGGGTTGCTGTAAAGCTGCCAGCTTTTTATTTCTTGTTGGTGTGAATTTAAATTTATCTAGTGTGAGCCTGTTATCACCATAAAATGACTTTTGATTTATTGCATTGATTTCTTGAGAAAGAGAATTTCTTTTTCTCTTCTTCATAATAGAAGCTGCTTCACTGCTTATCTCTAGTGCTGACTTTCCTCGGCTATCAATGCCTATTTTAAGGAGATACTGATCTAGGGTGTGCTTAGCTTGACATGGTTCATCAAACTTTGTAGTTAGGGAAACATCTAACCCAGACCATTGTTCACTAATGACGTGAATGTAAACTTCAGTTGTTGTAGTGTGCTTTACAGTTACACTTCGAGAGAGTGTGTCCTGCAGCAAATAGGTATCTTTTAATCGTTCTATTAAAAGACACTTATTGTCGGAAGTTCCTATAATCAAAACAAGCCAGTGGTTATTTCCAGCTGCATTATATTCTTCTACCAGATGTTTGTTCATCATTTCAATATAAATGTTAAGTTTTGTCAAACCTGACTGCAGTGACACTGGTTCTACTCTCAGCCCAAATTTGGGTAAGTGGCTCACTTCTGCTTTTATAGCATCTCCCATTGGTGGAGCTCGGTTTAAAATCAGTTCAATGTCTCTTGGATTGGATTCAGCTATAGCTTGGAAGCTCGTTTTCTGAGAAGCAACTAGCAGAGAGGAAAGTGCAGGTCCAATACCCTTTAACTGTCGAGAGACATACGGAGAATTTTCCCAGAGCTTGCACCGAAAACATTTAGCAAGAATGCTAGCAGAAAGGAGGACTTTGTAATGCTTGTATTGTAACAAATATTGGCATAATGCCATAGCAATACGTTCTCCAGTCCATGAGATACGCAGCATATCTTGTTTGAGGGACTGCTCAAACACAGGTAAACATCCAAATAAAGCCTGGATTAGGCAGTTAACTTTCATTTCTGTATTGGCAATTTTTCCTTGGAGAGGGAAGCGAATGGTTTCATGATCTTTTGATTTGTTCAAAAGGTTGAGATTCCTTTTTTCATTCACACGAAGCTTGAGTCCAGAAAACTCATCACAAGCTGATATTAGGTTTAATAAATCCTGTAAGTTTTCTTGTCCTGTGACCTACAAAAGGTTTAAACTATTAGTTTTCATATTTGCTGAAAATATTGTAACCTAAGCAAAAGCTTGAAATTTATAAAACATTGTGCTGTTGGAACTTGAATCACAGATCTTTGGTTTTCCATGATACAGTTTCTGAAATGCATTGAACTCCTCTCACACACATTTGGGGGTCTTGTTTTAGTAGCTCAATGGAAAATGTTGCCATTGGAATGAACTTTTCAAATTTGATTTAGCTTTCTAATCTTAAAAACATTTCTCACCACATGGGCACACATGGCCATTGTGAAAGAAGAATTAACAGGAGCAAATTAACATTCTAGACTGGTTAACAGTACTTGAAAGTAATTTCTGTTTCAGATGCTGCTTTTAAAGTGTATCAGAACAATTGATATTTATTTTGATGTTTGCTAGATTATAAGAGTGAATGGAAACAGTAATGTTTATAAGGATACTTCAGTTGTAAGCATTGGTATGGAAAACCAAAAATCTGTGGTGAAACGCCTGTATTGAGCGTTTATCTCTTCATCTTCTCCAACTATAGAGCATGAGAGATTATTTTAAGAACCTCTTAAAACATTAGTGTTTAACAACATGTAAACTAGATTTCTTCCACTTAGTGATTATAAACTATGGTTTGAGGATCATGCCGAAACCTTTTAGCTGTTCCTGAAAAACTCAACTAAATTTCAAAACTTTTTCACATTTTCTCGAAGTAGTCCCCTACAACACTTATACCTTATTCATTTGCACAAAACACTGTGCAAACATTTCTTGTCATGCTTTATCTGTGGCACTGTTCACAGCTCCAAATATGCACTAACGGCTTCACCATCTTATGTAAATCGGTGCCCCTGTAGCCATTCCTTCATTTTGGGGAACACAAAAAGCTCACAGGGGGCCATCAACTGGTGAGTAAAGTGGCTGGGGTAGCACCCTGATTACCTCTTCATTCAAGAAATCCATATTTCTGGCAGCAGTATGAGAGGAGTCATTGTAAGAGTGCACCAGCAGATATCCCTTCTATGACCTCAGGTGCTGTTCCTTCCACTGCTTGATGACCTCTGGAAAGCAAGACTTAGCTCATCATAGTGCAGTGACTGTGCATTGGTTCTCAAGTGGAATGGTTGCTACATGAACTTTTCTTGAGAAAAAAGAGGTGATCATTTTTTTTCCCAACACTTTGGTCCCTCGTGACTTTTGTTGAAGGTGGTTCATCTTAAGCACCAGACACACGACTGCTGTTTAGTTTCTGGATCATAAAGGTATATCCAAATTTTGTCGCCTGTAACAATGTTATATATGTATGTCCTGACTTTCACCAGAATTGCATTTTTTTAGCATAAATTTGCACCAATCCACCCAGACTGCTTTTTGACGGTTTGTGAGGTAGTATGGGACTCTCGTGCATATCCTTTGGCAAGACCAAGATATTGTTTGTGCTGCTGTTGATCAAATGTTCAATGTCTTCTCTATCTCAAGGAATGAGATATGCGGATCTTTTTTCACCATTTTGCTTACAGCTTTGATGTTTTTGGGAGTAAATGCAGTTTATGTCCTACCTGCACAAGGCTCATCTTCTAAAGATTCTCTTCTCCTTTGAAATTTACGAAACCAGTTTCTAATTGTAGCAAGTGAAAGAGCAGGGTTAATAAAAGGTTCTGACAAAATTTGGTAGCTCTGCTTGGGATTTATATGTTTTTAAATTTTAATAAATAAGTGCTTGAAAGTCACATCTGCATGACTTCATTTTTGTAACCTACTGGTCAACAGATAACATAGTACTCAACCCCCCTCATGACTCAACACTTACAAGGTATCACAATTGTTTTTCCAGGCCATCCTAAATAAACATTGGGCTATCAGATGCACATAGTGGCATATTGCGACGGAGCTAAAAACTTTTGGCATGCCCCTCATATGTGTCTCATATGCTCTTACAGTGATTTTGACCTAATTTGGCACACATTCTTGTAAGATAGAAATAAAACTACTGATAGAGAGGGTGTTGCAAAAAAACAATTTGATCAGAAGAGGAAAGGAAAATATTCATCAATGCTAAATGAAGAGGTGAATGTTACCCACTTCTTCATTCTTTAGGGTATTGGGAGATGGAGCTCAAAATCGTTCAGTAGGAGGAAGTTAGGGAGATTTTAAGTATGAATGTGAAATTTCACATATATTATTTAGGACAAGAGTAAAACATACTATGGGCGTACTATCTTAGAAGAGCAGGTGGAAAATGTTTGGAGAAAACCAATTTTGATGTTTTGTTTTCTCAATACTTTTGTGAAGTAAAAGTATAAATAATGTTTTATTTATTATTTTGGGGTGGTATAACAAAAGCCACCCCTTGAAGGAGAGGGGTTAGAACATTTTTGATAGGAGAAACTAACAGAATATTCTGCATGAATGGGCCTGTTCTCTCAATAATAAAAGGATCTGTTTCTTTCTACGTTCACTGAGTTGGCAATGTGAAAAATCAACCCTGATGGGGAATGTGGTGGAAAATGTATGAGAGTGAATTTTAAGGATTTTCATTAGAGTTAGAAATTAGCACAATGAAGGTGAAGTGTTTAAATTAAAAGAATTCAATATTGGTTATATTGTAATTGCTTTAATTCATTTAAGTATAAACAGATATTGGGAAAATTTGTTTTAGCAAATCATGAAAACCAGGTATTTTTGCTAGGTTTTATGTAGAGCTGTTAGATAACCTTATATAGATGTGAGCTTGCAACTGGTTGAGAGCTGGGAGAGAAATTTGTACCTATAACATTCCTGTGGTAAGAGTTCTCTGTAAGAAAAAAGTATGCTAATTTTAGGCTATCCAGTGCAGCAAAAGAAGAAAGCGTAACACTAGATGTGTTAAGAGCCAAGAAAGAAATGTATCATAACTGCGCTATTCCTATGCCATAGTTCTCCAGTTTGCCATAAAATTGTATGTTTAATATTGCCTTTAATTAGCAAAGAATGAAGAAATGAGAGAAATAATGTTCAAATGAGCTTAGGGTTCTTAGAACTTAAAGCTAGCTGGTATGTAGATTTTCAGGATAAAGGTAAACCCCAGAAAATGTTATCCAGGTTACTCTCCATAAACAAGATTTGAACTCCAGTACATTTGAATAGAAGCACACACAGAAATAGGCTAGCAGTTTTCAGTTATTTTAACTGGCCATATGTCCACCTTCAGTTATATTCTAGAGGGCACATCACACAAATAAATAATAGTTCACCACAAATGTATACCACACACAGTGTAACATCTACTACAAGGAAAAAGCAGGTCTGTGATTTTCAGATGTCACATTCTCTCTCATTGTATTATTTGCTTTCAGATATAAAGAGACATAATTAAAAGAATACTCACTAATACTGAGAACAAAAATAATATGTAAAGGGGAATACTTAATTGAAAGTTAATTTATCAATTACATCCTGACATACCTTTTTGAAAATCTTCATTGTTCCCAAGCCCAGATAGAAACGAGCCATAATGGCACCATTTGCAGTGGGACGGATATCTGATAGATTGTCCACAGTAATCAAATTAGCTGAAGCAAGAGCATTTAGTTCCCTCTGACACATTTCTTGTAGCTTGGTTTCAATTTCCTTTTTGGAAAGTTTTGCAGGTATGCCATAATGGCAAGGATTTTGTAGAGCCCGCACATAGAGAAATGTTGACCTTATCCACTCCATGGCATGACCAACTTCAGTGATGGTATGCAGCACAACCTCCGAGTTCAGGTGCTCTGCAAGATGTCTGTGTAAATTGCTTTCCAATGGCTCCTTTCCTTCAATAAGATTCTCATACCTTGATCTGCAAACAATATCTTGATATAATTTTTCTGGTGCTGGTTTATGGCAACATTTCATAATTGAAGCCAAATGTTGTCAAGTTTAAATTAAACCTTTCTGCCACCCTTCGGCTGTAATTTTGAGAAGTTTCATATGTACCCTATATTTGAATTACGACCTTTTTTGATAGGAAAAATAATAAATTTTCAATATATTCAGTGACATATTGCTGTAAAAATTATTTTTTAATATATACATAATTTGGAAAAGCTAGGCTGAACATTCTTATAGTCATGAGATCTTAATGGGCTAAGAGTAAGGCAGTACTTACTTTTGAGATTCTTTGGTCATGATTATTGCAACAGCACTGGTGTCATACTGTGGTCTACCTGCTCGTCCAATCATCTGCAGTATTTGCGTCTCTGTATAGTCGTGATATGCACCACCAGCATACTGTTGAGTGGCTTTTATTATTACCAAATGTGCTGGAAGGTTTACTCCTATTGCAAGAGTGCTTGTTGTAACTAATACTGGTAACAGTCCAGCTCGAAATAAGTTCTCTACAGTCTGCAAAAATCAAGAATTAAGAGACTACACTGGAAATGAAAAAATTGCTGCATACCAGACACATCCAAAATTATACCACTTTTTGTGTTAATAGTTCTTGGCCAAGAGATGGACAAAAATAAATAAAGTATTCCTATTTGAAAAAAAATAAATGTTGGAAAATGCAATAAAATAACAAGGATCTTGGAAATAGTTTACTTCACTAATTATGTATCTTATGTATTTGAAATAAACTGTGTTTTAGTGAGATATACATTTTTTGTGAGTAAGATGACCAGTTATGCAAAAGCCATTATCTATATAATATATGCTGTTATACAGGTAGAAAAAGAATTTAGAAATTAATTAAAAATGTTTTGGATATATAATAATTAAAAATGTATTTTTGTTCCATGTTCTTCAAAGAATCTTTAAATAAAATAATTAACATTGTGTTGCAGCAGATCTTATAAACTTCTGAGTTTATACAGAATTCACTGTGAATGCAGAGAATTTCACAGCCTAAACTGAAAACTGAATGTGTAGACTTATTAATAAAAAAATGGAAAATTACCTATCTCATCTCTAGTTTGGGATAAGAATTCATACCTGTAATGGATAATTACCTCTGCATCTGCATACAACCCTTTCTAGACTAAGCATCAAGTAGGAATGTAAACATTCAAATATATATATTCAATATAAATGCAAGAAAATAATGACATAAAATTAAAAAAAAAAGTGCTCTGAAAATAGAAAATAGCATGGAAAGGACTTAAAAATGCCCCACCATGTATTTTCATAACCAGGGTCCCATGAAAAGGAGTTAGTATATGCATTAAACAATGCTTATAATACAAGATTAAAAGATATGTCATCAGGATCCAGTAATTAAATTTACTGTAATTAAACTTTGTCTTTTAATAAGAAGTGGTGGCGGCAGCAGTTGTCAATTATTTAATACAATTGCATATAAATTTCTACACGTAATACATTCACAGTGGATAGTTCTACTAAAATCATAATTAAATATGTACAATTTAGACAATTTGTATTTGTTATACTATATATTTCAATGAGTAAGCACAAAAGCAGAAATACTTAGATAATGTATAATGCCAATGCTATTGTATGGCTTCTAAACATGGTCCTTGACAGAAAAGCTGAAAAAGCAGCTACAGGTGTGTCAAAGGAGAATGGAGCATAAAATTCTAAATGTTTCACTAAGGGACAGAATTAGGAATGAAGAATTAAGAAGTAGAACAAAAATGGGCGATGTGGTAGAAAGAGCAGAAGGCCTAAAATGGAAATGGGATGGACACGTATCAAACATGGATAATTGGAAAGGGACACACCAGACCACATTGTGGCACCCAAGAGGACAAAAAATGTGGAGCACCAAAGAACCAGCTGGGCGGACTACTACAGAACCAAAGCAGGAAGTCATTGGACAAGAGTGACAAAAAATAGAGATATATGGTGACAGCACCAATCAAGAATCAGCAGGTACCAAGCGGAAAAAAAAGAGAAAATGATAGCAAGTGCAGTGTGTGAAAATTGCAGTGCAGAAATGTTTGGGGGACAAGTAGAGTGGAAATGATACGAGAGTGGGAAATAGGAATAGAGAAAAGAAGAAGCAGTAACAATACAACAAAACTCTCAAAGAGTTCCTCACCTTTGGAACCTATGTATGAGTTTGTTCCTGTGTAAACAGGAGGCCTTTGCCCATGTAGGATGTCTTTATTATTATTATTATTACTATTATTATTATTATTATTATTATTATTATTATTATTATTATTATTATTATTATTATTATTAATTATTATTATCAATTATTATTAATTATTATTATCAATTATTATTAATTATTATTATCAATTATTATTATTAATTATTATTAATTATTATTATTAATTATTATTTATTATTATTATTAATTATAATTATTAATTATTATTAATTATAATTATTAATTATAATTATTAATTATTATTAATTATAATTATTAATTATAATTATTATTATTAATTATTATTAATTAATATTATTATTATTATTATTATTATTATTATTATTATTATTATTATTATTATTATTATTATTATTTATTAATTATATTTCAGTGATTTATACCTGTTAAGTTCAATTACTAAGTTATTTATTATTTAAAATCAACAGTTGCTATATTTCCTAAAAGCATGTGCATCACAGCATGCAACAGGACTGTAAGGTACCGAAAATTTACTCGAAAATAAGACTTCCTTTTTTATACAAAATTATAGTGGAAAAATATGGAGGGTCCTACAGTCACATACTTCGGGCCGCAGAAAGATTGATTTGATCTTTTGGTAGCTTTAAGTTTATCATTCTGGTTTTGCCAGTAACGAATCCTGTTTGATTGTACCGAATGTTTTGACCAACTGCTCTTACGCTTTTGTTAGTGAAGTCCAGAAATCTTAACTTAAAACCTCTAGTGAAACTTTTTCAGAAATTTATGTTGCCGATAACAGAGACAAAACACAAAAGAAACTGACTTTCAGTAAAGCTGCTGCAGTTTTAACCAAAGATCTCATTTTTAGTAAAAAGGTAAAAAGCAGGTAATATGGAAGATACTGCTATTTGGTATGTGCAAGAGGGGTCTCACCTTGATCAACAGCCTACTGATAGCTGTCTGTACAGTATCAAAGAAATCCTGAAGAATGGATTTTCTTGAAATAACAGCCTGTCTCAGATTAACAGTCTGGGTCTATCATCTATATATATATAAGACGAAAGTTTCATCGTGGGCGAGTCGTAGAGGGCAACTGAATCTTGGGAATGATGGACGTGGAAACGAATGAGGTGTGGATGACAATATGTCCCAACAACAGGAGGGATGCTAATACTCTCTACAGTCTAATTGCAGCGCCCACGATGAAACTTGCATTGTCATATTTTGCTTTCATCGATTTGAACGATGTGGTCGGGACAGCCAATTTTCCCCCTTGCAGTATACTTAGTGTCATTTGACATCATGCACACTTCGCGGCAGTAGCCGAACCAGTCCGGTACAGTCCGTAAGCTCATACATGTATTTCCTACAGAGCACTCCATTAGCGTTGTGTCGTAGTATTGTTTATGTGCAAAGCAGTGCATGAGTAACAAAATTTGACCGGCAATAACTTAGCCTGCTCAAACTATGTTAGTGTTTATTTAGCTAGTGGTGCAGTTTAGGTACTGCATTTGTGTTAGTCTGCTAGATAGTGTAATTTAGGGACAAGTAAGACTGTTGGCAGCATTGCATTCAGTGGAGAAACAAGCAGTTTGGCTGCACTGAATTCTTCAATATGGCTTCATTACGCAGTAAATAACTCAACAAACAATAACGTTAAAAGAATGCCCTCCAACACGAAATTGTACTAACAGTAAAGAAATTATATTAAAAATCATGGCTGTATATAAAAGCATCATAAAGTGTGAAGGAATTAGGAAAAAATCGCCGTGTCACATTTTAGAAAGAAGAGCCAAATCTAGTAATATGAAGCTATTGCTTTTAAGCACACTTAAAAACTGAGAGTGTGGGGCAGATTTGAAAAACAAACTTGGGATCAATAGGCAATTTCCAACTAACTCTGCAATCCATATCAACTAAATAACTGAAATGCTGTATAAGAGTGCCAGTAATACAGAGTTCTTGTTAAAATTTTATTAATCAGCAGCTGATAATATATATTAAAACTCAAATTTGTTAGGTACTTAAAACAAATGCATTAGTCAGAAGTAAATGCTTACATGTCTGTCATCACGATCCATTCCTGCATGATGGTATCCTACACCAGCAATAATGCAGCTCTTCAGCTTGTTCTCAGAAAGTGTTTGAGCTGTTTCTAGAAGTTGCCTGCGGTGCTCATCATTGAAACTAAATGTTATCTGCTGTGTCAGAGTGGTGCATGTCTGATCTACACCTTTTCTGGTGCTGCAGAAGATTAAAGTAGGTTTTCCTTCAGCATACTTGAAAAGAAGGGATTTTAATTTGAAGCTCAAGCTAATCTCAAAACGAAATTGGGAGTAGTCTCTTGGGCATGGATAGCCCATGACAATTTTATGTAATTTTACTGGACGCTGCTCTTCACTCATTTTGAAATACTTTGCTGGAGAATCAGGCGAAGTTCCTAACCAGCTGGCCACATCTTCTATATTATAAATTGTAGCAGATACAGCCAAAAAACGAATCCCAACAGGAAGCTGTACAGAATCCTAAAATTTGCAATATATTAATTTCAGTGTTAATGAGCATAAAATATTTAGTGATGAACTGGATAGGATGCCATAAGCTGAAGAAAAAGCATTATAATATATAAGTAAACAAATTAAATTTAGAAGCAATGGAAAAAGGCTGCTGAAGAATGTAAGGGAGAATATAATTTAGAAGCCATAAAATAAATTCAGTACCAAGGTGTGTTTCTATAGCATAGGCTTTTTTACTAACATATTTAGTAACAGTCAGTAAGATATTTAACCTCATAATAAGTTATTTAATGATATCAGTTGTCTCTTCATATACATTTATACAGAGTGAACAAAAACTATGAAATACTACATATATCTGTAGTTTGAATTTCATCATAATGTTCTGCATTACAGCTAAGGAAATTATTGGAGTACTTTAAGCAACAAAATATATAAAAAATGAAACTGGTAAACTACAAAGAAAAAGCATTAGAATTATATTAACAGCACAGTAGAACCTCATTTACCTGTATCGAGATTTAACTGTATTGGAACACCACAGTGAAGCGAAAAATTATTAAATTTTAGATGAGTCGTATTTCTTACACATCGAAAGTGAAGCAGATGTGTAAGAAATACGACTCATCTAAAATTTAATAACTCATTTACCTGGATCAACTGGGGTCAACCTGGGCTAATCTAAGCTAGGCCGCGCCGTGGCTCAGTGGTTAGACCGCTTGGCTCTCACCAAGGCGGCCCGGGTTTGATCCCAGGCAACCGCAAAGTGAGATTTGAAGTGGACAACATGGCGCTGGGGCGAGTTTTCTCCAGGACCTCCTTTTTCCCCCGCCATCTCATTTCACCAGTGCTCCATCTTCGTCTCATGTATCATCAGTGTCACCGCCTGTGGTGCCGTATGTAGTAAAAGCGGGCGTTAAACACTACACACTAATCTAAGCTAATAAAAATCTGAGCTATCCAGACAATAACAGAAAAAACAATAAAAAAGCATATACAATATCACCAAAATATTTTTGAGTTTAAAAATTATTATCAGCACACCTAAAAATGCATACACTGTTGTACTATAATAGCCTATGTATTTGCACTGTACACAATATAACTACACACTTGTTGGAGTAAAAAAAGGCAATGAGTTTCTACTGTCTCAATAGTGTATCACTTATGAGCAGCGCTATCTCAAATCTGCTTTTAACATTTGTAGTTCATTTGTCAGTGTTTGTACTTGACTCTCGAAATAAAGCGTCAATTTCTCTATGTTTGCTACTGCTTGTGTGTGGATCATAACCACAGCTTGTTCATCAGCACTGTCTGAAACTGAATACTTTTAATTTTCTTTTTCAATAACACTGCGTGATGCAATAATGCCTTCCTTTGTAATCGGTTTATAACCTCCATCAATATCAATGTCTACTTCATCAACTTCGGAATGGCCATCAGTAGTTTTAAAAATGTCTAAAAAAGTCTTCTTCCACTCTTATTTTTTCTCCTTCAATCTCGTTTTCTGGCAAGTCATATACACTTGACTACCTTTATCAAAGTTTCTCTTCCAACCTGATTCCTAGCTGGTGGGGTGAGTGCAATAAATTTGTCCACCAGCAAGTGAATTTGAGTAATGTACCATACTGAGAGTAGCAATTTATCGTCTGTAAAACAGGCCTTCATTTTACTACACTAAACAACATAATTTTGTTTTTCAAAACTGGTCCGGGTTACCTGGAGTCCTGGTGAAAGAGGTTTGGGTTAATGAGGTTTTACTGTACTTGGGAGATTAAAATGGAGCAAACCTTAATTTCTAGCACATCAACAGTTTCTGCTTGAATACAATGCTATACATATTACTTACTGATGCATCCTTATATTGAAGTTTCTGCTTTTGAAGAACATCTGTAATTGTCTTCATACGGCTCACAACAGCTTCTAGGGTTGGACCACGCCTCTCTTCACTTAGAAGGTGAACCTAATTTCGAGTCAGCTTTACAGTGTATTGCTATAAGTACTTACTAACAGTCCCTAGAGTATCTATATCTCTTCTATAGATTATTACTGCACAAGATTATATTTTTATTATTTTTTATTTTTATTATATTTATTCATTACAAGTACAAAAGAAATACAGGAAATCAAACTGAGAGTTAAATTACGTAGAAAATGAAGTTAGCTACAGTGAAGCCATAAATATTACACAAATAAAAATATTTGTCACTAAGGCTTCACTTATCTTAAGAAATTGGTGTTGATACTTCTTTTCATTTAAGAAAATTTAAGATACTTTATAATTTTACTTAAGATACTTTAAGAAGTATCAACACCAATTTCTTAAGATAAGTGAAGCCTTAGTGACAAATATTTTTATTTGTTTAATGAGAGTTAAATGTTTTAAAAGTGGGTAGCTAATGATGACCTAAATAGGCAAGATGGCTCCGTGGCAACACATGAGCCTCATATTTGGGAAGTCCTGGGTTCCATTCCCATTGACCACTCATTCTACTTTGGTTTTTGATGATTTTTCTGATCACCCTCTGCTGGGATGGTTTCTCATCTACCATGGTTTTCTGTCTATAATTTCCCTCCCATCCTGTTTCCTTCACATTTTTCAGATGTGTTTCAACATATGGTGATGTATGATAGTAATTGCCGGATGTTGTGAATGCTTGCTCAAAGGAAAGAGTTCTATTTTGGACGTTAGAGGGCTGCTTGTTTGAAGGGCTATTCATTGCAGCTCCACTAGTGAGATGGGTCTTTGTGACTGAAACTGCTAGGGAGTGTCTGCCTACAGCCTATAAGCCTCCTGTGATTCCTTCACTGCATCCTTACTTCTGAGAGTGATAGTCACAATAGATGTAAGTTGCAGTCCATGAGGTGTCCCTCACCATAGTGTATATTATCTATATTAACCTAAAAATTCTATACTCTTTCAGCAGCATTGTGCGAAACAACTGAATGAAATAGTACTTAAATACAAGATATTAAAAATTTCAAATATCTTGAAAATGGCAAATGCTGTTAAAAAAAATTTGAAATAAATTATGATTCAAAAGGAAGGAGAAATTACTTTGTGACTGACACATTATTTGAGTTGGCCAATGGAATGTATGGTATCTCATGGAGCAATAAATTCAAGAAGACAAAGCTGCTCAGGAAGAGAAAGCTACAGATTAGCTTTGATAGCTTACATAATTGACGAACTCTCCTATAGATGCCAGTCAGGTGTCTGTATCAATCACAAAGTAATTTCTTCCTCAGAACTTTATCTTTTGTATTATAATTGTTTATCTACATCTAACAGTTTATTTATCACTGAACTGTACAAAATTCATTCCAAATAAAGATTTCAGGGAGTCAGAAAATTTAAAGTATATATTGTATTTCTCAGTAAGTATTAAACAATACAGTGCTTCAATGCTTTTTGGATACCTGGGTCTCAAGTATGTATTTTTATATCAAGTTTTAGCTAACTACTTAGTACATGAAAGAAAAATAAAAAGGTTTCAGAAATAATATTTAATATCCACCATACAAGCTAAATAAGGGGCTTTCTTTGATTATGTGATAATTTAGTCATTTGAAAAATTTGAAAAGGTGTAGTGGATGTACAGTATCATACATTAAAGAAGTAGATATTAAAATTGAAGTTAAAAATATTTTTAAAATATTTGGAACAATTAAAAGAATAAAAATAAATTAAGAAAGGATACAATGATGAAATTCAACAAAAACATGGCAGTTCCAGTAGCTCTATACTTTAGCGAAACTTGGACAATGACAAGCAAAGATAAAAGCAGATTACAGGTGGCAGAAATGAGATTTTTAAGATCAGTTTTGGGAGCAGCTAGAAGAGACAGAATAAAGAATGATATAAGAAATCAATTACTGATCTTTAACCTAAATGAAGAGGTTGTTTATAATAGACAAAAGTGGCTAGAATATGTAGGTAGAGTGAATGAATGATGCCTGAAGAAAATATTAAATTACAGACCTAAAGGAAAATGAAACATCAGAAAACCCAAATAACTATGGATAATCCAATGAAATACACATTTAGAGCACGTAAGAAGCCTTTGGAGGTTTAATGCTTGAAGGAGGAGAAGAAGAAAAAGTGTTTTTGTTGAAATTGTAATTATTATATATGCCAGAATTTGTGAGATACTTATTATATTAATTAAAATGACAACTATAACAATTTTTATTAAAATACAATAACTATATTTAAGATATGAACATAACAAATGAATTGTATCATTTTAAATTTTCTGAGAATAGCCTCTAAATACCTCCTGATTTGAAATTAATACTATGTATTTTTGCATAACTGATAAACCATAAGCATCAGACAAAAGCTTTTTACACAAAATATGTAGAGCTCTTTAACACATGCAAGTTATTTAAAACTGCTTTTTTTGTGGCTATCTTAGTGGTTTGATGTTTTTCATTTTTTGAAGTGCTATTGCCACTCCATTGTGTCGTACAATATCATGGAAAGAGAACAGAATATCAAGTCATCTATTTTTAAATATTTGACTATTGCTTTGGTCTTATAAGTCCATTATACTTAGCAAAACATGTAATGAAACTATTCCTGTGAACATTTATGATGATTAATATGGAATAGAAAAATAAGCTTCTGCAAGAATAATTTGTTGAAATTAATTATAATGGAAAATGTGATTGTGGCAGAAGAAAGTCATATAATTGTGTGATTTTTATTATGATACTTACTTCATCAATTAAAAACAGTTTTACCAGCTGAACCATCTTTGTATTGTCCTTCCATTTCCGTGTGAGTGAGTCCCATTTTTCTGGAGTGGTAAGAATCAAATGACTTCTGGGAAAATTTGCCAAAGGGTAGTCATCTGTATCTCCTGTAACTTCTTGACAGTTAATTCCCAATGCAGAAAATTTGGCTTTCCAGTCAAAATACCTTTCAGTACAGAGTGCCTTTACTGGTGCCACTGAAATAATTTTAGTTTAGGAAATATAAAGAAGTACTACTTTTGGTCTTGGGATATCAAGGTTGTTTAAAAAAAAATTGCAGATTTTGAATTCAGTTTTTCATATATCTAATCAGTCAATAATTCTGTTTATTTAGAAATATTACTCTGCAATGAATGTTAAAACAGGGTTGTCAGAAAAGCTAATAATAGTTGAGATCATTATTTATTACTAGAAACATTAAATGATTCCAGTGAATGTGTAGTACATCATTTATGGCATTTCAGTACAGCCTGAAATCACAAAAAAAATGTTGAAATAAAAAGCTGATTATATCACGCTTCTGAATATGGTGTTCTTTAGACAGTTTTGATGAGTGTATTTTAGAATGCATCTTATTAAACATGTCTAACATTCACTAAAAGTAAATAAAGAAATTGGTTTCTACTAATGCCCATAGAGCATTCAAGTATTATCTACTGAAGTAACCACAGCAGCTTGGTGGAAATGATGGTGACAATGAATATGGGAATAATGTCCTTGGGGACATTGGAAAGTCATGGAAATCATCTTAATCAAGAAGAAATTCTGTTGATTTCTTCAAGAATAAAATAAGAATATCAGGAATGATAACCAGATCTGCTGATCACAACCTCAGGCTTTTTATGCTGCATATGGTATCTCTTTCAGTATCAAGACATTATTTTATAACAAAATTCCTTAAAATTTTTACATTTTGTTCATTCTAAGAATGTAATGGAGTAAATTATATTGTTCTTATTCTCTCAGAAAGAAAAGCTTTTAGCAAAAGTTATGCTTTAAATTATGATTCCATAATTATCAAACAGATTTGGTCATTTTTAATGTAATAACACTAATTGTTATCCACTAATTTAACATTTTGCACTGTTCAAATATTAAATGTGAGGCTAGTACATTTTATTAAGATTTGTCATGTTTCATTTTCATTTTCACAACTACTTGATCAACAGTTTATCTGAAACTAATTTTCTAATCCGACCTCTATTACACATCTGTTTAGAAATCTGATTAATATTGTTATCACTTTAGTATTCTAAGAGAAATAAAGAAAAAGTATTTTATACAAGCTGAAACTACTTGGCTGGCATCTTGCAGATTAAACAGATTTCCCAGGCTTGTAGGTCTGATCTAGTGGGTTTGAACATTCTTGATGTTTTGCCAAAACTTGTGCATTATTTGGGCTCTGGTCAGCCACCAGATCATCTTTGAAGATGCCAAGCATAGTCCTTGGTAAAATGTCGGGAATTTTAAAACTCATGACTAGGCCTATAAGCCCAAGAAATACATTTAATGTGAAAAAGTATTTTGTTTCTTAATGAAACTGTCAATTGCCAGGATCACATCAGCATCTTTGATGTGCCAGAGTTTAATTCTGCAGGAGTTCTTTTACATCCCAGTAAATCTACTGGCATGGCACTGACACTTTTAAGCACATTTAAAAGCAGGGCCAGGTTTGTCCATGACCATGGGTTCAATAGGCCAGCGCCTAACCAACTGACCTACCCAGACCAACATATTGTAAAAGGATAGAATATGAGCAAATGAGGGTGGTTTGATAAGTCCAAGACTTTGATTAGAAATAATCCATGAATTGCAGGTTGCTTGTAAGCAACGAAATCATACATTTATTCTGTATGTAATCGTAGACATTCATTGACATCTATTTCTGAGAATACTGTTGGGAACTTGCAAAAGCTCTAGTTTTGTGTTGCTTTGTGAAAAATGGAGGAAACTGATTTATGTGTTCTCATGAAGCACTACTTTTTGCATGATGAGATGGTGAAGGAAATGAAAGAAAAACTGAAAAAGTGTATGGGACTCTGCTCCATCACATAGTATAGTTCAAGGGGGCTCACAGAGTTTCAATGTAGCTTTGAACATGGGAGATACCAAGTGCATTGAATGGGCTGGTGAAGTCATAGTAGAAGAAATGTGCACAAAGTCTACAATATTGTGAAAGAAAATTGACAAGTAAAAATTCGTGAGATAGACAAGATGGTAAACTTCTCAAACAAATGGTTATAAGATATTCTGCATGAATATTTGGGTATAAGAAAGTGGTCAGCAAGTAGATGTTAGACATTTAACAAGTAGAATCGAGTACCATTTAACAGAATATTTGAACATGTTCCTGTAGAATCCAAATGATTTTTGCAGTGATATGGCTGATGAAACTTGAATCCATTACTACCAACATAAGACTAGCAACAATCCAATTGGATTTCCTTCAATGGACTTGCTTCGAAGAAAGTGAAAACCATTTCCTTTGCGAGAAAAATCATGGATTAAATGGTCACAGATTCATATTGTGCCACAATGCTGGATCAATTTCACAAGGAACTGTTAAACAATAGTATATTGTGATACTAATGTGGTAAGCACTTTATACAGAATGAGGAAAGGTTTGAAAAAACGAGGCGCTTCGCAGAGCTTTTTTAATTTACAAGATTCTGTTATGTGCTTACCACATGTGTATTGCATACCATTTTTTGCACTATGTGTATTTATATAATTATACAAATTGTAATATCCCATTCAATATTTGAAAATAAATGTTTTTACTTACTGCACTAGTGCTTTCTGCAATGTCTTTATTTGTTGCTCTGAAGAAATTACCACATTAGTGTGGGAATATTAATTTATAATGCATAGCAACAATAATGGTAAGTACGGAATATTAGTTACATAGTGCAAAAGAGGATCTTATCTGGTGAAAAAAAAAATATGGTCCTCTTTCACCAAGATAATACATCCACAGACGTCTACCATTGCCATCTCAGAATTTATGGGATTAGGCTATGAACTACTATGTCACTTTAGTTCAATTCAATTTATTTTGTCCTTTCGATCATACACTGATATCAGACACGTCATTGTATAAAAATTACATTAATGGCTATTGTCATTTTTTACAGTCACCTAAAACTAATTAACATTTAAAAATGCATTTACAGAATAAAATGAATGTTGCAGTAAAAAGAGTTTTACTCCCTTTTTAAAATGTATAAGGCTCTTCATTTGTTCATTCATTCATTCATTCATTCTCCATATTCTTCAGGTTTAGCTTCAAGCATCCTCTTTCTCTTTTCAAACTTGAAAAATTGCTCAGTGGGAAGAAATTCACATCCAATGAAGGCATGAGAGAAACTTGTATATAGCTTACTTTCAAAAATCATTTTTTTTAAAGGGTTAAACAATTTTGGAGAAATATTGAGCAAACTGTAATAAGCTGAAAGGAGACTTCTTGAGAAATAAAGTATTTTCTGACAAATATGTTGTTTTCTTTTTTAAAAAAAGTCATGAATATTTCAAATTTCCTTCATATAATTAATATATATAATATATATAAAATTATAACAAGCCCAACTACATGGGTGCAGATTCTTTTTGCTCATGTAGAGGACTGATGCCCATTCATTGTTGTGCTCTATTCAAGGAGCTATGATGGGTTAACTATATTTAGTTCGCAAAAACCTATTTTAAAGCTGTAGGAGCAAGTTGTTGACCATGTAATTTCCCTTTGGAATACACAGAGGCATGAGGAAGGTAAGGAGCTTGATAGGCCAAAGTCCAGAAGACTGTTGTGCCACAGATTTAACTTCATATTTGTCATTTTCTCTCTTCTTCAATGTAAAGGGCAATCCTTTCTTAGAGCGCTTACAGGAACACTTTTGATGTCGAATGCTTGAAACTGCAGAATAACGAACGACCATGAAACAGTGGTCTGTATCATTTCCATGCAGAACTCTGCACTTGACTACTGGCACCATTATAAGCTCTATAAGCAGTATAAGCTGTATATCAGAAGGGTTGTTAATTTTGTAAGACTGCAATGTGCTGAATCATAAGCGAAGATAAATGTCATTATTTCATCATCAAAATTCACTCTGTAGTTTACAATCAATTTGCTACTTCAAGGTATAAACCTATGTTGCAGTATGCTTGGCAAAATACAGGTTGACATTGACATAACTGTATTATCATTTGCAAATGTAATTAGTGTGCCTTTTCATATTGGATTGCATGAATGCGAAATGAGATAACATGACTTTAGCGAGGTGTGAACATTGTAGTCTTACTCCACTTCATCGAAGTCCTGCATTTGCACTTTGAGGGTTAATATAATCTATGTCAGGTTGTAGTATATGGTGTTTTGCGCTATTACAAGTACTTTAAGCAATGGGTTTTTAGCTCTGTTGATTGAAAATGTAATTACACCTTGATGTCATTGAATTATGTATAATTTCCTCCCTATGGTATTGATATCTTGTTACTTTGTTTCTCTTTATTAAATGTCTGAAGCAGAATGCCAATGTTTTGCACGGAAGTGACACAGACCACTGTTTTGTTTATGATCCATTGTTATTCTAAGCATGTTTTTGTGTGGTTCTGAGCGTTTAAGGTTAAAGGTGTCCCTTGTTAGTTAACTGGAAAATTATACATGAATAAGAAAAAGAAAGAAAGGAATGTTTTTGTACTTTATGTTCATAATACTTACTATAAACAATTATAAAATCCCCATCATATTTCATATTATCCAGCTTCATTAATAGTCTAATAATGGCCAGTTCAAATATAACTGTCTTTCCTGATCCAGTTGGGGCTGACACTACCACTGGTGTATCTAAAATTTGAAAAAAATTTAATTTAGCTATCCTTAAGGAAAAGTTAAAGTATTCCAATTAAGGAAAACTCTACTATGTGTAAATGTAACTGTAACCAAAATGTAGCCTGTAAAATTTATTTATTTGTACTTTATCTATTTGATGCTGAATTCTCCAACTGTCTCGCATTTTTCCTGGTAAACCACTAGGGTTCTGATATACAATGAGATACGCACCATTGTGGTGACTTACTATGTTATACTATTAGTTAAACCACAATTAACCCTAATAGTGGTTTATGAAACAGGGGACTTCAGTACTTAATAGATAAAGTAGAAATAGATGGGCTACCACCAATTTATCTATTTTATCTAGCATACAATTTTTGAAGTTATAATGACGATATAGAAGAGAAATCCACTTATTAAAAGGTGTTTGGGGTCAACTGCATTAGCCACGTGAGAAAAAATATTCATAAAGAAATATGAAAGAAAACTGTTCAATTTCGACACTACCTTTGAAGAGAATTCAAACTTTGTTTATCAAGATAACAGATGCACCTATCGCCTCCAAGGAGTTCATCAGTCCAACATTCAATAGTCGACATTAGCTGGGAATTTTAAGAAGGTCCTAATGAAACATGTTCTACATAAACACTAGCAATAAATGGAGCATTGAATATTAGTTCAACTCAAAATTATATTAATGTGCAGTGACCTTTAATAAATTTGCTGTAATTAACTTGAAAACTGATTATAAATTATACTTCAAGGACAATGTTTCTGACACTTAACCAATTATTACAATAAAACAAGGAGGCTGTTAATATATTAAAGTTGCTGTTTCAATATGCATTTTTATCAAATACCATAATGAACATGTACTTAACATTATAAGAACAATTACTGCTGGAGAAGCAGCAGTTACAGCAGGATAGAGAAAGATAGTTTTCAAGTTACCAATTGCTTACAGTGCAAACATGTCTTACATAAGAGATAAAACTCATCTTAGGAGAAAGAGCAGAATGAATTCATTACTATAGTTCTGATAAAGTCTTTGTTCAATATTAGTTATTATAGTTTTTCTTTATATTTTTTAGTTAAGGACCATATTTGTTAAAAGTTAAGTAGCATGGTTTACAAATTTTATTGGTAGTTACAGTTACATTTACATAGCTATCAAAGTATTATAAAATGAATACACATACCAGAATGCAGAACATCATCCAGAACCGTTGACTGCACAGAATTAAAACAAGGATAGCTACTGAATATATGTCTATATTTCCGAGCTGTTTTAAATTAAGGAAGCAAATGAACAAATAATATAATAGTAAATTATTTGCAATTGTCAATAAATTAATATTAGTCGTATATTAGGTGACTGCTTAGTATTTATTCACTAAAAAGTAAACAGAAATGTGTTCTAAAATAAGTAACTAATTCATGGTAAATTCTGATAAAGCTTTGTTGAAGATTCAGCCCCTAAGCTAGTCTTTATTATAGTTGCCTTCAAGCAAGTTAACCGTGTCTGCATCATTTGTAATGAATGTCCTGTAAATTTGTTTATACTTAAATTTAAATATAAACTATCTGAAGGATACGTATTTCATACACTGAACACAATTCACCTTCAACTCTTGGTTGTGTAGCTACATGTACTGGTGAAAAAATTTCACCATGGTTGGATCTAATATTGAATGTTTCAGGTGTAGAAATAGGGGAAATTGATCTGGAGTCATTATATTGTCTCAACACATTTGTAGTTCGATTATTTTTATCATCATCACTATAATCAGAAAATGGGGGGGAATTATTGCTTTCATCGTAATTCAACGATGATCTTTGAAACATAGTTACATAGTACTTCACTTTTAAAAAGACCGCACTACTGATATACAGGGTGCACACAAGCACGCCACAAGGTAGTTGGAAGTGCAGTTTATTTCAGTAACATCTGTAGTTCCGAGTTATATTCGAATAGGCTTAAGTAGACAACTTTTAACAGTTATAATTCTGTACGACAACAATATCTACATTTGATCGGGAAAGGACAGCAATATACAGAAACTAATAACTTTATTTTGTAACGTTGGTTAAACTTTTGTTTACAAAAGCGCTACCGTGGCGCTACCTGACGAAGGCGAGAAAGTCAATGTAGATTTGCTTTTGTTTTCTGTGGACGTGCGAGTAGTAAACAATTGAGAATTGGTTTAAAACATTAAAAGTTTAAACTGTTGAACCCGTTTCACTAATTCATGGAAGAATTTAATGTTCCTATGGTGCAGTAATAGTCACTTCCGGAGAAAATTGTGATTACGTTATAGAATCTTTATATCTCCAGCTTAAAATGGGCACTGATGGGCAAAGTGGTGGTGAACAGGTGATCCTTGCCACAGGAGGTTATGATCACACAATTAAGCTCTGGCAAGCTCATACTGGAGTTTGTCAACGTACAGCCCAGCATACAGACTCAGTATCCTTTATATAATTGAAAGCATTTAAAATCAATGGAATATTTAAAATCTTGCATCACTTGAAGCAACTTACCTAAGTTATGGTGGCGTTTTTACAGTGTTAGCAGAAGTATTACTGAGCTTTCACACTCTTCTATATTCCCATTCCTTTTATAAATACACAAAAAAGTGCATTGTCCGATTTTACTCTAAACTGGAAAGGCTTTTGATGGAACATGGACATGCTGAGTCAAACTGCTGTATTCTTTACTTGTATCATATGTAACCAGGAGTGTAATTCTTATCAACATGTATTGAAACAAACCTAAGACATTGTATTCCTTGGTCTACAAGAGATGCTTAAAATTAAGCATCATAGATCTGTATGTTTTACAATTTGCACATTATTACCTTCAAAATATTGTTTAATAGTAGTAATAGTAATATTTATTGAGGTACTAAGCTTTTACAATTTTTGGACTGCCCTCTGTTTTGGCCCAGGCCACTGCTACACAGGACAGTCCATTAAGTATATTTACAGACATGTTACAATATGTATTATTACAGAATAGTCACTTATTATTCCTTCTCTCTTTTTACAGTCCACACCCACTTGTTTTTAACCTTACTTAAAAACTGACCTATGTTTTTATAATTTTTACTTAAAACCTTGATTAAGCTGATTCTCCTATTCATTTTTGATATTTGACATTCTTTCCTCCACATCTCTGTTTCCTTACAATCAAACAATATATGTTTTATATCCTCTTTATCCCCACACAATGGGCACTCGTCTTGCGGGTATCCATTTCTTTGACCTCTTAATCTCCATATCCCTGCTCTTATCCATGCTAACCCCTTTCTTTCTTCACTGTTAGTGCTATCTATATACCTCTCCCTCCCCCAACTATTTTTCAATTGAATATAGAAAACAAGTGATCTCTTCTCTGCTATTTGACTAAACAGTTTCTGGATCTCCATGTCTTCAAATCTTATTCTAGCCCCTTTCCAAAAACCTTTATAATTAGTTTCTCTCTTCCTCCAAATATCACCCATACCATTATTTTCCAAATTATTTCGTAAATTACTTACCCATCCTTTATTTGGTAAAGTTAGTTCTTGATACTTCAAGCATTGTTTCAGTATATTGCCCTCCTCTAAATTCAATATCCTATACCAATATTTTAGTGCCCTTTCTATAACTAACCCTTTTCTTGGAACTCTCCCCATTTCAATTAGAGCTACTTCATTTGCAGTTGATATTGGCAGCCCTAGAACTTCCTTACAAAACCCCCTCCCATCCCTTTTCTAGCCCCCACATCTCAATACCATATAGCATTCGTGCCTCAACCACCGAATTATATATCCTTTCTAACCATTTCATTTCCATTTCAGGTGTTTTATACAAACATCCTCTTACAGCTGCCATTGCTGCTTTCCCTTTTGCCAGTGCGCATTTCTTTTGCTTCTCCCATTTCCCTCCTGCATCAATTTTCATTCCTAAGGAATTACATTCACGTACTACTTTATATTCGGTTCCCTCTTTGTACCACTTCTCATGTTTACTCAGTTTAGTACCTTTTTAAAAACTACAATTTGGGTTTTAGCTCTATTCACCTTTAGGCCCCAAGCTGCACAATATTTATCTATTTCTTGTAAAGATATTTTTAACCCATTCACAGTAATAGCACCAATCATCAAGTCATCTGCAAATAATAATCCAGGGATTTGTATATTATTAATTACCGGCAAAAAATTATTATTATTGCTTATATTTTTCAATATATCATCTATGAACAAGTTAAACAAAACTGGGCTTAACTTGCACCCTTGCTTTAGCCCTTTTTCCTGGTGTATGTCCCTAGTTATTACACCTTCTTCATATTTTATACAAAATGTGTTCTCTTTGTATAACCCTTGTAGGATGGTTACCATTTTGTTACTAACCCCCTTCATTAATAATTTATACCACAGCAAATTCATCTCTATTCGATCAAAAGCTTTCTCGAGATCAATAAAGGCCATATATATTTTACCTTTTTTATATCTTAAATACTTGTCCACTAGTGTTTTTATAATATAGACATTGTCCACTGTTCTCCTACCTTTCCTAAAGCCCATTTGATATTCTGAAAGAATATTGAATTCTTCAGTCCATTTTTGCATCCTATCAGCTAGTATTCCTGTAAAAATTTTACCCACATTGGACAGCAGTGCTATTCCCCGATAGTTATTGGTCTTATCCAACTCCCCTTTGCCCTTGTATATTGGCTGTATAATTGCTTTTCTCCAACTTTTCGGTATATAACCATTAGTTTTCATTGAGTTAAACAATGATGTTAATAATCTAACCCTGTTCTCATCTTCGCACCATACTTTAAGAAATTCTCCTGGTATACCATCTATTCCTGGAGCTTTATTTCTCTTAATTCTTCTAACCTGGTTTATTACTTCCTCTCCTGTTATATCCCTGTCTAATATCTCACTAAAGTTATTCTCTATTTCTGGGATTATCTTCCCCTTGTTAGAATTTTGATATGCATATAAATTTGAAAAGTAACTTAGCCACTCTTCCTGACTTATATTATGTTTGGTTACATGTTTTTTGTACAATGACTTTATCCCCCTCCATATTTTACTCACATTATTTTCGGCAATAGTAATGATTAGGTTATCCACTTTCTTTTGTCTCCATTGGGATTTTTTACTTTCCAGTAGTTCACTGTAGTGGTATTTACTTTGCAAATACTCTTCCTTAGAATAAGGATCTCCTGTTTCCCTCCACTTTACCAATTTTTCCTTTACTATGTTTTTAATCACCCTACATTCCTCGTCAAACCAGCCATTACTAGTATTAGAGTATCCTTTATTTGTCATTTTCATCCCCTCTCCTGCCCAAGTCATAATAAAGCTCAGAATATTAATTGCATTTTCAATTTCATAATGATTTAAACTGTGCATTATGCCCTGCTGGCATATTTTCCCTATATCTGATTCTAATGTGTACTCAAATTTTGCTTTGTCTTCTTCCTTCCATTTGTATCTTATTAATTCCCTTTTTATTGCACTAGTCCCTGCAAGTTGTTCATTGGTTGCTCTCTGAGCTTTAATACCTATGTCCACTACTAATGGAAAATGCCCACTTTTAGTGCTTATATTAGCAACTTTAAAATTACTCACCATATGACTTATATTGCACGACCACAACACATAGTCTATTACGCTATGACCATTTGCATTTATAAAAGTAAATTCACCAAGCTCATCTTCTCCTTATTTTCCATTAAGAATGTCCAAAGCATTTTGCTCACAGAAATTAATGAGTTTTTCACTACATGAGTTTTTCACTACCCCTTTCTATCATCTTATCCTTGCTATGCCTAATATTCACATCAAAATATTGAGAATTGCAAAGATAGTTTATTAAACAATCTGATTTGAAAATATGCACATTTATAGAGTCAACATGAAAAATTCAATGCCATGGCTGGGATTTGAACCACGGATCTCCTGGTTTCCATCCAATCGCTCTAATTCATTGAGCTACCATGGCCAACTTTCCGTCATGACATTAAGTTCTCCATTTGACTCATATATTTCCCTGGTAGACCACTAGGTGCTCTCACATTCGAGATACACTGTTTGTGGCGACTTACTATCGTAACTACTTGAGTCCCAGGCTTCATCATTTAACTCTTATTATTAATCATTTCTTCACACTAGCTGTATATAGGCTAAGGTTTTTGATAGAGTCAAAATGACAAATTCAATGCCACGGCCGGAATTTGAACCACGGATCTCCTGGTTTCCGTCCAGTCGTTCTAGCCCATTGAGCTACCATGGCCAACTTGCCGTCATGACATTAAATTCTCCATTTGACTCATATGATGAAGCCTGGGACTCAAGTACTTATGATAGTAAGTCACCACAAACGATATAGTTCCAATGTGAGAGCCCCTAGTGGTCTACTGGGGAAGTATATGAGTCAAATGGAGAATTTAATGTCATGACAGCAAGTTGGCCATGGTAGCTTAGAGCGACTGGACGGAAACCAGGAGATCTGTGGTTCAAATTCCGGCCGTGGCATTGAATTTTTCATGTTGACTCTATCAAAAACCTTAGCTTATATACGGCTAGTGTGAAGAAATGATTAATTCCCATCAGTTAACTAAAATGCACATTTATGCTATAGAAAAAAGTTGTGGAAACAATCTAGTATGTGTAGTCAAAGTTCATTTAGAAATATTATCAATTAGAAATACTCATTCTTTCCTGTGAATGCACGCTTTTCTTTGGATATTATATGTACATAATAAAGCTAAATTTGGAAAACACTAATGTACTTGAGATAAAAAGGAAATCTAGATTGATTTTTGCATTGCACTGTTATCAAAATGGAGTTAATTATAGGTGTTTTATGATGTACTTTGCTCCTCCCCAAAACCTAAGTCTTTGTAATGTTGCATTTTGGAATACATAGTAAAAGGTTGTGTTAGGTGATATAAAGAAAACTTTTATTAATAACAACTAAACACTAGTAACACAACTTCACTTATCTTATATAAATCCTGGGGACCGGTTTCAAAGCAAACATCTGCTTTATCTTCAGCCACTCAGCTTGACATCCACCCACTAACTGACTGACTGACCTTGACCACTACCGGAGTTTGAAGGATAGCTCCTTATCTAACTGCCATCTACCGGGGACAACACAAACTTATTGATGATGTCTATAGGAGGGATATCAAAATTCATTACGCGATCCTTATTTTTCAAAATAAATATCTTCTCCCAAACCATTAAATCTATCGGTTCCTTCAATTGTTTCAATAATTTAACTTCTGGATTTACTTCATGGTTATATGACCAAAAATGATCAGCCACTGCCGATTTCTCGGTCTGTTTATATTTAATATTTCTAAAATGTTCTTTCGCTCTGGTTTCTAAATTACGCTTGGTTCTACCAATATAGATCTTATCGCATTCTAAACAGTTAACTTGATAAATACCAGATTTTTTGTTGTCTGAAATTTTGTCTTTTTTAGAAAACTGTAGCAAATTCTTTATACTGTAATTATTATGAGGTGCTAGTATTATACCCACTTCTTTGAAAATTTTTTTTTTTTTTTGGAACTTTTTATTTGCCCACGGATGATAAGTAATTTTTTTGAAATTATAATCCTCTTTTACTTTTTTAAGAGTGGAAACATCATTAACATTTTTTTGATATTTAAATTTTTCCATTCTTCTGATTATAAAATCTTTATTAAAGCCGTTAATTAAAGCAGTGTTTATAATATGTTTATATTCCGCATTAAATTCTTCTTCATTTAGAGGTATGTTTATCAATCTGTAAATCAAACTATTAAAAACAGCAAATTTGTGTGACATAGGGTTAAAACTTTTATTTTTTGATATAAGGATAATTATATCAAAAATAAAAGTTTTAACCCTATGTCACACAAATTTGCTGTTTTTAATAGTTTGATTTACAGATTGATAAACATACCTCTAAATGAAGAAGAATTTAATGCGGAATATAAACATATTATAAACACTGCTTTAATTAACGGCTTTAATAAAGATTTTATAATCAGAAGAATGGAAAAATTTAAATATCAAAAAAATGTTAATGATGTTTCCACTCTTAAAAAAGTAAAAGAGGATTATAATTTCAAAAAAATTACTTATCATCCGTGGGCAAATAAAAAGTTCCAAAAAAAAAAAAAAATTTTCAAAGAAGTGGGTATAATACTAGCACCTCATAATAATTACAGTATAAAGAATTTGCTACAGTTTTCTAAAAAAGACAAAATTTCAGACAACAAAAAATCTGGTATTTATCAAGTTAACTGTTTAGAATGCGATAAGATCTATATTGGTAGAACCAAGCGTAATTTAGAAACCAGAGCGAAAGAACATTTTAGAAATATTAAATATAAACAGACCGAGAAATCGGCAGTGGCTGATCATTTTTGGTCATATAACCATGAAGTAAATCCAGAAGTTAAATTATTGAAACAATTGAAGGAACCGATAGATTTAATGGTTTGGGAGAAGATATTTATTTTGAAAAATAAGGATCGCGTAATGAATTTTGATATCCCTCCTATAGACATCATCAATAAGTTTGTGTTGTCCCCGGTAGATGGCAGTTAGATAAGGAGCTATCCTTCAAACTCCGGTAGTGGTCAAGGTCAGTCAGTCAGTTAGTGGGTGGATGTCAAGCTGAGTGGCTGAAGATAAAGCAGATGTTTGCTTTGAAACCGGTCCCCAGGATTTATATAAGATAAGTGAAGTTGTGTTACTAGTGTTTAGTTGTTATTAATAACCTAGTTTACTTCACTGTCAGCAGCTTCAGTTTTTTACATAAAAAGAAAACTTTGTTGTACAGATATACCTAATAGATAGATATGCTAATATATAGACATGCTAATTTGTGTATAAATATACATATAAATGGTTATTCTTTACAGCTAAGTGTCCGTTACTTTACATGGTAAATTCTAGTTTAAGCTGCAAATAACTATTACATGAACTTACACAATACTTTTAAGTGTTTCCTAAGCTCTAGCCGTTATTTATTTCTGACTTTCTTTCTCCTAAGGTTTGGAAATATATGTCTTTTATGATTTTTAATCCAGCAGATTCAAGTTTGAATCTGGTTGGAGTAATTTGTCTTTGTAAGGCTTTTGTTGGGGTTTTCCCCTATCTTGAGAATACAAATTAATTCACTAAATTAGTGAA
Source organism: Mantis religiosa (assembly GCA_030765055.1). Taxonomy (NCBI): domain Eukaryota; kingdom Metazoa; phylum Arthropoda; class Insecta; order Mantodea; family Mantidae; genus Mantis; species Mantis religiosa. The sequence continues at coordinate 102,637,712 of CM060957.1, read as the reverse complement.
TTCACTGCATTTTCAAATTGCAATAGCTCCAACGACTCCAGCCTTATTTGAGATTTAAATGTGTTTGCAAAACTGATTTGCAACAGGGAGTGTTAAGTATTCAAAGACATGTAATTGTAACATACAATTCAGCCTTCTGGAAATGAGCTAGCTGAGTGAGTAATAATGTAACTGTGGCATTTTGTCTCCATATCTTGTATGTTAAACTATTAATAAGTCTGTAAGAATACTAGCTTGGAAAACATACACTAAGCAGCTTAGCTATTAAGTGTTTTGTGTACTTTCCTTAATATTGTATAGCAAGTTAATGCACTTGATATTACTCCTGACAAACAACTTCTTGCAGCTGCAGGTAAGTTTCACTTTAACAGTAATGACCCAAATTTAATTCATTTTCATTATATCATGTCACTGACAATAGTGCAACCATTACAGTTTATAAATGTAAGTAATGTATAGGAGGTACTGTCATTGTCAAAACTTTGCTTTGTGGATACAGAGGTCTTTTCAGCCCTAGACTTACACTTGCAGAATTATACAGAGATAATCTGCTAGCACTTGACAAATAACATGCTTTTTATGTGAATTTTAAGGTTATCAACATATTAGAATGTATGACCTCAGCTCTGGAAATCCAAATCCTGTGATCAATTATGAAGGTGTCTCAAAGAATGTGACAGGCGTGGGATTTCAAGAAGAAGGAAAGTGGATGTACACTGGTGGCGAGGACTGTAGTGCTAGAATTTGGGATTTGAGGTTATTGCAACAATTTCTCTGCTTTTCTGTAATTATTTTGAATGCATCTTTATCTTTTGTCTTAATTTATATCTACTGGTTAAATATTATAGTTTTGTATAATCATTTCTTTTTGAAAATTGAAGTTGGTAAATCTTACTAAAAATTATTAAAAACTGCTGAACATAGACAACAAAATTAGTAAGCCTAATGAAATAGTGAGCTTTTCAACTGATTCTTCTTGAATGTAACAAACAATTAAAAATTTATTATAGAAGTTAGACAACAGAGGGTTTCTGGGATCATATTTCACAAATGTAGTGCTTAAATGTAAAGCTAGTCTCACAATGTCTTCTTAAAAATAATTGGCTCTTTGAAATAAAAATTATTTTGTTGAAACAATGAACGTAATACATTTTTCTTTCATTATCAGCTATTGTCAACAAAAAGCAATGGCTTTTGAAACACATTCTGAATGACATGAAGTAAGTATAAGTGTTACAAATTAACTTGTAGTTCTAATTTTATTAAACTATTCAGTTGTTCTGGAGAAACCAAATTTATTAAATTGATGTTTAGTTGTACCTGTTAGGCCATTTCAACACTAGTAAACACAAGCTTAATCAGTACACTTGAGTTTGTATATAATGTTAACTCCTGTTTAGAATTTGAGATAGTATTCTGGCTTAATTAAGAAGGAAGTAAATATTCTTTATGTAAAAGAAGGCTATAAGAATCATTTTTCATACCTATAGTACACATTCATGAACAGATTTGTGTAGGAGATTACAGTTGTTACATCTTCTGTGCCTATATAGGTCAATTTTCCTTTCTAACTTTTATCTAAAATCAAACCACATTTTTAACAAACCTGTAAATTCATTATATAAACTCTAGACAAAGGAAAAAGATGCACTCTCTCATGTTAAACTTTCTTGTTTCCAGAAGGTGTGTATTATGAAATTTTTCATATATATCTTCTGGAAAAGGTTAATGACACTTATGTAGCTCTGTAAAAAGTATTTTGTTTTTCAATGAAAAATAATTGATATAATACCTGTTTTAGAAATAATAAAACTATTAAATGTACACATGTATATTTAATGTATTGCAGATATTAAACTTAGAAAACTGATCAAATATACAAAATTTAAGAAACACATAGGATATTAAAGTTTTGTGCAAATGTAAAGGTAAGGATTATTTTCATATATCAAAAAGCTGTCTATGTATTTTACATTTATAAATTTTGTAATTGCAGAGAAATACTTGTGTATTTTGATACCTAATCTATAAGTGTACATGTAGTTAAATTGTGCATATTTTTTATATGTTATTAACCCTTTCACCAATATGGGCGTCATATGACATCCAAGTTAAAATGCCCCAAACCGATATGGACGTGTATAGACGTCCTGTGCATACATGCATTTAATGCTCATTTAACGCCAATTATTTTAATCTTGCTATTTTACAATAAATTTAAATTAGTTCTATAAGGAATGTAAAGGTACCCTTAAAGGTTTCTTTTTGAATTGTACACCTCCAAAACTAGATAAACAACCAAGGGCGCATCTGCAGATTCACACCAAATAATATTGGTTTCCATGCGAACTTCTTTATCGCAACACACTACACATTTTCGAAATGGTTGTGACTTTTTTGGTTGTGGGTGGTATCCTTTTAGGAAAGTGTTTTCTCTCAAGTATGAGGGGTGATGTCGTGGTGAATTTCCTACCCCCTAGTATAAAGAGGCCTCTGAGTATTATAATACTCAATTAGGTTACGAGCTCTTTATACGCGCAAGTACAGGTAGATGAATGTCTTGCATGAATTTACAGCTCTGAAAATTACTAAACAACTGTGCATAGTTACATCCAGTGGTATAAAAATACTTTTTCTTTTTTTTTACCATTCAACTGTTTTCCATAAAGAGGGATAGCTAGTAATAGCAGATCCGCATCACCCTTATTTGACCCGCCATTTCCCCAAACAATGGAGTAGCTAACATGTAATCTGTAGACCAGCACACGTCACTGCTATGCATGTCCTAAAGATCTCCTTCATAATCGTACAACAAATCCTCCAGATTTTCTACAGTAATATCAGAAGCCTGTACACATCATACCCAAGCTAATTTATTTACTACATTACGGGGATAAGTCATGTTTAACATTGAAATTTAACAATTTCAAATGTGCCATTCATTTAGCTCTATCAAATTTCAAATATGCCATTCATTTAGCTCTTGATAGCTATAAGAAATCACTCTGAACACAAAGAGATTATAAATAACTAAAATACAGAGCGAAAACAGCTGCATAAGGCTACCAGAAACCTTGGTTGAGAAACACTGTAATAACAGATGCTGACAGAGTTTTCTTTCCAGTGTGTGAGTGTGTGACGCAACATATTCTCATCATATTATCGCTTGGTATAGCATAAATAAACTAAACTTGAACCAGAGAAGTCACTTGCGTAGCTATACATACATACATACATTGGCTCGTATACACACAAAACAAAATGATTCAAATATTAGGCGCGTTCGGCACAAAGAATGGCTTTTGCTACAGTGAAACAAAGTAGTGAAATTTCAACAATTTATTAATGTAGTCTCTACTTTCTTGTTACTATACTGCCTTTAATGAGTTTTAAACCAGTTTTTGTTTCGTTTAAATAACCTAATAAATACGGAATGTTGAGCCCGCCTCGATAGCATGGTGGTAGTATGTCTGCCTCACGTTCAAGAGTTCGCGAGTTTGAATCTCGGTTAGGGTGAGTTACCTGGATAAGGTCTTTTTCTGGGGTTTTCCCTTATCCTAATAGACGAATGTCGGGTCACTCTAAGCTCCATGGACCTCGTGTTCATTTGAGCATCATTTCATCAATTTCATCCATCGTCCTATATGACTTAACATTGTAGGATGTAAATTAAAAAAAAAATGAAATGTTGGATGAAAACCATACTTTATATTTACAATAAGTTTCTTCCAAAGATGTTACCTGAAGATTTTCAAGCACGTCCCATTCCTCCGCTCCAAGATACCCTTTACATGCATCAATTTTTATTATTTTTTAAAAAAATATAACAATTTTAAGGTAGAGTTAGACTAAAAATTCCATTACCATAGCTTAGATGTGAACCACAGATCTTCTGGTCTCCGTCCAGTTGCTCTAACTACTGACCTCCATGGCAGCGTGCCAGAATGACATTAAATTCTCCAAATTCTGCCATAGCCGTGGTTCAAATTATGGCTATGGCATTGAACTTTCCAGTTTGACTTTACCTTCCCAAACCTTGTTCCTACACACGGTTAATATGAAAGAAAATTAAATTCCAGTTTTGACTAAAATGTGTAATTAAGATATTCACATAACAAATAAAATATGTATGTTGAATACTCTGAGAATAATCTATGAAGTAATTTTCATTCTGAAAGACATGCATAATTGATAAATGAAGAGACAGACAAAACTTAATTGCACAAACGATGTAGTTCTTAAAATTCAGAATGTGTTTCAAATAACGTTTTGTTTATGTCGCCATTTCTGATATATGCATTGTTATTGGTTTGAATGTTTTTTAATGTGTTTCATGTTGTTACAGATCAAGGAATTTGCAATGCCAGCGAATATTCCAAGTGTCAGCTCCAGTTAATTGTGTCTGCTTGCATCCAAATCAAGCAGAATTAGTTGTAGGGGACCAGAGTGGTGTCATTCATCTATGGGACCTTAAAACAGATCACAATGAACAGTTGGTAAATACAGTTTATGCAGATGATTAACTTCCTGTTTAGTTTTCATCATCACAGATATTGCTTGTATAATTTTTTGTGCATTAGTGAAATGCAGTGAAATATAGGAAAAAGCAGAATTGCCAGATTATGTGTAGGCTGTAAAATTACCTTCTTTTAATAACATTGTTGTAGAAACAAACTGTTAAGATTTTTGAGGTAGTGTGACTGTTTAAGTGTGGAAAAATATGCATAGTAAAAACTAGGATCATTTACGAGTGTCATTTGTATTTTTATGTGTGTTTTGCTGTAAACATGCTTTCTCCTCTTTCCCTGTTTCTTCCTCATCTTCTCTCCCTGCTATATTAATTTTATTGTTATAATTTTAATTGTTTGTAAGGTTTAATATTCTACCATCTTCTAAAGTTCTTTAAGATGTTGAACTATGCGAGCAAAATAAGCGTAATAAATTTTGAGCCATTAGACATTTTAGTATTACAACTTTTAGAAGTAGAATAAAATCTAAACTAATAACTTCTCCTTTCCTGAAATCAAACTCTTACCTTTCGATATAAACTTGAGGCTTTCATAGCAATGATAGTTAATCATGGCTTCATGTATCAGAATTAAAATGCCAGAGCTTTTGGTCATGCTTAATTTAATGTCCATCTTCAGGAACTGGCAAGTGGTTCTTGAAACTATGCTTGTGAGTGCTTGTAGATATAGCCCAGACTGGGGTAAGGTTAATCACAGTGTAGGTGGTAATTATTTACTACTGTTTTTCATTGTATGGGTATTTTTGTAATATTCCATTGCATTTTATGTTTAAAGTTTTGGTTTGTTTCCATGAAGTGGGCAATTAAGTCATATTGTATATTTCTCCTGTCATAACCTCTTCTAAATTGTGTATTACTTCTGTCCTTCCTCTCCTTTTTGGGCTTCTAGTGTCATTGTATTCTACTTCTGCAAGATTTGATGGATATGCTAATTATGCTGACGAATTTTCAGATTCCAGAAGCTGAGGCCTCTATCCAAGATATAGCAATGGATCCAGAAGGTTCCTATATGGCAGCTGTGAATAACCGAGGTCATTGTTATATATGGAGTTTAACTGGTGGAGTTGCTGAGGAGCCTACAAAATTGAATCCAAAACATAAAATAGAGGCACATCGCAGATATGCTCTAAAGTGTAAATTTAGTCCAGATTCAACGTACGTATATTCATATTTATAAAGAAAAATGAAACAAAGTAGACAAAAGTGTTATGTTATGGAATGCCTTTCATCTGGAGAGTTTTAAAATTGAAAAGTCTGTGAATAACCAAATAGTGATTACTCAGGAAAGTTAGATTTGCATTTGTCTTTTTGCGAAACTGTGTGTGTTCTTACTTTCTTGGAAGTGTTGAAAACAGTGTTGTTATGATAAATTAACTTTAAAGAGAGTCGATTAAAGACACTAGACAACACTTAAGTCAGTCGAGAGCCGGCCGATGATAGAGGCAAAGCCTCTGAAACTAGTTCCGGAAAAATTTAAAAGTGTTGTCTAGTGTCTTTAATCGACTCTCTTTAAAGTTAATGTGTGTGTTCTACCTATTTGGTTTACAAGTAAACATGATGATAGCACCATTGCAAACTGTCCTGAGTAGTAGACTATAACAGTTCATGCACATTGCTGAATGTTGCAAACAAGATATATAAGTATGGTGGCTAAAAGTCATTCTCCTAATATGTAGCAAAACTTAAGTGGCCTATAGTAAAATTTCGTTCATTAGGTGTAAAAGTAAGAGTTAAATGATGAAGCCTGGAACTTAAGTACTTACGATAGTAAGTCGCCACAAACGGTGTATCTCGGATGCGAGAGCCCCTAGTGGTCTACCGGGGAAATATAAGAGTCATATGGAGAATTTAATGTCAGGACGGCATGTTGGCCATGGTAGCTCAAGGGTTGAGAGCGACTGGACGGAAACCAGGACATCCGTTGCTCAAATCCCGGCCGTGGCATTGAATTTTTCATGTTGACTCTATCTATAGTATTAAAAATTTATTGCAATTTTCTAAAAAAGATAAAATTCCTAATAATAAAAAATCTGGTATTTATCAATTTAATTGTTTAGATTGTGATCAGGTTTATATTGCAAAGACAAAACGTAGTTTGGAAACCAGAAAGAAAGAACATTTTCGTAACATTAATTATAAACAAATAGATAAATCGGCCGTAGCAGATCAGTTTTGGTCATTTAACCATGAAATAAATCCCAAAGTTAAATTATTCAAACAATTAAATGTTCCCATAGATTTAATAATGTGGGAAAAAATATTGATTTTATTAAATAAAAATCGCGTGATGAATTTTGACATACCGGCAATTGATCCTGTTTTTAGGTTTGTTTCGTCTTCAGATGTTGGTAATACGTAAAAACATGGTATCCTTGACGACAAAGTGTGTTGACTGAAGATGTTGGCAAATGTCCATGAAATCGATTTTTTAAAAAGAAGATAGAAGTATTAACATCAACTTCTTAAGATAAGTGGACGTTAAGTAGCAAATATTTTTATTTGTATAAGAAACCAGTTATTAAAAAATGTTTAGGGTCCAACTGCATTAGCCACATGGGAAAACTCTTTAATTTCGATACCAACGAGAATCCGAACTTCAACTTCATCAGAACTAAAAAGGATGCTCTTATCGCCTCCAAGGAGTTCACCAAATCAAAATTCAACAGCCAACATTAGCTGAGAATGTCAGGAAAGTCCCAATGAAACGCGTTCTAGGTGAACACTAGCAATATATGGAGTATGGTGTACCAGTTTGATTTAAAATTATATTAATTTTGTACTTTGTTTTATCATAATTCCTACTCATTAAGAATATTTTTGTCTTTATCGTACCTAGAAAATAGGTAAGCCAGAACTTAAGAATCTACCCTCATAATGTGAAGTTCCAAAATTAATTTAAAAATAAAAGCAAGTTATAAACATGGACATTAATATCTACAGTCAAAGCTGCTGATATGACAATTGAAGTGAGAGTTTGAAAAATCAATAAATTGGGTATAAAAAATGAGACTTGAGATTCTGACATGGGCAGTTCTAAGAAGAAGGCTTTGCCTATACATATTTATATTTTGGTACTCAGTTTTAGACTGGTATTATTTGGAGCACCATGTGAAAATGATCTACTTTACTTAAATTTTGACTGCTAGCCAACAAATGGACTCTTGCGTGATTGGAGGAATTTAGTAACAGAGACATCAAAATTAATCGGAAAAACTATTTGTGATCGGTTTATTGACACTTTGTCACTTACTTTTTTATATTATCAAGGGACTAGTTTCGGAAGCCATCGCTTCCATTTTCAACCTCTCTCCAACTAGCATCTGCTGTCGTCTGCTCTCTTCATAGTTCATAATTCCACCGCCAGAGAAAAGATAAAAATTATTATTATAAAAATATAAGTGACAAAGTGTTAATAAACTTACTACAGATAGTTTTTCTGATTAAATGGACTCATCCTCCAGTATTAGCATTAGAAGAATATAATAAAAATAAAAGGTATTTAAGGTTTCTAAAGCAATAAATATATTGTTAACAAATCATTGCATTACACATATAAGGCATGGCATATATGAAGAAATCTACAAATATAATATGGTACCTCCCTTATAATAGTATAGTGGTAGCATAAGTATGTTATACTTATGCCAAAATATTTTAATAAATGTTATGCAAGAAAGTTTTGCTGTATTTCCTTTGTTATATTTGAGTTATTCTATAAAGAGAGAAAATTGTGAACAGCGTAAGATCAGAAATCAGTTAGCTGGTATTTTACAAATTACAACTGAGAAGTTTAAAAAATTAAAATTAAAGATTTCAATTATATTTTGAAAGTTAGAATCAGAACTGAAAAGTTCAATTTAAATCATGTATCTTCCACTCTATACACAACTCCTGTACCACTGAGCTAGCTGGTAAGGTGCCGGTATGACATTAATTTCTCCAACTGATTCACATCTTCCCGGCAGACTTTGAAATTACAGTTCATGATCATTTCTCCAATAGCAACTCATAATTTGTAAATACGTAAGTCCTGGGATTTTTCTAAGTTTATTTTTACTGTAGTTTTCCATTTATAAGGGCAGTCAGCAATAAGTGGTTGTTCTAACACACACAAACCATGTAAAAAGTTTAGTGTCTTTGAACCATGAATCTTCCACTCTTTGTGAAAAATTCAATACCATAGCTGGAATATGATGTAGAGCAGAAGGTCTGTGGTTCAAATCCTGGCTATGGCATTGAATTATTAACCTTCCGTTGGGCGCATCAACTTTCGTGATGCCGTTAGTCGCGATGTTGTCAAGTGTTTTAATCAATTGTTTTAAAACGAATGAATCTTGTAATGAATCGGAAGCGTTTCTCAGACATAGTCATCCTGAAAATATTGACACCAAGTTCATCTGTTGTCCAGAAGTAGTGAATATTGTGCCTTCCTCCGCAGAATACACAAGCAAAATATAATAGCGCAATAAGGCTTTCATTTCTATTATGTCTGTGTCTCTGCAAACACTCTCACATTCATATTTCACTTTGAAATCATCTATGCGCCTGTTGGTGTATTGCACAATTATATTTAGAATATCATAACTGACGAAAAGTTTCCAGCAGTCAAAATCAGTTTTCATAGTTTTGGCATTCCCAACAACTCCAGCCAGTTTATTATTATTATTATTATTATTATTATTATTATTATTATTATTATTATTATTATTATTATTATTATTATTATTATTATTATCATCATCATCATCATCATCATCATCATCATCATCATCATCATCATTATTATATTATTATTATTATTATTATTATTATTATTATTATTATTATTATTATTATTATTATTATTATTATTATTATTATTATTATTATTATTGTTATCATTATCATTATTATCATTACCATCATCAATATCTTCGTTATCATATTGAATCTTTTGTACTGACCAAAATAGTAATTTTCATCATTTTATAGCACTTAATTACTTTCCTCTTCATCAACATCATAATCTGTGTAGGTATCAACAGATCTTGTTTCAGTTATGTCTTCATATTCGGAATCAGTTTCTACAAAATTATCCTCAATCGCCAGCGCATCAGCGTCAAAAATAAGGTGATATACCTCCTCCAAGTCCTCAGGATTTTCCATATCATATACTTGCCTCATTTTCAAACCTATGTACGATTCACAACAATAAAGAAAGGCACTCTCATTTTACCTTGCAACAACACAACTTACATCAGCATTCTCTAGCAATGATGTGGTTCGATCCGATAGCGACTACTATGTGTAACGGGAGTTTGTATCTGACAGATACAACAGCACACACGTGATGACGTTTGCCTCGTTTGCAAACTTAGCATTAAGGAGAAATAGTTGAAACTTACAGGAAACAATAACAAAGGTATGATGTAAGATGTCCTGGCTCGGCAAGCCCTTACCTCTATTTGTTACCATAATAATGAAACAAACTTAGGCCATGTATCTCACAGATACATGTGCGACTAGTGAAGGGTTAAGCTCGATTCTAACCTTCAAAGTGTACTCACACACGGTTTTTGTGTGTGTTAGAACAATTACCTATAGCTGATTGCACCTACAACTGGAAAACTATAATTCCATAAATTATACTTCTAACGGTGCAAAACATATGTTTCAACACAATCCAGCCAAGTCCCAACAATATTGATGCATGCTAATTAACTTTTACTGCACTTGGATGCATCCTATTCTTCATCATAGTAGAGATTCAACCCTAACTATTCTGTGTATTGAAAATTCTGGTTCAATGGTATACAGTGCTATAACCATCTGAGCAACAAAGTCTGGTAGTAGCAGTTTTAAGGCCATAATTGGTTACAGTATCTGATCTTTAATAAAAAAATAAACAAGAATGGAAAGGGTTAAAATGATATCTCCAAATCGATGGGAATATAAATTTTACAGTTTTTCTTCTCCTTGACAAGACATATGTGTAGTAGCTTACAGTTCCAAGAATTTAGGATTCATATAGGCCATTTATTACTTGTTCTTAACCTCTATGGTAACTTTACACAGATGTCTTCAAATAAATAGTCATGGGTCATTGACAAAACAATGAAGAAAGGTGAGATTTTTATTTTATTTTGTAGGTTGCTTGTAACTACATCAGCTGATCAAACAGCTCGCATTTGGAAGACTTCTGACTTCACATTGCTTCAAGAGTTAAAGCATGAAGCACAACGATGGGTATGGGATGCTGCTTTCAGTGCAGATTCACAGTATATTCTTACTGGTAAGGCATTCATTATGTCCAAAAGAGAGTTGAAATATTTTGTTTTGTTTAATTATAAGTAGTAATTTTGTAGCAGATGAGGATTTCAAATTAAAATAAAAGAGGAGCAGGAAAACTCATTTACATACCTCACCATTTTTTTTTTTCAAATGTCTAAATGAGTTTTCCTACTTCTTGTTTAATTTGTTTTGTTTGATAGTTTTGGTTTTTCTTTCTCTATTACTTACCTGTACTAGGTAAAGAAAGCATTGTATCCCAAAATTCAGTGTGGAAATTCCACTAAACATACATATGAGGGTGAGCCAATAAAGACTGAGAATGTTTTTTTACACACAAAATACACTAGTCTTGGTCCAGATAGGTATGGTCTCTCTCAAAGTATTCTCCATCTAGTTGAATGCACTTTGCTGAATGCTTCTGCCAGTCCTGAAACACATGCTGGAAGCCATCTTTTGATATCTTCTTTATAACAACCCCATTTTTCTTTACAACAGCCTCCGAAGTATTAAAACACTTTCCCCTTAGTTCCTTTTTCAGACAGGGAAAGATATAAAAATCACAGAGCCAAGTCTGGAGAGTATGGAGGATGGGGAATGCATTCATTGTTTCTGTGGGCCAAACACTGGGTAACAAACGATGATTTGCGAAACATGTCCTCAAAATAGGTACATAAGTGAAGCAGATGTATAATAAATACGACTCATCTATAAATTAATAATTATTTCACTTCACTGTGGTGTTCCAATACAGTTAAAATAAAGATACACCTGTTTGATTTTGGATTATGTACACCAATTAGTTTCCTACTTCACAATAAAATCAGAAACAGTTAACTGGTTTGTATTTAGGTAACCACTATCTCAGACTACATCAGTAAATAAAGTTGCTCTTTGGCCATGATGTTCACTTGTTTTACAATAATGTTTATCTTTGGGTTGCTATTACTTTCACTAGTTTCATAAATTCAGACATTCATACTTCCAGACTCTAGGCAGCGTAGAAAATAAGTCCGATCAAAGAAAATTCTGCACCATCTGCTGGGAATTGAACCTAAAGCCTCTGGATTTGGAGGCCAACTTGCTAACCAAGACATGTACATTAACTTCTAGGGTTAGGTGTATGGGGACCGAATTATTAGTCAATGGTGGGCAACATGATAGTATTTCCAGGATTTAGGAATATATGGCATTTTTTATGGATTTTATAATTGTAATCTTGATTTTCTATTTCCATTTGATGTTGTAAAAGGAAAGGTGAGAAATGAATTACAAATTACATTAACTTATACCTGTGGTACCTCATCTTTTGATCCTGTTGGAAGTTGTAAGCTCTACAGAATGATACATTCTGGTCCGTTGTGATAGAACAATGCCTAAAACCCCCCTTAATTACACTCTTCAAGGGCTGTGGTGCTGTACATAGTAAAAGTGGCCATTTAAACACTACTACTCTTCAAGGGACTGTGCCTAAACACATAACAATTGGGACAGCATTAGACACAGAATATAATTTATTAGGTATGAAAAAAGCAATTTTGATGCAATTTAATAGGAAATGCAGCATAATAAATTTTTATTTCTTAATATTTGGGTGCAGTACTCTTGAAAATGAACAATAAATCATTTCTTATTGAAAAATTCTTCAATTGTTAACTGCTATGTACTCATACTATCAATTATTGTATTTTCAGTGCAGTTCAGATAACCAGCAATATCATTTACACAACTAGGAGCAACACTAAATTATTGTCTTAGCAAATTTATTGCTCCCAAAGCGTTTATTTTGTGTGCAGACACTTTTCACTTCAGATTAATTTCTGTCATCATGTGCAGTGCCTGCAGCCTCAGCATGTCCACAATAAAGTTGTCGACATTATGGATTTCTGAGGTCTCTATACCCTGTCAACTGACACAAACATTCCTAATTTCACATCTTCCAATTTGTCCCACATAGCAACCCAATCATCATCATGACATTTGTTTCATAGTCTTCCGTCATGTTCCTAATAAAAAGTAAAATGAAATGAAAATAAAAGTTTTACTCTATACAGATGGCCAATAACAGCCAAATGTAACACAGTTAAGAATCTTATATTAAACATTATGTTCTCTTAGGGGAACAACGTAGTCCGCCTCCACATGGTTTTCCCTGGGTAACGCTAAATGGACTACAACACAGGCATGCTTCCCAAGACAAAAGAGTACTTCTCAGTGCTATTTTGGAATGCTGGAGGAATGAACCAAAGAATGGAAACTGGCCATGATTGTCTTGCGGAACACCTTTATAAAATACACAGCATACCTACACCCAAGTGCACTATCTGTAAGGAGCATGTCATCATAAACATACCTCATTTGGACAAATCCAAAGGTCTCAAAAGTGAGAACCTACTGGCTTTATGTTGGGAAGCCAGGGGGGAAATAATGCAAATCAACTAATCCCCAGTGCCATTAGTCAACAACAACATTATGTCCTCTTAAACAGTGACGATCTGAGTATCAGTTCCATCCCATTCTATGTAGTGAAGATAAAATTCATAGCATGTAGCAAAGTGATTCGACTTTCATCTATAATTTCAATGCCCTGTAAATACTATAGCTTAACATGCTTTTGATAAAACTGTTTTAGCTCTCTTATTACCCCTTGATTCATTGATTGAAACTTACTGGTTATGTCAGCAGGCAGAACAATAAGTTCTATATTCTTCAAATTCACTAAGAAAACATACCGAAAGTAAGCCTTTTGAAAGTGTAACTTTCACAGAAAGGCTCCATTCAATGCCTGATGGTTCAGACCAGAAAGGTTATCCAGGTAAAACACTCAAATTTTACTGTACTGAGCACGCTGAGTAAAGTCAATCAATTTTCCCACCTTTCTTTTTTATTTCAACTGAGCTTCTTTCAGAACATGTTTTTCTTCTTTTCAGCATCTTCAGATTGTGTGGCACGTCTTTGGAATGTAGAAACTGGTGCAATAGAACGAGAGTACAATGGACACCAAAAAGCTGTCACAGCTCTGGCGTTCCGCGATGAAATTGTGAGGGACTGAGCTCCACTTTGAGCCACATAAAAAATGGACAAAAGAAATTTAGTTTGATTCCAATAAGTGGGTATGTATCTTCTGCCATCATTAATCATGTTTTGTCTTTTTCCTGGTTTTCAAGAGAAGCTTTTAGTCTGAAGATTCAAACATTTGTTTGTAACAGCATTAGAAAGCTCATTAGCTATTAAACCAAAACTGGAGAGCAATGTTAGTAGATCAAATTTAAATAAATGAGAAAACCTCTAGAACTTTGAGCAATTATACTTAATTTGCATGCAGAAGTATGTACTTGAGAGAAGAAAAAAATGTACAAAGCTTTCTTTTTGTTTAGTTTAACATCCTTAAACCTGGTTGGGCATCATATTGGATGATGAAATCGGGTGATTACATTAGCCCAGGGTCTAAGAACTTAAAGTTGTTTGACATTTGTATTCTCAGATAAGGAAAAACCCTATTCAGGTAACTCACCCTAACCAATTCAAACTTGGGATCTTATGAATTTGAGGCTGCTTCGTGTACATCAGAGAAGCAGTATGCATGCTTGACAATACAATTCCTGAACATCTACATTTCAAATAAGTAAAGCAGAATATTACAAAAATCAATGATAGCCTTGTCATTATTATATGCAATGAAAGTAACAGTTCTCTCACTCTCTCACCTGCTTCCCCCAGGGGCCTACTTCGGTAGGTATGGGTTTGGTGCACCCGGGGTCCCGAGCCAACAGACTCCCTCGTGTGGGCTCCTCTTCGTGGTTGAGGGAGACGGTCAACAGGCCCACCCACGTGTAGGCCGTGCGTGGAGTCCCGTGGAGAAGGTTTTTAGATTCTTGTCTAGTTTAGAGTTTAGGATTTAGTGAACGAAATTTTTAGTAGGTTTTGATTGATGTTTTTTATGTACATGTATTTTTAATAGGTTTTGTTACACTTGTATAATTTTTAGAAAGTTCTATATCTGGCTCTTGCCATGACTAGTTTTTTAAAGGGTCGCCGTAGTTGAGCGCCCTTATATATATATATATATATATATATATATATATATATCATCATCATCATCCCCCTGCTTTTTAAGATAAAATTTATAAAAGATTACATAGTGGGTAAAAATTTGCTACTGATGTTCACTTTGAAGAAAATACGGTTCGTAATCTGGGAATGATTTTGTGTTATATTTTTAGAGACCATTTGTGTTCATTAAAATTATACTATGAATTGACTGGGATACACTGTACTCCACATACAATAAATTTTCTTTCAAAGTATTTCACCTCCACTTGAAGCCATTATCAAGAAATTGTTGACTGGCAATAATAAAAACTTCATTCACTAATGTACAATTTGCCCTACTTCATAATGCAGAACAAGGTTTGCTTCAGTTTTTAGCTGATTATGCTGGTAAAGCTCATGGTTTTGGTCTATAACAGTGTTTTGAGTGATGATTGGGCTAAGGTTAGTCCAAGGTTAGGCTATATATGGCTAGTGTGAAGAAATGATTAATTTCCATCAATTAACTTATATAATAAGAGTTAAATGATGAAGTACTTATGATAGTAAGTCTTCACAAACAGTGTTATCTCGGATACGAGAGCCCCTATTGGTTTACGGGAAACTGTATATGAGTCATTTGGAGAATTTAATGTCAAGACGGCACATTGGCCATGATAACTCAATGGGAAGAGCGACTGAATGGAAACCAGGAGATCTGTGGTTCAAATCCCGGCCATGGCATTGAAATTTTCATGTTGACTCTATCAAAAACAGGGCCACGCCGTGGCTCAGTGGTTAGACCGCTTGGCTCTCACCAAGGCGGCCCGGGTTCGATCCCAGGCGACCGCAAAGTGAGATTTGTGGTGGACAACACGGCGCTGGGGCAGGTTTTCTCCGGGACCTCCGGTTTCCCCCGCCATCTCATTCCACCGGTGCTCCATCTTCATCTCATGCATCATCAGTGTCATCGCCTGCGGTGCCGTATGTAGTAAAAGTGGACGTTAAACACTACACATTTCTATCAAAAACCTTAGCGTATATATGGCTAGTGTGAAGAAATGATTAATTTCCATCAATTAACTTTAATTAGAGTTTAATGATCAAGCCTGGGATTTAAGCACTTACGATAGTAAGTCACCACAAACTGTATATCTCGGATACGAGAGGCCCTAGTGGTTTACTGGGAAAATATACATGAGTCATTTGGAGAATTTAATGTCAGTACAGTATGTTGGCCATGGTAGCTCAATGGGTAAGAGCGACTGGACAGAAACCAGGAGATCCATGGTTCAAATCCCGGCCATGGCATTGAATTTTTCATGTTGACTCTATCTACCTGTTACTTATCTCATTACCTTCCTATTTGTGATTGTCACGATTACCTAAGCTTAATGTCATTATCAAAGCAGTTAAGATGTTTCTTTTCTATCACTTCAAAATGAAGTGTTCATGTGCTTGCAAGGAGAATATGCTGCTAAATATATTAAGGAATGGACTAGAACAGTAATATGAATAGTTATGTTTCATCAGTCGGGTATTATCAAATATTTGTTAGGTTCAAAGTATAAACTTGAAAGAAGCGTAGGGACAGTGAAGCACAAATTAGTACAAAATTGAATCGAGAATATATTGACACATTGCTTCACTCACACTGTTTATTCACAGGACATGTTTCAAGAGCTCTTGCTCCTATCCTCAGCTGATACTCGACTCTTTCAGCTATTGAGTCGAGTATCAGCTGAGGATAGGAGCAAGAGCTCTTGAAACATGTCCTGTGAATAAACAGTGTGAGTGAAGCAATATGTCAATATATTCTCGATTCAATTTTGTACTAATTTGTTAGGTTCTTTTAATCTCAAGGTTTGTTACTGCAGCTGCTGGCTTTATACTCTGTGATGCTAAACTCATGTTGCAGAAGTGAAGAAACATTTTTATTTCAACATATTTGATATTTTGAGATATACACAGTTGTCATAATAAGAGTTTAATAATTATGTTTCAAATTCAGGTTTTTCTTATTTTCTTTCCGGGAGTGTGTTAATCATCGTATATTTCTAATTTATATTACCATAATGCTTTATAATATATCATATTTTACATTATTTGCATCTTTACATTGGTAGCATCACCCTTTCTTAACTTTTTTTCATTTCCTCACACTATCCCTAGCAATGAAAGTCATTGTTTAACATTTGTTTTTCTTTTTTTAATGAATATGTATTTTCTGGCCGTGGCGATTGCAGTTCTACAGTAGTGGAAAGCAGGTGAACTAACAAGATGATGACATGAATACATCACAAAATGCTGTACAGCCTGAATTACGTTTAATAGCACGCCATATGGTATTCGTTTACTAGTGATGGAATTTAAAGGAATTAAAGTTGTAAGACTAGAAAGGATGTAAACCGCTTACAAATAAAATTGTTATGGACGAAAGGTCAAGTGCATAATTAGAAGAAAATATTAATAATATTACAGGGTTAAAAAAGAAATTTCTACACTGCAAAAATTACTGAACTTTAGGAAAAAAAGTGAAAATATTGGATATTTAGTTAAGAGGTATAAAAATAAAAGAAGTGTAGTGAGCCCTGATATAGTGGCTTGGAGAAAAGCATATCTTAAGAACACTCAGAAGGAATGAACTCGAGGAAAACAAGCCAGGAATATAGGAAAATAGCATTCTATTATTATACATGCTGACTGGTGGATGGGATTTATTCCAGGTGCTTGTCTAATTTATAATTCGAAATCCAAAATATCTGTCTACCTCAATAAAATGGACTATCAAAACAATTCAGAACGGTTACAAAACCAACAGATACCAAGATTACCACAAAGCCACAAAGGATCATTGATATCATTAACAATGCTTCACATCACAATAATGCCAATAATGCTCTCGACTAACAATTGAAAATGAGAAATACCGGAATGGCTGTGGAACATTTAACTATATTAACAACTGGTATTTTAAGTTCCTTTCTGCCTGGCTATTTTAACTAAAATGTCTTAACTTCCCAATTTAATTATAATCCTCATG
This sequence comes from Mantis religiosa, assembly GCA_030765055.1. Taxonomy (NCBI): domain Eukaryota; kingdom Metazoa; phylum Arthropoda; class Insecta; order Mantodea; family Mantidae; genus Mantis; species Mantis religiosa. Next base: position 102,619,845 of record CM060957.1, on the reverse strand, counting down.
GCAAATGTCAGTGAGCTGTTATTGTTCGAACTGGACTCTACAGGAAGGCAGGCAAGCCTTAGTGCATACAAGTGGCGCTCCGCAATGCAGGCCTGCACTTGCCTTGGTCGGTTTATATATATGTACATATTATATTTATAAAAACTTATTTCAAACAAACTATTGCAAAATAAATAATTTAATTAATTATGTTTTATGGTGTTATAATTGAACATAATTCTGTCTGTGCGTCACTTTAAGTCAACGCTGTTTACATTTTTATATATTTTAGCTTCTTGGTTCTCCTTCTCTGTTTTAAAACTTTATGTAATGTAATAATGGCACAGTATTTCTTTCCCAATGGTGTTATTTTTACATTTTTAGAATATTTTATATTTCTTTTGCCTTTTGTAATTATCTTGGGAAATTGTTTGCAGTTCATTCTGCAGGGATATCAAAAGAAAATATTTTTAAGCTTCTGGAATTAATGTGGTTGTGTCATTTAATAGCCATGTTCCTGTTGAGAAGGACTGCGTCTAACTGGTACTTTCTGCAAATGCAGAACTCTCTCTTTTGTGATTTGCTACAAAGAGTTGCAGCAGAGATCATCACTACAAGAAACGAGTACTACAAGAGTGAGCTGGACTTTGAGAATGAAGTGAGCTGTGATAGTATTGTTAGTGATGTTAATAGTTGTTACATAATACTATAATAATACTGTATAACTGCAACATTGCTTTACGTGAGGTTTGGAGAGCATGTACTAGAAATATATTTGGACAAGTGAAGATGTTTCTTTAGCACAGTTGCTATTTAACATGCTATTGCGGAGCTTGAAGATAAGAGTATATGAAGACCTTAAGCAGAACATAAAGGTTAGCCTTTCTTATCAGTTCTTATTGAAAATGCCGTGAGTAGAGAAAATGGTACATGTAAATCAGTCATAATGCTAAAAAGTTCTAACCCCATGTTTATGCAAGTTCTCATTGGAGGTGTTGACTGAAAAGTCATCTGCTCTTTAAAATTAATTACTGATATTGAAAGGTAGAAGGGTAGAGTCTTCATAGCTTTTGATAGAGCATTATTCAGTAATAGATTAAATGAAAGAGAATGATACTAAATGGATCAGGCATACACATTACTGGAGAGAGCATCATACAAACTGTATTATTTGTCATGCTATGTCACAAACTGCCATGCAATTATAAATTGTGCACCTACTAACGGACAATTGTGCTGTTGGTTAAGACAAAGTATTATACCTATAAAAATCACTACAAGAGAATGTAAAATATATTGTACAATAAATTATTTCTCAAATATGAATGTGTTGGCATTATTTTTTCCAATCCTATTGTTTCCAAAACATCTCTGTAGCACAGTGTTTTTGCACACTTATTGAATACTTCATTACGACAAATGTTCAAGAGATACTATAAATAAAATATTAGTTTCGGAGATTAATAATAAAATTTTCTTCCTTTTGAACTTTTTAAAGTAGAACTTATTTTTGGCTATGGAGGGGATTCGGCTAGGAGGTCCAAACTTGGTTTGTTGTACCTGTGTCCCAAGTGGGGCACCTCCAGTAGGAAGGATGAGGTGAGAGGAGACAGAGTTGCTGTTCCAAGGAGGCACGACAGTGCAGAGTTCAGGGTCCCTACACTTTAATAGTTCAAACTCCCCAGCAGGCCAGTACAACTGGCATCCTACCATACTGTGGTCCGGAATCAGCCCCACCAGACCTGGTCTGGAGACTGAAGACTGTCCTCTCGGAGGAGGAGATTGTTTATTACCAAGAGCATATCCTGCCAAGCAACTCCGAGACACTCGCTGACACGCTACACTGTAAGAGATCACCAGATGAGAGATGATGTGAAAAGGTAAATAATGGAGATGAAATGGAGGGGCAGGAAATGCAGGGGATGTAATTAACCTACCCAGCATTTGCCTGCTACACGGGAAAACGCCCAGAAAATCCTCTGGAAAAACCAATGGGTTAGGTGGGCTGGCCACTGGAATCAAACCCGGACCTCCTGAGTGCAGGTCACAGACAAAACTACCTAAACCATCCTGCTTGGTGAGTGGATGATAACACAAGTTTCACTCTCCATCATCAGCTATACCTGCACTGTTATCTGGAATAGGATTCCAGATTTTAGTGTCAGTTGTATATGGTTATCTAGTGGAGAACTTCTGAATGAAATCTCACAGCTTTAATATATTAGAGTTTCACTCTTTATAATAATTTCCAATAACTTAACATATGATTCATTACTTTATTTCATAGGGACTGTTAAATGGTGAAGTGGTGTAAGTTACTTATAATAATGAGAATTTATAAATACTAGTTTCACAGAACTACATGGCAGAGTGTGACTGTCAAAGTGTATCAAGTCTTTGTGTAGTCTCGGTTGCTCAGTAAGGGATACCAAAGCTGTATTACTAATTTGTTATAATAGTAAAACATATTTCTGTTCCTTTTGTATAGCATATCAGTAAAATTCTTGTTTAACCTGATGAATTGCAGTTGCATTACTTTTTTTACCCACTCATGTACAAACTATTCTTTATGTGTGTTTTGAGGAATTTAGTAATTGTGACGTCCAAATTAATTGAGAAAACTATTTGCAGTCAGTTTCTAACACTCTGTCACATTTTTATTGTTTGAGGAACTAGGTTTGGAAGCAATATAAAAACTGACTACAAATAGTTATTTCAAACTATGCTTCTTTTACAAACACTTATTCCTTTATGTACTTCATGTTAATGACCGTAGATATTTGTAGAAATGATTTTATCACATATTTCCTTGTAGTTACATTGGAAATATGGAACTACAGTAGGTTCAAGCGATAGTCAAATCTTTTAAGAACTGGTTGGTATGAGATGGATTTCAATTCTGCTTTCTTTTCATGACTGGAAAAAAATGAAACCTATTTGAGAAAAGTATAAGTATTTCAAAATTCAAACCAATAGCGAGAAATATCATGGAAATGATTAAATGATGTACATAAACTGAAACTGATAACGTGAAGCAATACAAATACTACAATAAAATGTAATAATTTGTTATAAACTTCACATCTCTTTTTAAGAAATTGTAAATTCTTCACAGTTCAGAGGACTAGTTTAGCAAATACTTCATTTGCATTATCAGAGTTGAAAAGAATTCGGCTGATGTAATTTTGTGAAACTAGTCCTGTGAACTGAAGAATTTACAATTTTTTAAAAAGATAGGTGAAGTTTGTAACAAATTATTATAGTTATTGTAATAAGTCCATAGTAAGCTTATTGGTTATTAACTATGGCCTCCCAATTATATTAGTCACTGAAAATGAAGAGAACCTCACTGGCTGCTTTCAGAGTATTCAAGATGTAATAATGTTTATCATGCCAGAGAGAGAGAAGGGGTAAAGAAAATCTTGCAGCTTTTTTAGGAAGAGAATTAACTAAAAATTATACTTCAAATTATTTAATATTTTTAAGAAAATAAACAAAATGTTGCATGTAAAAGGTAGTATGAAGGGGGAGAATTTGCTGAAAACATTTACCTTGCATATTGAAAAGAAGACCATCCAATGTGAAATTTATATTTATACAGCTTTTGTTTAATTTTGCCTCTGCAGGAATATGCAACTGCTCTCACACGTATTAAAGCACTTTATATATATAAACAACAACACCTGGTAAGCAACTTCATTTTTCTGTTTTAAAATTGTTGAACCCTCCAGGACCAGTTTCATTATGTTTTCATTACATCTTCAGCTGGATGAGGATGAGTACTGGCTGAGAATGTGATGAAAACATCACGACATTGGTCCCAGAGAATTTGACTATTTTAAAACAGATATGTAAGTGAAATTGGTTACCAAGTGTTATAGTTCATTTATAATACATGGATTGTTTCACTGTCAGTATCTTCAGTTTTTTTTTTTTTTTTTTTTTTTTTTTTTTTTTTTTTTTTTTTTACAAAATACAGATTTTTCTTTTTAAATTCAGGGAATTTAGTAATAGCAAGATTTAGATATCAAAATTAAATGTAGGGAAAGTAAAATGCATACACACTTCTATTATTTTGAAGTATATCTTGTTGTGATCTAGCAATAAATTTAAAATCTGAGACAGAATTGGATTTTTAAATCATATAATGGAATGTTCAAAGCTTTTTCCTGTCATTGATATTCACTTATATATTTTCTGATGCATAAAAACCAGAAGCTAATAACAGTGAAATAATCAAATATTTACAATAAAATATAATAATTTGCTATGAACTTTACTTATCTTCTTAAGAAATTGGTAATTTCTTCACAGAACTCAAGAAATTAGTTTCACATATATTCTTTGCATCATCCTTTTAATACATAATGCATCAAGGTTTGGAAGATTTGAAATATTAATAACAATATCCTTTTTTATTATTTTGCATAACTGGGCTTAGTATATATTGTTTCAAATATAAGTTATTTAATTCATTTTTTTAACTTTGCAGTTTTATTTTTAATGCTGAAATTAAGATTATCATATAATTTAGCCAAACTGAGTTAACCTTAAAACATTTATTAATTTAAGATTTTAAGCATATAGTTTAAGCTCTTAAAATGTAAATTTCTTTCAGCTTGAATGACGTTTTACTCTGCGCTTTTTGATGAACACTATTATTGAATTCAACAGTTTTCCTAATAAAAATAGCAGCTACTTTGTTTTAAACAATGAATAAAAATAAATGTTTTAAACACTGCAGAGAATATTTACAAATCTAGTCTCTTGAGTTCTGAGAAGAATTTACCAATCTCTTGAAAAGGTAAGTGAAGTTTGTAGCAAATTATTACATTCTATTGTAATACTTTCTGCTTTGTCATTCAACATTCTTTGGACATGCGTGAAAGGCTCACTAAAGTGTAGTGCTAAATGGATCATGTGATAAGTGCACTCCACAAGAAATATTTCTATTGGCTGCTTGCCATCAGCTGATACTTTGCACCTGCTATTATGTCGGCTGAAGGAAGCTTTCCTTTGAAGATTTGGTTTAAGGTTATTTCAGCAGTGTGTTGTTCTTGTGATGCATCTGACTTCGATTGATAACATACATCTTATACCTCACTGGGAATGGCTGCAAATCCCTACAAAAATACTGTTATGATAGGTGCTGATGATTATACATTGCTAGTAATTTAGTACAACCCTATAGGATAACTATAAACTGTAGTCAGACTCATTCTTGGACTTAAAACTGGGATTTCTAATGGATAATCTTAAAGTATATAGCCATATAGCAGTAAATTTTTGAACTTTTATTTGCCTACCATATATATTTTTTTTTTGGGGGGGGGGGGTGTTTGCTTTTACTACATGCGTCTATGCAGACAGTGACACTGAGATATATGAAATGAAGATGGAGCACGGTGAAAGGAGATGGTGGGGGAAAACAGAACCCTTGGAGGAAACCCGCCCCTGCACCACTTTGTCCATCACAAATCTCATCTGGGCACTGGGATTGAACACGGGCCACTTTGTTGAGAGTGGAGTAGTCTAACCACTGAGCCATGGTGGTTAAAAAATATTTTAGCTTTGTTGCAATATAATTCAGCAGCTTATGGCTTTCAAACTGACATCACGTCTCATAATTTGTAGACAACTTCAGCTACCAGTCAACATTTACACCTGAGCATCCCGTTTATGAGAATAATTTTTCTCTCTTAATTTTTCACTCTTCTCTATCAGGCAGTTAGAAAAGGTATTGCATTGCTTTCAAGAATTCAACACGTAGATTTCACTGGAAATGTATGTTTTGAGGTATTCTGAAGACAAATACAGAAACAGTTTTAGGAAAAGGTCAGCACGTGTGTAGGTGCATGCATTCAAGTGAATGGACAGCATAACTCAAAAACATAAAGTGGCTTAAGCATCAAACTGAAATATATAAGTTCAGTATTTTCTAAGGATGCAACACAAATGTTTTCGAGAAAGTCTCCTACCACATGCTACTCTTTACATGTTTAAGATATTTTCATGACAAATGAAATATATATTTTGAATTTTCTGAGAATGTCCTTGTAATACTTCTTCACCCTAAAGGATATTTGCATAACTGGTAAACTGAAAGAGACAAAATCGTACTACATAAGTGTAGAGCCTTTAAAACATACAGTTTATGTCTCTCTCTCTCTCTCTCTCTCTCTCTCTCTCTCTCTCTCTCTCTCTCTCTCTCTCTCTCTCTCTCTCTCTCTCTCTCTCTCTCGCTTTTTGAAGTAGAATGGACCATTTTGGAGATATTCCTTTTTATTTGTTTGAATTTTCCAATACTTATAATTTTCTCAAGAGTATAATTACTATACATTTTTTATCTCTTGACCATGTAAACAGAATAAAATTTCAAAGGCATTTTATGATGACCAGCTCTTGAGAGATGTTACTATCACTTAAAGTCCACTGTAGTTCCATATTCCCTTAGATGTACAAGAAAATTAGCAATAAGATAACTTCATCTTGAATAACATGAGGTAGATAGAGGTATAAATGTTTTTAAGCAGGGTTTATACAAGGATAGAGAAAGTCACAGGAGTGCAACACATGAGAATATTGTAACGCGAGCGCTGGAACACCCTGTGAAGCAGCTGAAAGCGGGAGACAGGGAAGGTTCGGTTAGCCACGCCCTCGCCTCGTTTGTCCTATAGTGGTGACAGGCTGTGGTCAGGGGAAAAACATGACTGTGTCGTCTGTTTCTCTACACCTGTTTCTCGAAATTACGGAATCTGGAACATTCCCCTGGTCACTAGAAACCGGCGATATTCCTATATAAAGAGGGTTACAGACGGACAGAGTTGAGTTGGTCGGTCAGTTAGTGAGACAGTCGCAGTTCTTGGTGTAAGAGTTAGTCAGTGACGTGTTAATGAACGAGAAGATTGTGCAACGGAAGACTGTACGTGACTGTGAATGTGTACCGGAGCTTACGTAACCGCGAGTACAAGGAAATTGTAACGGACGAACTGGTGAATTGTAATTGTGTGCAGCAAGTAATTCTGTGTAATTGGCAAGAGTTTAACTGTAAGTCGGTGGAAATAAAGAACATTGTTGAGTGGTGTAATTGGACTTTTTATTCCACGAACCCACAAAGTCACACTGGTGTCAGGAAGCGGGAAGATAACATCACCGAACATTACAACCATGGACGCGGCATTGGAAAATTTTTTGGAGAAGATGATGGAAATAAAGGCCGAACTAATCTCGGAAATGAAGACGGCAAATGAAAACCTCGCTGCAAAAATAGAAGCGGCAAACAACAACCTCACCGCCAAGTTGAAACAAATGAAGACGGCCAACGACAACATCACCGAGAAGAGGGAAGAAATGAAGGCCGAATCAACAGCGAAGACGGAAACTGCTAACAACAACTTGGCCACGACAATGACCGCAAAGATGGCCGAACTGACAACGGAGATGAGGGAGGCGAACGAGGTCCTCGCCGCCAAGTTTGAGGAACGGTTGGCCGGCGTGAGGGATGACGTCACGAATCTGGGCAAGCGGATGGGTCAAGTAGACGACCGCCTTAATGATTTAGAGGAAAAGGCCGACAACATCGCAAAACCCCTCACCCGCCTGACGGAGGAACACCGGCCTTACGTGTGGACGGAGGACGCCGAAGACGCTTTCCAGCACCCGAAGGAGACCCTGTGCAGTGCTCCAATTTTGGGTTTCCCACAACCGGGTGGCGCCTTCATTGTGGACACCGACGCTAGCGACCATTACATTGGAGGTGTCCTACCGCAGATCCAGGACGGCCATGAGCGCACAAGAGTGGAGGAGAAGGAGCGTGCCGCAGCAGTCCGGGTAGTCACGGCAGTGCCTGCGGATGGCTGGGATAGCGCAGGCCTGAGGAGGGAGCAGCTGGCGGACGCAGACTTGGGGCCACTCTTGAGGGAAGTGGAGGCAGGGACGAGGCCAACCTGGGAGGACATCGCACCTAGGAGCGCCACCTACAAGTCGTACTGGGCCCAATGGGACTCGTTGAAGACCAGAGTGGGCGTGCTGTTCCGGGTATGGGAGTCACCCGATGGGAAGGCGCAGAGAGGACAGTTGGTACTTCCCCGGAGTAAGGTCCCGGAAGTCTTGGAGGAAGTGCACGCCGGTACTTCAGGAGGACACCTGGGAGCGAACCGTATGATTCACAAACTACGGCAGCGCTACTTCTGGCTGAGACTCCGAGCAGATGCTGGTGGTACACCTGGACCGCCTCGCACGCTACGATGGGGCTGTTCGGGGCGAACAGCTTTGAGGAGGGAGCAGTGTAACGCGAGCGCTGGAACACCCTGTGAAGCAGCTGAAAGCGGGAGACAGGGAAGGTTCGGTTAGCCACGCCCTCGCCTCGTTTGTCCTATAGTGGTGACAGGCTGTGGTCAGGGGAAAAACATGACTGTGTCGTCTGTTTCTCTACGCCTGTTTCTCGAAATTACGGAATCTGGAACATTCCCCTGGTCACTAGAAACCGGCGATATTCCTATATAAAGAGGGTTACAGACGGACAGAGTTGAGTTGGTCGGTCAGTTAGTTAGTGAGACAGTCGCAGTTCTTGGTGTAAGAGTTAGTCAGTGACGTGTTAATGAACGAGAAGATTGTGCAACGGAAGACTGTACGTGACTGTGAATGTGTACCGGAGCTTACGTAACCGCGAGTACAAGGAAATTGTAACGGACGAACTGGTGAATTGTAATTGTGTGCAGCAAGTAATTCTGTGTAATTGGCAAGAGTTTAACTGTAAGTCGGTGGAAATAAAGAACATTGTTGAGTGGTGTAATTGGACTTTTTATTCCACGAACCCACAAAGTCACAATATTTTTTCTTTCATACAGAAAAGAAGTAATGTAGTGGAGAGAGAGTTCGATAAGTAAAAAGTGGCAAGAACAGGATAAAAAAACTATGGTCAGTTGAGAGTAAAGCAATTTATTGCACTTTATAGAGAGCAGGCAGCATCAACTCACAGAAATACGGCCAGTGGTTAAGATCAGCCTATCTGTGCTACCAAGTGGGCATTGTGTTAACAGCAGCAGTGGATGCTCATAACTTAGTGTGCAGTGGCAGCTTATCAAGTACAGAAATGGAAATGTTCCAAGGTTCTGATATTACAAATCTTACAATTATTCCACCACTGGCTGTCTTTCTACCTCTGTTTGACCTTCATTTATATCCGCTTCAACATGCTCAGGCATTGGCGAAAAGGGTATGACGTAACATTGATTTGAGTTGAAGCTGTCTGATTTAGAGTATGAATAACTTAATGTAATGTGATTAAATTAGATATGTCTTTGAAAAAATATGGTTAGTAACAAGCCATCACATTTTTGTACTTGCCACTGAAATAAAATAGTACAGTGCCTCATTTTTCACTGGTAAAGGTTTATGGCTAACATGATCCCCAGTCCTTATGATATGCGATTTTTATTTATGGGAGTATCGGAACAACCCGCACATGTTGGAAGAACTGAATGACAATATTAGAAGAGAATTACTGCAATTTCAGAAGATGGATTAATGTGTGTCAACAGAAATTCTCTTCGAAGGTGTGAGACATGCATGGCAGCACAAGGACATTATGTCCAACACCTTCTGTGACAAAGGTGTGATTATTATAATTTTAATTAGCACAATAAACCTAAGTGTGACAATTTAAATATTCAATGTGGCACCAGTATGCCTACTGCGGCAGCAGCATACCTTCTACTGCAGCACTAACTGCCCGCCAACCACCAATAAAAAATAAGACACTGTACTTCCACCCACTGTGGTGATGGAATGATTTCTGAGAATTGAACTATAGAAGCCAGAATGCTGACTACTAAATCTCAGAGGCAGTCTAGTCTTAATGTTATTTAGGTTCATAGAATCTTTAAATATAAAAGAAAAATCAGGATTGGTGAGTGTAAAATAAAACATTTAGAAATGTTAACTATTCTCATTTTTTTATTTCTTTATTATTACTTATAAAAATTAAAACAACAAACATAGCAATAAATGGTATCTATTTCATGCATGTTTTTGTAAATGAAAGACAGCCCGTGTATAACATTGGACCAGTTTTGTTCTTACGGCTTTTTCAAACTATCCATTAATATTCTGTTAATCTAGAGCAGCGGAAGGCTCCAGATCCTAGCTGTGTTAGTTGCAGTATAGCAAACTCAGTAGAAAATATATAAAAAGGTCCAACATTTGTACAAAAAATAACTTAGCCTTTCTCAAATATATTTTACAAATTGTGTCTCTACAAACAAGGTACACAAACAACACGAAGTCTACCACTTTCCTACAGAGAACAAGGGGAGAGTGATCTTTAACAGTTGTATTCTCACAGCATTTCTTTAAAAACAAAGTGGTAATACCAATGGCAAAAGCTGCCTACTGAGATGTACAGGTGGTGTATCTTGCTGTTATAACAACAATCTTGCAAACTCTGGAACAGAAACATAATTTAAGATATAAAAGCAAATAAGGATATAAATTTAAAAGAAAATTTCATAAACTGTTCATTATTCTTATGCAATAAAACTCCAATCATCCAAATGTCAAATGTTTAAATTACCAGTCACACAGATAACATTTTTTGTAATGTTTAGTATATTTTTATCAAGTGAAAGAAAATACGAGATCACAAAGTTTGTAGAACATACTCATGACCTTGCAGGAAACTGAACAGTAAAACTAATGAGACTTACGAGGGATACCTTTGACCTTGAATGCTCGAAACTGCACAAAAACATGCTTAGAATAACGAATTACTGTAAAACAACAGTGGTCTATATCATTTCCAACATAGTCACTGTCGGTTGTATAGTATATATGTGTTTTCCACTGTTACAAGTACTTTAAGCAGAGGGTTTTTAGCATGTTGATTGAAAGTGTAATTATCTCTACCCTAATGTCTTTGAATTATGCATAATTTGCCTCCTATGGTATTGATATCTTGTTACTTCATTTCTATTGAATGTTACTGAGGCAGAATGCAACATTTTGCATGGAAATGAAACAGACCACTATTTTGTTAGTGTTTAATTGTTATTCTAAGCATGAGTGTTTCTCAGTGTATTCTGAGTATTTTAGGGTAGAGTTATCTCTTGTTAGTGCAAGTGTTTTGTTTTCTGTGTGACTTGCTACACCTAAGAGGGGCTTCAGAAACAATCTATTTTATTTTTTTATTGATGTGCTTAATTAATAATGCTATTTCAAAGTATACACAAAGTTTTCTCATGTAATGCAGCATGAAGAATTTTTTGTGTGGTTTCATTGTATTTTTTAAAAAATGTTTGTACTCAAATTTTATGCATGGAAAAAGCTAGAAACAGTGATCTGTTAAGATGTAATTTAGTTAAAATGAGTCAGTACCAGTAACACTAAAGTAAAATACAAACCAATGGACAAATCTGCAGTGTCACACCATTTCTGAACGGCCAATCATAACATCAAACCGAACATTACACTAATAAAACCTACCAGTCATGCAGCAGAATTGACACACAGATGAAGATCTTCATGTAATAGATTAAACGATCCTGTACCACAGAACAAAAGAGCTAGAATTTACAAAATCAATTGCTCCGATTGTAATAAAAAATATATAAGAAAAACAAAAAGAAATCTGAAAACTGGATTAAGGAACATATGAAATGCTTAAAATACAAATAGATGGACAAATCTGCAGTTACACACCATTTGTGGACAACCAACCATAACATCAAACCACAAATTACACTAATCAAACCGACCAATCATGCAATAGAATTGGACAAATGGGAGATCTTCATTTTGAAACACAAGTGACATTTAATGAATTTTGGTTTACCCCCCCTCCCACCAAGTACTCTCTGGAAGTACATTTCACTGCCATATGATGCTGCCATGATAAATGACCACCACAACAGAAAGGGTTCAGTCGGACACATTCTGAAGATGGGAACACATGATCCCAAAACATGTAACAGAGTAAAAAAAAAATTGTTAGTGTTACTAGTACCTATTCATCTTAAGTGAATTACATCTGTTCATAACTATTTTTTAATTTGACTACAGCTGGTTTTTAATAACACAGTAAGCTGTTGCTAAATTGATTTTTATCTTTCTTTCTTTTTTTTTTCAGAAAGAAGATGTAATCATACAGCGAGTGTAATACAATTCTTTGGAAACTACAATGTATAAATATATACATGACACATTTATTGGGGTTGTGGTCCAACGATAATTCTTATCATATTGGTTAACACAGTTAAATGTTTATTCATTCACACAAACAGTAGGTATTGTATCACAAGGACAGACCTTATCCTCCATTAAAATATTGTTAGGACTTGATAAATTTAGAAGTAGATGACTCATATATTATTTTGTATTATATTGGTTCTTTTCAGGAATGTTAATGCATTTTTTCTGCATGATTACATGATATTTATATCTACTATACTTGTCATACATTGAATGTACCTATATGAACACATTATTTAAGTAATTTTAATGTAACATACATTTATGGTGGTTACAAAGATCATGACGGCCAACAGAATATGTTTTGTTTTCCAGTTATAAATTATACTAACCTTCATAGTTAATTTTTCCATCTCTGTCGATATCAGCCATTGCCAACATTTCATTCAGTTGAACATCAGTTACAGTCTCACCAATCATATCCATAGCAGATTTTAGCTCATCCTAAAACATAAATATCCATCTATATTAATAAATTATTTACACCTTTGAAAAAATTATTATTATAATTATTATTATTATTATTATTATTATTATTATTATTATTATTATTATTATTATTATTATTATTATTATTATTATTATTATTATTATTATTATTATTATTATTATTATTATTATTATTGTTGTTGTTGTTGTTGTTGTTGTTGTTGTTGTTGTTGTTGTTGTTGTTGTTATTATTATTATTATTATTATTATTATTATTATTATTATTATTATTATTATTATTATTATTATTATTATTATTATTACTATTACTATTACAATTACTATTATTATTATTATTATTATTATTATTATTATTATTATTATTATTATTATTATTATTATTATTATTATTATTATTATTATTATTATTATTATTATTATTATTATTATTATTATTATTATTATTATTATTATTATTATTATTATTATTATTATTATTATTATTATTATTATTATTATCATTATTATTAATAATTATTGTTCTTGTTACACTTTCTTATAGCTACAAAGGGAATAGAGGAAACCAAATTGTTAGTCATATGTTTAAAAATAATCCAAACTGATAATAATGGTTATCTAGGAAACGAGTATAATTGACTGATTTATGTAATTATGCTTATAGGTTTTTTATACCTATTCTAAACATCTTAATACACTTTCTGAAAGATTCCCGTAAGGGGATTGCATATGTCAATACTGAACACATATGCCAAAATATGCAGCATTTGGAACATCAATGTTACTTTTTCTGGTAATGTATTTTTATGTCATAATTTTTCTTCCGCAGTAACTAGGCATTAAGTTGGAAAGTGAATCACATATGTTTCTTATTGCTGTTACCACATAAGATGTTGTGACAGGATATGAATATAATAGGAATCAGTTTGTGCCTTTTTATGTTACTTGTCATCACTTCTATTCATCTTATTTCCGTATATATGAACAGTATGCCATTCTAATGGTACTCTTCTTTCATTCCTTATTTATTAAATATTTTTAAACTTAATATTTATAAATGCAACTAATTTTTGTTAGAATTATTTAACTCTTTATTTTATTTATATATTGAAGTAGGTTTCTATATCAATATAGTTTTTCAACAACTTTACACCAGGCTGCCCGGTATAAAGGTATAAAGGCTCAGGCCAACTGGAGGGGGCAGAGGATTGCCTAAAAAGTTCTGGATACTAGCCTGCTGAGCTACTATAATAGCTAGGTGTGCTAGATCACCAGGCAGCCCCACCGAGGTTGTTCGGTAGTCTTCATGTGGGGATGACACGCATAAGTGGCCTATCCACTTCCACCCCTTAATTGGGGGGGGGGGACTGGTTAAAGTCATAAGGTATTGCCCTAATGGAAATAACCATGACACGATATACTGTCTCCCGGTATTAGAAAGGGCATCACAACTCCTGTAGACCCTTGCATTGATCTGAACCACTGGTATAAAATTACATAAAATTGCAAAAAAATTTTAAGCATTATGTTTTAATGCTACAGTTTTTTTAAAAAAAATAATTTACTCTTCAGCAGAAAAGGGCATTGGTATGACAAATGATAGATCTGCATTTTCAAATTTTTCCTTATAGCTGGAACTCAAAATTTTGAAATGTGATTAACCTTTCCATTGTAAATAAACATTGACTCCTGGCTAATGCTGTCCATTTGCATCCCAATAGTATGATGTTAATGTAAGTAAATAGTTCAGTTATTGATAGGTGTCATTTTTTATTTAAATGATATTTGTTAAAGTGATGTAGGAAAACACAAAAATTAGGAGGATTTGTGTTCTAACAGGTTAGAACTGCACACTTTACTTGTGGTTGTAGTTTTGGAATAGTGGTACAATTGCCTCTAGCAAGGAAGTACTATTAATAACATTTATAGAACATTTGTAGAAACATTTTTTTATATGTCTTTGTGCTTACTGTCTTAAGTATTTTTAAAAATATTAAGACTTGACCACATGTACTTACTAATAACTTTTATTATTATTATTATTATTATTATTATTATTATTATTATTATTATTATTATTATTATTATTATTATTATTATTATTATTATTATTATTATTATTATTATTATTATTATTATTATTATTAATATTATTATTATTATTATTATTATTATTATTATTATTATTATTATTATTATTATTATTATTATTATTATTATTATTGTTATTGTTATTGTTATTGTTATTGTTATTGTTATTGTTATTGTTATTATTATTATTATTATTATTATTATTATTATTATTATTATTATTATTATTATTATTATTATTATTATTATTAATTTTTTTTTAAGTAATTTACATCCTCTAATGTAAGTCATATCGGATGATGAATGGAATGGCTAAGGGTCCATGGAGCAATTCAAACTTATAGCTATTTCAAAATACTTGAAAAAAATACTTGAGTATTGCAGTACCTTGGTGATATATCCATTTGAATCCCTATCAAACACTCGAAACGCTGCTATGAGATCCTTTGTGATGTCATCAGGGTCATCACTGCTAGTGTCTTGAGTAAGAGCTTGGATGCGGCTTACCCACTGCAGAAATTCTGTCTCATTTATTAGTCCATTGCCTGCAATAGTATTAAAAATAATTCATCATGAGTTTTTTTCTTTATGTGCAAATAATATATATTATTATAGAAAATATTACTAAATTAGATCAACAAACTATGGGATCTATATGTAACTTTCTTTGAAGCACCTCTTATTAAGGCATCTCTGAGCTGTGATGCTTCATTTCAGTGCAAGTGGATACATTGCAGTACATGCACTGTGTTGAATGTACTTTTTTTTTTGTAATTTACGTCCTTTAACTTTTTAAGTCATATTGGACGATGAATGGAATGGGTGAAATGCTCAAATGGGCCCAGGGTCCATGGAGCTTAGGGTTACCTGACATTCGTCTTTTAGGATAAGGGAAACCCCGGGAAAAACCGTATCCAGGTAACTCACCGTGACCAAGATTCGAACTCGGGACCTTTGAACGTGAGACAAATGTGCTACCATCTATGCTACCAAGGTGGGCGTACTTGTTTTAATTGATATTTCTACATAAAAAGACAGGTTGAATTATTGTATATTTCAGAAATAATTAGAATTTTCTGAAAATCTCTGCCATCTCTTGGAATAGTAATAATAATGTGGGGATTGGAGAGTGCTTCTAAATTGCAACCTAAGAACTTTAAGTGCTACTCCTACTTCCTACTCCAGCAAACTGAACACTGAACTGAACACGTGGGCTTAAAACCTCCATGGTTTTGGGTGGCATTGAACCGCAGAGTATTCCCAGCAGCTGCCAATGCTCTGTCATATTGTACCACAGCTGGGGCCAGATGTGTATATACATGACTCATGGATCTTTTCCTAAGATTTCCTCTTTGAACACTTTTAATGTCCCAGAGCATACATTTTTGTAAAATCATAATATGAAACAAGTATAACACTTCCGCCCCAGGTGACAGGCAAGTGCTGTGAGTGCATGCTCTATTCTCCTGCTGTTTGTGCAATTAGAAAAGGTTGAAATGTAATATTTTTAACTTCAGTTTTTATTAGCATTGTTATGTATCCTTTCCTGTGAAGTGCCTACAACTACCATAATTTATTATGATGTGCACATAACAGAATTAGTGACTATAATAGAAAATACAACATAAGATACACCTTAAAATTGGGTAGTTTAGAAGAAAAATTTATTTTTTGACAAAAAATATCAAGCATCAATCTTTAATTTTGGAACAATGAAATAAACTGAAATTCACAGAATACCCACCTGAATGGCTAGCTTCATTGAGAAGGTCATGGATGAGTTCATCTCTCACTTGGATGCCAAGATTCTGTAGCATAAACTGAAGCTCACTCGCTGTCACTCGGCCATCTCTATTCCTGTCCAACAACCCAAATG
The DNA here is from genome assembly GCA_030765055.1 of Mantis religiosa. Classification (NCBI taxonomy): domain Eukaryota; kingdom Metazoa; phylum Arthropoda; class Insecta; order Mantodea; family Mantidae; genus Mantis; species Mantis religiosa. Next base: position 102,603,206 of record CM060957.1, on the reverse strand, counting down.
CTGTCCGCAGATCTGAAACAAGAGACAAATAATCGGTTCTTTTCTTTCTCCTTGTTCTTAGTTTCAGCCTTAATCTAGCAATGCTAACTTAATTTATGGCTTTTAGGGGTTTAAAACAACCTTGAACCAGATTACTATGCCACCAATATACGTCTTAACTTGGAAATGTATTAATGTTTCAAATAGCCATTTACTCTTTGACTATTTGCATTAGAACTGCCAATATTGTCCTAATTTCATTCAGTTTAATTTTTACTGTATTTAGCAAATATTGTTCCTTTAAAAAGCCTAAACAATATAATGTTCTACAACGTTAAGTCATATGGGCGATGAATAAAATTGGTGAAATGATGCTCAAATGAGTTCAGGTTCTGTACAAGCTTAGAGTTACCAGACATTCATCTTTCAAGAGAAAATCCCGGGAAAAACTTACTGCTCTGACCGAGATTCGAATCTATGCTACAGAAGTTGGCTCCGAGCACTATTGTTTGTAGGTATAAAACAGTCGTAGTGGTTGGAACATGGTCTTTAGATTCTTATGTTAGCAAAAGTACCCCGCCATACATTCGAGTCCCTCCTGAAAGGAAGTTGTTCGGATTGGGTTGGACTCAGAAGGACACTGGTTGCTGATGCTAATTAGAGAGATTGGATTCTGTCAAGCGAGGTTGTCAGACGTCCCGATATTCTCTGGTATTAACTATGAGAGCTGGTAGCTAACTTGTTAGAATGTTGGCGGCCCGACCGAGCTTATGGATAAGTTTCCCTATGGGGTTGACGCCTGAAAAAGGTGTACCCACATCCATTCTTTTTTAAGCAAAAGAGGAATTTTTAGAACTCTAACGGAAAGCTCTGAGGAAAAAAGAGGCATTCGGTCGCAGTCTTTCCCTGAATGAACAGGGGAAGCCCATGTATAGAAGTGGTGCTCATTTCAGCATCGTGATGTACTTTAGAAGCTACAACTAAAGCAGCGGGTCACAAAAACCAACATTCCGGCTGGGGAAGTATGATTCCAACCACATCATCTTCATCAACACCAATTTGGTATTGTCTCCATGGTCACCTGCGCCCATACGCCTATAGGCATCACGTCGATAGCCGGGTTGAAAGATCCAGGCGAGGTCCACGTCACGAGGTTGTGACGATAATAATCATGATCATCATCGGTAGCGAATATTTGGCACCCTCAAAGGGAAACAATTCTTTAGTATCAGCTAAATAGAACTATTTTACGCTGCCAGTTTCAAGTGGAATCTTCTATTAAATAATAATTTAAAGTAGATTTATTTAATCAGAATGACAGTGGCAGATGAATAGAAAATTGAAACCTTTTCTAATGAAACTTTTGATTTATGAGACTAAAGAAACAATTCGATTAGCACTCAAGTGAAAGAATCAATAAAATCTTGAGCGTAAGTGGGGAATAAGCATTCCAGACTATAATTATGAGCAAATCCTCATAATTTGAATTTATTAGCCATTTTTGTGAGACACGAGGGACGTGCAATATTGAATTACATTTTTCCGACCATACAGCTCCTGATGAAAGTACAGGGCAGTTCTTTTGCTCGCTATTATATGGGCAGCACCATAGACGATGATCAAGTCGAGGATCGTTGGCAGAGTTTGTGCACCATTAACCATCACAGAATTGGCGGAAGGCAGAACAAAATCAATAAAGAAAAAGACACAACGGAAGAGGGAGCCAGTTCCTGGTGGAGAATAACAGTGGCATTTCTGGGATAGTTTTGTTAAAGCCATTACCTTCCAACTTTGCTTCATCTTACTATAGCTTTTACGAAGCGTACGAAGAAAGATTTTAGTGGAGTTCATATTTTGGTCGGGGTTGAACACCTGGAAACTATTGCTCCATAATGGGTGCAACACACTCTGAAAAAGCTAAGTTTCTAAGTCATATATGGGGTATTCTAGGGTTATATCCAGAAGAGGCACCGTTATATCAGGCAGTAAATTATTCAGTGGGGGAAATAAAAGTGTAAACGTAGCAAGCCTTCGACACCATTCAAGAATAATGTGGCCAAGAAAAGCGGAAGTACTAGCCACACAGATACAGTACCTGCGCCGGTGTCTTTCCTTAAAGAAAAAGTTACTAATCAATACTTTATTGCTGTTATTACTATATTCATACTTCAAGAAAACGTGTATTTAGTTCCAAATTAACTTGCTCATACCATAAATGCTCTCTCTTGGCTGTATACAACTCTTAAACAATCAGTTTCAAGACGACATTTCAGATTTAGTTGAAATGAAGCAAACTTAAAACCAATTTAGACGGAAAACTTCCAAAATGTGTGTTTTCAGGTGAACAATTGCGGGCATTGGTTTGACAATTATTAGCTTTTTTGTTTAATTTACTCCTCCAACGTTAAGTCATATCGGACGATGAATGAAATGGTGTTCAAATGAGACCAGGTTCGGCAGAGTTTAGAGTTACCCGACATTCATCTTTCAGGATAAGGGAAACTCCCGGAAGAAAAAAAAAAAAAAAAAAAAAAAAAAAAAAAAAAAAAAAACCTTATCCAAGTAACTCATCCTGACCGAGATTCGAACTCCGGATCTTTTGAACGTGAGGCAGACACGCTACCGAGGCGGACAATTCATTATTTAAATTCTTATTAATTTAAGCTCTTGAGGAGGCCATGAACCATGTTATTGCTTTTAATTTGGCTTAGGTCACATCGGACGGTAAATGAATGAAACGATTCTCAAATGAGTCTGTATCGATAAAGCTTAGAACTCATGAGATTCCGGGGGAGGGAACGATGGCATAGAAAAAGCTTACTCAGGTAATTAATCATTACCGAGACATGAATTCTTGAATCTGTGGCCAGATACCGGAGGTGAATTTAACATTAAGGTTTAAGGAAGTAAAATATAACCAAAATCGAAATCTGATTTATAGCACTTTATACTGTCGGTCCTTTAGATTGATGTATAAACACGGTTATTGGATTCTTAGAATTGAATAATGAATAATGATTTATTGTCATTAAGCTTATTACAGCAATAGACAAAGTCAAAAATAGAGTACAAATTAATACAGTTATAATACAGTGAAGATGAAAAAAAATCAATAAAATACTTATATTAGATATACAAATATAGAGACTTAAAATAAAATGAGGAAATAAGAATACTTCATGACATAAGCCAAAGTTTAACTACACCTGTTTAAGTATTCCTGTATTGAATAATAAGGTTTGGAAACTAACCATTCATATAATTTGCATTTAAATGTATTACCTGATAATTCAGTTAATTCTAAAGGTAATTGACTATATAGTTTAATGCCCAATACTTCAAAGCTGTTAGAGGTTTTAGTTAATCTATGATATGGTATATTGAGTTTATAATTAAACCTAGTATTATAATTATGAATATCCTGCCTGAATAGCTGGTCGGTTAAGTTACTTTTTACATAGATGAGAGTATTATAAATATATACATTTATCACAGTCATAATTCTTAATTTTATAAATAGAGGTTTACAATGTGCAAATTTATCTGAATTTGAGATGGTACGAATTTTTTTTTTTTGTAATATTAGGATAGTAGAAATATGACTGCTGCTTCCCCAGAGTAAAATGCCATATGAGATTATACTGTGGAAGAATGCAAAATAGGCTGTTCTTAAATATGAATCAGGTACATGACTTTTCAAATTTCTGATTAAATATATAACTCTGGACAGCTTCGCTGTAATATAGTTGATATGGGGTTGCCATGTCAGCCTATTGTCCACAACCACACCTAAAAATTTTACATTCCTTGAACAATTTTCATAAGAAGTCTCACGCAAACTAAATGTAAGTTGTTCAGTTTTGTTCTCATTTAGCAGGAAACCATTGGCTCTAAACCAAGTATTTGCATACCTTAGAGTATCTTCTGTTAGCAAGTTAAGGCTTTGATAATCGGTACTGGTATTCAAAAACGTGGTATCATCAGCATACAGTACAGTATGGGACTTTAAGAAAGAAGGTAAATCGTTAACCATTACTAAAAATAATAGTGGCCCAAGTATTGAGCCCTGTGGAACACTACATTTTAGCTCCACCATATTAGATTTCTCACCTCCTATACATACAACTTGCTTACGATTTGATAAGTATGATTCAAACAGTTTTATTGCAATGCCATTAACACCATACAAATTTAATTTGGATAATAAATCAGCATGTTTTACACAATCAAAAGCTTTGCTCAGATCACAAAAGGTGCACTATTCTGTTGAAAATGCAATATAAACAACTGAAGTATGTTGGGAAACGACGAATCGGTTATGTTGGTGCACATGCAATAATAGAAGAAACAAGTGAAGCTGCCAAACAAGCAACGTCCAATGTCAACAAATGGTACGCTAGTGTTTATTGAGGTGCATTGGTAAAGTTGATACATACCACACAATTTATTCGCGGAGCGTGATGGAATGTTAGAAACTTATTACACAAAGCATTCTTTTCATAATCAACATATTATTTACTTTTAGATTATATAAGACTGCAAAGAGAAGGAAACTACGTGATAATGACCTAAAAATGTCCAAATAACTTGTGTTAGGTACATGAAAAGAGATAGGAATATCCAAGTCAGGACGAAAGGAAATTAGTTTGAACTATTGCGGGACTTGCAATCGCGTCACTTATAACAAACCACCCGCAATCAGCTTTAGAGACATGTATAGTCACCAGACCGTTTTACCTATCGTCAGTGACCCTTGAGTGCTGTTTACGTTCTTTGTACTGATAATAAATAGTTCGAGAGTAAGCTAACTTGCCAATTGCTTAAGAATTCCTATGCCCACCAATATATAGTATATATAGCTACTAAGTGTGTGTGTATATGTATATATATATAATATACTTTACACGCAAGAATTGAAATATAATCAATTGACAACGTCTTGTTTGAAATCCACATAAAATTAAGAGTAGTTTGTAGGGGTGTTTCTTTTAAAAAACGAATTTTTATGATGGTTTCCTAAAACATTCACAACATACATGCTGTAAATGCCCCCAAAATGTTAAGTTATGCGCGCGTTTAAGATTTTGTAATTCATCTTTACTGTTTGTGGAAACTTATTAAAGGTAGCAATTCCTAAGTTTTATACTAATTATTTAGTTCTCGCAATATGCTGCATAGCCTCCCAACAATGACCAAAGCTATATTTGCATGGTTTTAATGCAGTTAATATACGTACATTATCACGAAAAAAAAAAATCTGGCAGATTTAGGTCACTGTGAGGAATCCACAAAAGAACATGTCATTTCCTATTGAACATAGTTTCTAGTGAAGAATTAAGAGGCACAAAGTCTGTCTTTCTGATCGGCTTTTTTCCTTAAATAACGTCCATTGTGTTTTCTTATATACTGCTTAACTCTATTGATAGCAGAATTCGCAGTTCTGTTCACATTATTTTGTTAAATGCGGAGTTCTCTTTCTTTCAATTATGCCTCTCCATACTTTCTTTTTCTCTTACTCCTGTATCTTACACGCCCTCCATCTCCGTCTTCTCTCATTCTCTTGAGCCACTCTTTTCTCTTTCATTTTCATCTCCATTCCATTTCTCTGGCGCTCTCCTTCACCATACCCTCAAACTCTCGCTCTATGCAATTTTAGGCTGTTAATGTTTTGAAAACGAGCAACGAAATTGCTCTTATTTTGTTTTTTAATTATTAAAGGGTAAGTAAAACGCTTAACATCTTTTTCATTATTATTGAATTTTGTTAAATTAGGAAACCACAAGGACCAGACGAAAAAAAAAAAAAAAAAAAAAAGCAACGGAAAAGCCGATTAAAATACGCAATTCATGCAAACTTTTTTCATAGCTTTAAGCGTTTGGGTATATTCATTGTTGTAGTTTAAATTCTTCCAGATTAAAATTTTCTTTGTTGTGGCAAATATGCAACATGTTTGAAAATATGCTATAGATATTCTACTCTCACACTGTTTCTATAAACCCTTCTCCCTGTTCCTCGGTAGCGTGGTGGTAGCGTGTCTGCCTCACGTTCAAGAGGTCCTGAGTTCGAATCTCGGTTAGGGTGAGTTACTCGGATAAGGTTTATTTCCGGAGTTTTCCCTTATCTTGAAAGACGACTGTCAGGTAACTCTAAGCTCTATGGACCCTGGGTTCATTTGAGCATCATTTCACCCATTCCATTCATCGTCCGATAGAAATAATTGATTTCTTTATGAGTATTTAGGTGCTCTTTCTATAAGTAGCATGAAATCAGACCTGTATTGCCTAATTTCAAACTGTAACTATTAATGTGTTTAGCATAAATGGATAATAGAATCATTCCTTATGACAGACGTAATGTACAGAATGTCTGTGGACAGAACAGGTCGCGTGATTGTTATATGTACATCCCGATACTTTATATACAACCAAATAGAATTTTGGGAAATCAGTGGAGTCAATCTGGTTTCGAACCAGCAATTTTCTGTGCTTTGGGAGATGTCCTAATATTGGAAGCAAGCAACTGAAGACGAAGACTTCGGCACGAAAAGCATCCGGAATGCCCCAGTAATCGAATTAATCCAGCTGACTCCAGCACTCAGGAAACGGTAGAAGGGGTGAGTGGTGAAGAGGAACTTCTCAACCACTTGTTATCTCGTCCTAAATCGGCGTCAAGAAGAGCACCATATAAATCTGTGCCTTTTCTTTTTTCAGCCCAAGGCGGTAAATCGGGCTGTTGTTTGCATGTATAGACAAGATGGTTGTTGACCCCATCATCTTTGTTTGCTAAGCACTTAATATCGTGTTTCACTGCAGCTCAAGCATTTTCTATTACGAGGTGCACAAAAGAAGCATAACGATCGATATTGACTATCGCTACATATATCGATACACGGGATTGTCCAGGAGGAGAGCTCGATCTTCCATATGGAGACAACAGAAGGCCACAACATATGTGATTTAGATTCGGGCATAGCAATTAGTGCTGACGTCACACACATCATAGGATTCAACAAGTCTGTTGTGTGATATTACATGTTACTTGTGGAAGTAAATTTAAAGTAAAATATAGGAATGCCATAAAATCATGAAAATGTGTTATCAGCATTGATATCGTATTACTTTTATAAGAAATTTACAGTATCAACGCCTTAAGCTTCAAACACATGGTAATTGCTTACCTTATTTTTTACATAATCTAAAGTGGAAGTTTTTGAAATTGTTGTAAAATCAATAATAGTCATGTTCTGTAAGCAAATACACAAAGTTTTTGTAAGATAGGATGATTTGTAACTGAAGTGTTGCAAATTTATGCTATTGGAACGTTTTTAAAATTGTTAAGTATTCTGAAATGCTCGCATGTCCTAAGTTATGAGCCAAAAGCGTATTTTTTATTTGAATCCTGAAGTATAAGCTTACAAATGTTTTGTTCAGATCCTTAAAATATTTCCTTGGATATCGCCTTTTACAGACAAAAATCTAGAGAAGTTAAATCCCAAAATGAAAAATCGATAGCTCTCTAATATGATATATTTAAGTGATGGTACATTTAGCAGTAAGGTTTATTTACAAAATATTTATTACGATAACGCTATCATTAAGAGGAAAAGTGAACCTTGGATTAGCACCTTAAACATAATAAAGTAATGGTGATTAATGGAAAGGAATGCCTCCCCCCTCCCACTCAACAGAAACCAACATGCGGAGAGCTTGAAGCTAGAACTGTCCTCATTTCTCATAAACCCATGAAATCGATTTTCCCGCTCTGCATGGCTTTTGGAACAATAACGTTCCATCCTCCTGATGTCCCCCAATGGGACAGCATTGTTGTAACACAAAGGCACGCATCCTTTGTCTCCCGTCGCAGAGTCAACTCATAACCAACAGGGGCCAAGAATACGCCACGCTTTATTTCACTTGATGCTCAGATGTACACAGTTTTCTCGCAGCAGTGCCTTGAAATATCACAGAATACTGTCTTTCTCAATGACCGGCATGCACTGGCGGTTTTCGGTGCTTCTGTAAACATCCATGAATTTCCCTCCATCAATCAACACCCAAGAACATTCCGTTGAACTATATCTTTGTCACCTCCCATATGTTTACAACAGGATCATTCTAGTTTCAGACGGATTATAGTGGTCAACTGGTACTGGAATGTCAGCTCCATCCTCGCAAGGGAATGACCAGGAATGTTTTATTCAAAATTGACACAGAAGTCAACACTAAAGCAAGCAAGCAAATTATTTCGTTTGTCCGCTGGAGTATATTAAAGTTTATAACATTGTCCAGACGGTTGCCGATTTGACTCCCGCAATATGAAGAAAACTTCCTTCAAAATACAGAGGCTAGTAGAAGCAATGTAGAACTAGTAGTACCATTTTAAAATATTTCTCTCTAGGATTTTCTCTGAAAATACCGCAAAAGACCAAAAGAATTATCAGTTCTGTGTTTGAAGTAAAGTATCAAAGTTCAACACAATTATAAAAGATCAACGAAATATATCTAACCCTGGACGTTTAGTTGTTTCGATGGTATATGTATAGGTTAAGTTCAAAGTTGTGCAGGAATCCTGAATCTAAAGTTGGAAATTGCGTTTTTAACATCAAGGAACATTCTTTATTCCACAATCAATTACCTGCTCCAATCTATCGTCTAATGCTGCAGTTGTTTGAGATACGTTACCAGTTTCAAGTGTATCATCTACTCCAGCTAACTGAGATTACTTTGAGAATGTTCTAAGCATACCTAATTACCCGCGATGTTTTTATCCCCATCTTAGAAGGGGAGGGTTTCAGGGTGACGCATGAGTTTTAAGTCGAGGTAGCAAATTGTACCTCGGCGACAGCTGGTCAGGTTGCCATGGCACTTCTGCACCGTAGCGTTATACGTTTTCCAGAAACTGTGTATGTATGGGGTGCTATTAAAAATATCGACTTCAAGCAGCACCTGGAAGGATTGTATAGGAAGTCACTTTTAGCTCCTGTGATACTGGAGGTGCCCGCATGTCATAGAGAACCCGGGGTCATCTCAACTAGGGATGTCTAGAGATACTGTCCCAACAGACCTAACGCTGATGTTGTTCCGAAGTCCTGACGATCTCTCATATATTTTTTCGGCCTGATGCCTAATTTCTCTTTAAGTAAGAAAGAGATGAGTCTCCATGAAGTATCTCATGGGGAAGGAACAATTTTAAGAGGTAATTGAAGTGGTTTTCACATATCAAAAATAGAATGTCCTGATGGTTGCTGTGAATCATCTTCTGCCCTGAATATCTATTATACCCTTCTGTTTTTATCACTTTATGGACCCCCACTACACTTGTGAAGACAAAGCAATGGCCGCTATCTATCAAATTTGTTACAATGTTGAATGGCTTTAGAGTCCTTTTCAGTGAAGTATTTGTATAATTTTTTTTTTTATAAAAACATTCCCATTGAAAACGATGCCTCTTCGTCAGTGTGAACCAGGATTTGACATTTCATCACTATTGAGTGTAACAGAAACAATAAAACGAATTTTAATTGATACTAAAATTGAAAACAATTCATTATTTACAACTTGTCTGCGCCAAGCGTAATGGAGTCTGTAATATTGCAGAACCATTGTAGCTATACATATAAATATAAAATTATTATGCAAGATTTCTATAGAGTGATTCATAGCGGCACAAGGTTTCCCCAATGCCAATTTTAATATCCTTTTAAGAGACTGGGTCAAGTAATTTGGCCTAGACGTCACTAAAGGTCCTTGCAAATGACGAAGCACGCAATATTTAGCGCAAGCTAATGGAAAATTCGCATGTCTTTATCGTGCTTCCTTCTTGAGCTGCAGCTGCAGCACTTAAAAGCTTAAGATTTGCGTTGTTTTATTTTTATGTTTTTTATTTCATATTTTTTACTATTACACAGTTTTTAAATAGAACATTTATTGCACGTGAAATGTTATTACAGGTATGTAAAACGTTTATCATTATTATTATTATTATTATTATTATTATTATTATTATTATTATTATTATTATTATTATTATTATTATTATTATTATTATTATTATTATTATTATTATTATTATTATTATTATTATTATTATTATTATTATTATTATTATTATTATTATTATTATTATTATTATTATTGTTGTTGTTGTTGTTGTTGTTTAATCTTAAAGTACTCACAATACACTATTTGCATGCTTACAACTAACGTTAGACGACTCTGTCACTTGATAGTCACACATTTTGTTACCATTCTCGTGATTTCATAACTAGTTAGATTAAATCACTTTAGATTTAAATTTCCACTAGCAGTTGATTATCATAATTGATCCTAATCACTGCTGGGCTATCTAGCTGCGCCTTACAACGTTACTCAACTTGAGAAGTTGGCTACAACTCCTTATTGCTAGTGGAGCATACATGGGACCATGAAGACTGGATGACAAGGGAATTATTTATGTTATACTTCTGTATATGTAAAATGTATAACAATGTACATTTAAACTCAAGATCTTAGCTCAAGGTTAGATTCCATTGAATGCAAAATAGTTACTTACGTTATCAGTATCGTAACATGTCAGATTACAGTACGGGATTGGAATATTCTCAGATGAGACCGTAGATCGAGTCTGATAACCAGTCGAGTATTGCAATTTGATGTTATGATAGAATATCGTATAAAGTTTCATCTACTTTGATAAAAAAATATGTTTAAACTTAAAATTTGTATTATGGCTATATACATACATTGATTTCCTAGTCGATAGTTGGATGTAGAGTGATGATGTAATATTTTAAGTAATGTTTTGGGCTTTCACAAGGTATGTGCAAGATGGATGCCGCGTTTGTTGATATCTGATCAAAAGCTGCAAAGAAAAACTGTTTCTATTAAGAATTTGGAGCTCTACCAAATCCAAGTGAATTTTTGAGACAGTTTATTACCCTGCATGAAACTTGGATATATCACTGCACTCCAGAAAGTAAATCACAGTCAAAATAGTGAATTGCGCCAGGTGAACCAACTCCAAAAGAAGGCAAAGTCAATGTTTTCAGCTAACAAGGTTATGGTGAGCGTTTACTGGGATGCACAGGGAATTATTTTGATTCATTACTTGGAAAAGTTGACTACTACGCAAGCTTATTGCAACGTTTGAATGACGAAGAAAAATACCTCATTTGGCAAAGAAAAACATGTTTCTTCGCGACAGTGTTCCGGCCTATCGTTCATTCATTGCAATGGGAAAAATGTGCGAATTGAAGTTAGATCACCAGATCTAGCACCCAGTGACTACCACCTATTCCCGAACCTCATTTTTTATTATTTTTTTATTATTATTTATTTATTTTGCTTGTTCCATTTATACCCCGCCTTTAACTACTATGGTCATATCGGCGGCCGTTCTCCTTTGGAACATACCGAAGGTGTTAACTTGTTATCTTTTGGTTTTTTTCAATCATTACATCGCGCACACATTCACACTCCCATTCATGCTTCCAGACTCTGGGGAAGATGGGGAATTATCTTGGTCGGAGAAAAATCACCACCCCCACCCCCAGGACCCCTAGCATGGTAGGCAGGTGCTCTACCGACTGAGCTACGGGGCCAGCCATTTTTTATTTTTATTTTGGCAAGATTTGCTTTGAAGTTTTAGTTGTGTATTACCGCACTAAGTGCGGTAAAGCAGGCTTTACAATACTTGATGGATAGAGTCAACATGAAAAATGCAATGCCATGGCCGGGATTTGAACCACCTGGTCGCTCTAACCCATTGAGCTACCATGGCCAACGTGCCGTCCCGACATTAAATTCTCCATTTGACTCATATATTTCCCCGGTAAACCACTAGGGGCTCTCGCATCCGAGATATACCGTTTGTGGCGACTTACTATCGTAAGTACTTAAGTCCCAGGCTTCATCATTTAACTCTTATTATTTTAGTTAATTGATGGAAAATAATCATTTCTTCACTCTAGCCGTATATAGGCTAAGGTTTTTGATGGATAGAGTCAACATGAAAAATGCAATGCCATGGCCGGGATTTGAACCACGGATCTCCTGGTTTCCGTCCAGTCATTGCATTGAATTTTTCATGTTGACTCTATCCATCAAAAACCTTAGCCTATATACGGCTAGAGTGAAGAAATGATTATTTTCCATCAATTAACTAAAATAATAAGAGTTAAATGATGAAGCCTGGGACTTAAGTACTTACGATAGTAAGTCGCCACAAACGGTATATCTCGGATGCGAGAGCCCCTAGTGGTTTACCGGGGAAATATATGAGTCAAATGGAGAATTTAATGTCGGGACGGCACGTTGGCCATGGTAGCTCAATGGGTTAGAGCGACCAGGTGGTTCAAATCCCGGCCATGGCATTGAATTTTTCATGTTGACTCTATCCATCAAAATCCTTAGCCTATATACGACTAGAGTGAAGAAATGATTAATTTCCATCAATTAACTAAAATATTACAATACTTGTTTTCATTTTGCAATGTTCCACTTTACACAATCAAGGTAGATAAACTATTTTAGGTATGATTGGTACAAATTTCTTCTTTGAGGATCATGAAGTAACAATGTATCTTGTAGTATAGAAATTGTCATGCTATTGTGATTGTATTTGGAAACAGAGGCAAGTACAACCAGAAGTCGAATGAGGTAATAGTTACTTCAATTTACAGCGAATGGTAATTAGAGTTAAATGTCAAAAGCATCCATGGACTGATGTATACGACATATACTAACTAGTCCCTGAAAAGTTCAGAATGCTTGTCTTTAAGCACTTGAAAACACAAGAATTAGAATTCTTTCCCTTTTCATGAAAACCTAGTGACTGCATCAAATGTATGTAAATCTGTCTAGTACTGCACAGCAAGCCCAACCGAAGTCAGCTTTCAAAGTATGCTGGCAACTCACCGGCTGACTTCATGTGACACAGTATTATTATAATAATAAACTTACGTACAACATACTTGGAGTGAAGCATGAAAAATGAATAGACCTTTGGCAGGCTATGTTCAGATCAAAGTTTTTTTTTTTTTTTTTTTTTGTTTTGTTGTAATTTACGTCCTCCAGTGTTAAGTCATATCGGATTATGAATGGAATAGGTGAAATGATGCTCAAATGAGCCCAGGATCCATAGAGCTTAGAGTTACCCGACATTCGTCTTTCAGGATAAGGGAAAACACCGGAAAAAACTTTATCCAGGTAACACCGTGACCGAGATTCGAACTCGGGACCTCTTGAACGTGAGGCAGGCACGCTACCACCACGCTACCAAGACGGGCTTCTTTCAAATCTAAGGACAGACCCATGTATAAGAAGAATTTCTAACCAGCATAGTACTTTCTATAGCTTGGCATTTGCCTATTTGCTTATTTCTTCATTTTTATAATAATAGGCTTGTTTACATAAACAAATATATTTATTACTTACTGAGGTAAAAATATACACCAATTTTATTGTGCCCTTAATTGTCTATGTTCATAATGTGTGCATTTTCTTAGCTTAAGCTTCTATTATGTTTTTATCACATTAAAATTGTTTCTGGTGTTCATTTACCATTATCATTTAATAATGTAAGATTAATTTTAGTGTTGTAATTAATATTTTGCAATCTAAGCCGATTAAGCCTGAGATAGTTTATAATCCCGGCATTTCTTTCCTTTAGCGTTAGTAATTGTATTGTTTCGAGTAATAAAAATAATGGCTACTTAGCGCAATAGGGTAACTGGTTAAAAAACAACAACAAAGAAACTAAAATAAGATCTGAAGCTTTCCTGGCGACGAATATACTCACCTTCTTCTCGGGCAGCAAGCCAGGTGAAAAGACGATTAGATATCGACGTTTCTGTTTGTTTATAGTTGTGTTATATCCAGTGTGTCATTTATGGCTATAAAATTTTATAAATGTCCTGATGTTGGGAGAGATGCACGTCGATATCTAATCGTCTTTTCACCTGGCTTGCTGCCCGAGAAGAAAGTGAGTATATAAAAAAACTAGGTTTACGAATGATAAATCGATCATTTTGTTACTAAACATTAATTAATTGCTTTGTTCATTGTCACAGTGGATTTGTTTTCCACTTCGCACATGTGAAGTGAAAATGTATGGGTGAATCTATAGTACTCCCTTAAAAATACTAAGCTTATTCTACTGCAAACGTAGCAACGAGTGTTTCACATTTATGAATAACAAAATAAAAAATAATTATAAATCAGCGTGGTTGTTTAAACAAAACTGATAATAGGGTTTGCTATAATCACCCATCTCTACATCGCGTATGTGGGCGTGAGAAAGGCAGTCGGGTTGGTAGATCCTGACCCTCTATGGGCTGTCGCACCATGGGTTATCTTATCTTATAAAATTACATGGCAGCAGAGGGAAAATTAAAAAATAAAAATTGTTTATATTTTATATTTCATCAAGATAGTGGAATTTACTAAATTTAATATGTGGTAAATGGAATATATGTAGCTATTTGATATTTCTGTGCTATTCTGTAAGCTGAAGCGTGTTTTTAAATGGTAAATGAATACATGTCTGTGCCTAATTCAGCGCTTTATTTGTCTGCCTGTCTAAGTTTTTGGCATATTTTGCTACATCCTGTTTTCATAACTATATTTAATATTTAGCTGTATAAAGTAATGCCAGTATAAGGGTTAATTCTGGGCCAAAATCACTGGAAGCATGTGACTTACTTTGCATCCCGTGAAACTGGTAAATTTGGGGCATAAAAAGGCATTATTTGAACGCCAGCTGTTACTGGCGGACTTTATGATGACGAATGGAATGGATGATTAATTGAACCTAATGTCAAGAGTCAGCGGACTTTCGCATTTTCAAAACGTGGGAAAAATCCGGAAAAACTCAACCCGGATAGGTTATCATCACAGCTGGAAATCAAACACAGCGTTACTGCACTTGAAGTCTGGGTATGACCACACTTTAACGCAAAACCTGGCCTCTTCTTACTAAAGGAAAAGGAATCTGAGGTTGCACCTATCATACATTTAGTGCTGAACCTGGTGCGTGGAATTCTCCTGATATTGTAAAATTTAGGTAATTAACTTGGGTACATTTTTAACGGCACGTTCAACATATTTTCAAGTCCTTTTGAGATGTGTGTCTTTTTAAGCATGACCTGGTGATCCGGGAAATCTTGAGAAGGGATTATCCCTATCAATTCAGTTCTTATGTGTTTGTTCATTCTTCCTGGTACAGTCGCCCTAATGTGTATAACCAGTACAAATCTGCATCGATGTATTATAATCAGGCATGGGGACTAGAGAGTGAATTTGACTATTACTGAACTTTACCTAGTGACGTCGCAGATTACTAGATACCCCTATCCTTCGTACATTATGTAGTTTGCGCATAGCAATCACCAGCCTTGTTCACCCGCTTATCAGTAACTTATGATCATTGTTCTTTATATTCTTTGCATTGGGATAATGCTTGATGGAAATAACTAGAATGCAACTGCTTAAGAATTCCTACGCCTGCTCATAACGTAAACCAAACCGAGTGACATGGCTCAAGCGGCAGCGTCTGTGGTCCGCATTCGTGAAGTTGTTAGTTCGATTCCGGTGACTGACCTATGAGTTTTTCAGGGGTTTTCTCGGGCGCGAATGCTGGGAAGAATAATTACTAGGACTAGGAACTAGGGAAAAATATCTTTCTTCCCTAGTATCTGAAGATGAGACCCAACATAATGCATGCTAATTATGGATCATTATAAGCCAGAAAATGGATGCTTTTATTTGTCTATTTTTGCATATTTTTTTTCGTATATCTTTTCTTTCGACTATCTTTTCCTGTTCAACAGAGTCTAGCGTAAATTCTAATTTATTTTAACAAATACGCACTCCTAATACTGGCTACAGCAAGTAACAGGGGAGAGGACTCTTTCTATTGTATTCAAGTCATTAGCACGAGCAGAGAACTTAGTAAATCCTCACTAAATATTCGGTTATTTTTCTCTATAGGGTTTCACTCGTTTCAAGTATGCACCAATGGCATCCGCTGATGTGGAGAGAAGTTTTTCAGCGTTACTGCAATAGCTGTCAGAAAACAGACGATCCTTTAACCTAAAAACTTAGAGATGACTGTTGTGATGTACTACAACGCCAACTGAGGTAAGCTTTCTGAAGTTGAATTTCTGTAACCTGAGGGTGGTTAAGCCAAGTATGATTTAATTATATTTATTTCAATTTTTTTTTCCAGAATGTCCATTACTGGTTGCTGAATCAGAAGAAGCATTTCTCACTTTTCTCACTCTAAGTCTTGCATATCACTTGAATATCTAAATCAAAGTTAATTTATTAATTTGGAGGTATCACTTCTTTACGTCATTTTT
This sequence comes from Mantis religiosa, assembly GCA_030765055.1. Taxonomy (NCBI): domain Eukaryota; kingdom Metazoa; phylum Arthropoda; class Insecta; order Mantodea; family Mantidae; genus Mantis; species Mantis religiosa. Next base: position 102,586,870 of record CM060957.1, on the reverse strand, counting down.
TAGTTTGTAAGTCCTTTTTCGGATATTTTTAGATCGTTTTAGACAATTTATAAATCATCAACTTTCTATTCCTAATAATTACATTTCCCAATTATTTCTGCAAAACCCCCTCCCAAAATTCACTTCATTCCATTTTTCATCCTAGTTGGATATTTTAAGGTTCTACACGTCATTGAGATTTCGGCGTCCATGGCAGGGATTTGCTGCTTATAAAACCTCGTTCTCCGGATCGGGGGATGTATCCAGTTTCCGTGTCCCCAGGGGATGTATAAGTACTAGGGGATATGTTGCACAAGTCACCATCGAAGAGTTTCAATCTATAGCTGTCAGCTCTCTTCTGGTCCGACCACCGTTAGTATCCTCTCATCTTACTTCTCCCTTCTTGAGGAGAGTATTTTCAGACAAAAAACTTGTTCTATAGCTCGAAATGCTAAGTCTGCCATCCAAACTATGTCATGGAGTCAACGTTAAGCAAAATTACATATCAAAAGTAGTGACATACTTTTACATAATTATATAAAAACATCGAGCATTAAAGTCAGGGCGTAAGGACATTAAATCAAACTGTTGCTAGTGACGTCGCAGACAACAAACCGTGTCCATTCGTCGTACAGTCAGTTGGCTTTTGCAGAGTCTCATCAGACTGTTTTACCTGTCGTCAGAGAACCTGATCGCTATTGTTTATGTTCTTTTTATTGATAATGGTTTGAATGTAGCTAAGCTACTTACGAATTCCTATGCTGTGATATAATGCATTAAGTTGCACTTTCCTATCTAATTTCTCAATACCATGTCTAAATGTCTTAAATGTGCTTAACTTATTTAATTCTGTATCATTATTATTGCATATCATTGAAATTCAGAGTCAGTATTCTTTAAATATTTATAGAACTTGCAGCGTAAGGTGATGTTTATTAGCGAGTGCAAAAATTTAACGCCCGAAGCGCTAGCGCCGAGCATGATGAACAGAAAACCTCATTAGACCCATACGCAATTTTATCCGTCACCGAATAAAAAATCGACTTGAATTATGAATTATAAAAGTATTAAAAATTGTATATGTCTTTCTTGTTTTTCAAATAGCTAAAGAACAACTGAACATCGGATTAAGCCATCTACGAGGTAACGGATAGTCAAACAGATTATATAATAGTATAATGTCTTCCAAACTATATTACAGTTGGCGTTCATAAAGAATAATGTGTTTTTGTCCTACAGATACTAGTAATAGACACCGTTGCTATAGAGAAACGACATAAGAAAACCTGGACTTTAAATCAAGTAATACTTATTAGGGCGACGAGTGGGATAAAGTAAACAAAATTTACTCGTTGCTCCGGTAACGGGTGGGATAAAGTAAATAAATAAATGGTTGATAGCTACAAATTTTCTATAATATTTTCTATAATAATCAAACACTTTTATTCTTTAACTACATGAAAGTGAAGTTGTAAATTATCATAGAAGTTAATACCTTCAAATGGATTAGAAGCAGCAACATTACCAGTACTTATATCATTGCAAATAGAAACACTCGTTTCGATATGTTAACGTTCTCAACGTCCATCGTAAACTTGATCAATGTGACTAGTTTACGGAAACTAGCAACAATAAAAACAAAATTAGCATTCATACATAGCCTACCATATTTTATAACTGTAAGCACTGCGAAATTCAGTACCTTATTTCTTATTTAATTTATTACTATCTGTTGTAAAATCATTAACTGAATATTTGTCATATATTAATTTATTGTATCTATAGCATAAAATAAATTACGCTGATATGCATGACTGGGGTTTTCTTCAAAATAGTTCTATTTTACTAAATGTGATGTTCTTATTTCAAAACTGTAATCAGTGTTCTTCTACCACGTACCATTTTTTTTTTTTTTTTTTTTTACAATTAGCAGTTATACCTAAAGTGTATTAATGTAGTTCTGCGCATAAATATTGTATGGAACTAAGAAATACTAATAATTTCTTTGATGAAATTAATGTTTCACAACAATGACACCAATGTAATAGACAAAAAATACTAAAATTAGTCTGAAAGGTATACTGTTGTATAATGGACATAAATATGGATCATTTCCAGTAGCCCACTCAGTTCACCTTAAGGAAACACACCATAACCTAAAATTACTTATAGAAAAAGTAAAATATGCAGAAAATAAGTGATAGGTATGTGGAGATTTAAAAGTTATTGCCATACTACTAGGTAAGCAATAATAAAACACTATGTTTTATTTGTGAGTGGGACAGTGGAGTCCAATCCGAGCACTGGAGAAGAAAAAATTGGAAGCAGAGAGACAGTCTCATGCCAAAAATAAGAAATGTTATTCCTGAGTGTCTTGTGGATCCAAAAATTGTACTCTTATCACCTTTACACGTAAAAGTAGGCCTAACGAAGCAGTCTGTTGAGGCTTTAAATAATGTCGCGGAACGGGCATAAAGGTTTCGGCGCAATTAGATAACAGATGGCGGATAGTATTTCACGGTAATAAAGGGCTTGCATAAGCAGTTAACAATAGCACGGCTAGTGTACACAAAGAGACGGCAAATGAAGAATAGCTGAGATAAAAGACTTACCGAAACAAACAAACTGCGATTAATGGAAATTTCTGGTAACTTCTGGATTATTTCGGGTTTTTTATTGTTCTGGAAGTCTCTCGAATTACGAATGGGGTATTTAAGGAAGTGACGAGTTGAAACAGTAGTAGTTCTGTAACAGAGTGTTGAGAGCTGATCAGAACGTTGTAGACTGTGTGTATGTGACGTAATGTTGTTACGTGAGAATTGAACAGTGTATTCCTGCGCAAATGAAATAATGAAACACGGGCATGGATTGGTTTTAAGAGTGTCATCGAAACCTTTCTGGGAAATTACAAGGATCCAAATTGTAAAAACATTGTAGAGATGTGCATAAGAATTTCAAAACTAGGTTAAATATGATTGTGAAAGTACATTTTCTGCACTCTCATTTGGACCTTTTCTCCAGAAAATATAGACTGTGTCAGCGAGGAGCAGGGTGAACAATTTCATCAGAACATAAAGGAAATAAAAAGACGTGAATTTCAAGGCAAAAAGTGTAAAAAAGATTGGAGTAATGCCCAAATCTATGTAATTATTTAGAACAGATGTGAAATATTAGTTTATTATGAAGAGCATTGTGTTGACACTTGTGAATTTATTAACTTTTTAATTACCTAATAATATAACATAATTGTGATACAGAAGAGTATAAAAATTCAATTTTACTATTTCTTGTATTGTGAAGGACTGGTACGTGATGGGGAAGAACTAAGCTCATATTCTGATTCAGCTTACTGAATTAGGATAATGATATATTCAAATAAAAACTCCAGACAAAACGTTAAATTTTGCATATTAGTGTTATTATACAAGTGGACACACCTCTATTATTCACTCTTAGAACTTAAACTCTCCCCTTCAGGTCGTGTTTTAAATTGTTCTACTCATGGATAATCTTTCTGTTTATCCACTTTACTATCGTCTCGCAAATTTTAACTGTGACCTGCTATATTGACTCAGGCAGAGACAATTCAACTCTTTGCAGAGATTATTCATGTCTAACAGCAAAAGGCCTACTTTATAATTTTCAGTAACAGAAATATCGCATAATGATGTGTTTCTTTTTCTTATGGTGGTGGATAAATACTTTTGTTTCACAATGAACACTGAAAAAAGAAACGCTTTTTGTACGTCATTTCATTAAATGAGTATTACGTTTTTGAAGACATACGAAGCACAAGTTTAATGTGATACACTTTACCTCTGTATCCCACAAATGCTTCTGAGCCAACTGGAGCTGGAGGCATTTTCGCTTTCAGACGTTGTCAGCACTGTATGGAGATCACTAGCACTTGTCACCGCTCTTTAAATGCCCTCAAGGAATGGTTTGTTTAGCATGCTAGACGACACATGCTGTTTTTGTATAAGCGCGCACAAGTGTAACGTTTGTGACATGAAGTCTAACAAGCACAGATGGAGAGGGTTTAAAAACTGTACGTGTCCTCCACGCTTCTCATTAAGCGAAAACACTTTTCTTTTTCTGTGCATAAAGAAGACTAGAACCTTCATACATAACCACGCCTCAGCTCTCTTCAAGTATGCTTCTGAAGACTTGTTCTTTTGCGTTCCAGACTCGTGCTTTCTGTTATAAATTCTCCGTGGCAACTCGCATGGTATGTTGAACAACTAAAATGAGTTATATGCCATTTTCTCCTCTTTTTAAAAGAATTTATATAGGACTACTTTATACGAAGCCCGTCGTGCAATTTAGCAAGAATGGCAAAATATTTCAACTGAACGAGGTAACATGTACGACTCACACTCGGGGATCTCGGGTTCGATGTCCGTAGACTACACCTCTTACTTGGTATTTTTTCGCACTTTTTTCTCAATTACGAGAATGCTGGGTTTACTTTTGTAACCCTAATTCCGTTTTTTAATCATCTAGCAGGTATGCTTTCAGTCTCGTAGTGTTTGGCGGTGCCGGACAGATTGCGCGTATGCTTGCGTGTTGTAAAGACTGTTCTCAAAAAGGACAATTTTATTACAATTTACAGATACATATATTAACCAGCAAGTAAAAATAAGCATAGTTACAATAGCCACTTCAAAAGGAATACTTAATTCTCTAAAATTGGTCAAAAAGTGCAAAAAATGACATAACGTTTTTCTGCCTAATTAGAGTAAACATGGTACTTAAATTTCCTATTTTTTTTTAATTTCGTGTCCCCTTTAAACAGTGTCACGTGACGATTTAAACGGCTGACTGCAAGTGGGCGTGGTTCCCTATCACCTATTTTGCTGATTTTCTCGTGTTTTTAATTTCCAGTGCTTTTCAAAATAGAAGCTTGACAATGCTTATGCTTGAATAAAAACAGTACCAAACGAAATTGATGAGATGGCTTTTATGATGTCACCTGTGTTTGTGCAATTAAATAACAATGATCATATTTCACAAGGAACTATTAAACATTAATAAAATAAGAATGTAATAATTTGTTTATCCTAAACCTAGGGTCAGATTAAAATTTCATCTCATAAATTTACTAATAATGTATTTATGAGTGTAACTGCAAAGTATTATTTTCTTCAAACTACAATTGCATTGTGTGGAACAGTTTAATTAAATGGCAGTAAAACACTATAAATATATTAATATCACAAGAACTATTTTGCACAAAGATCTGAAAATTGGTGTTTGAGCTATTGTTAATACTGCAATAAATGTGTTCACGATTCAAGTCAATCCAAGCAGAATTGTAGATTTAAAGTTTTTCACCTTAATATGAATGTCTTAAACATATCTCCCTGGTGAATCTCATAGTGTTTGTTGACTAAACAAGTTCCTTTTCTATAATTTTTCCCTTGTTGGATTGATTTGGACTTGAAATATTGTTAAGTGTCCAGGAAGACAGTATTTTTGTTTTTGTTTTAATGTGCCTTTCTCAAAGCGAAAGTCGTTATTTTATTTTCTTGGATATGAAAAAGAATGGAGTTTCAAAGCGTCACATAGCGAACAGCTCTTAAAGACTTACTAACACTTAGTCGTACTGTATTACACTATTCTATTTTACGAGTCTAAAGAAATAATCCGTAATAAATAGATCCCCACTAATGTTTATCTAAATTAAAGTATAATAGATAGAAAAATGACATTTTTATAAGAGTTTGCTGAATGAGTAGAGAAATTATGTGAAGGTAAAGCTGTTGTTTTTCAATATGAGCATTGTAGCACATGCTGATCTGTTGGTAGGTTTAGTCTACAAGGATTATTGTCGTGACATAGATTATTTATTATTATTATTATTATTATTATTATTATTATTATTATTATTATTATTATTATTATTATTATTATTATTATTATTATTATTATTATTATTATTATTATTATTATTATTATTATTATTATTATTATTATTATTATTATTATTATTATTATTATTATTATTATTATTATTATTATTATTATTATTATTATTATTATTATTATTATTATTATTATTATTATTATTATTATTATTATTATTATTATTATTATTATTATTATTATTATTATTATTATTATTATTATTATTATTATTATTATTATTATTATTATTATTATTATTATTATTATTATTATTATTATTATTATTATTATTATTATTATTATTATTATTATTATTATTATTATTATTATTATTATTATTATTATTATTATTATTATTATTATCACCACCTATACTACTATTCGGTACTATTGGAAGGGCTTGTGTGTATAGGTATAAAATGTATTCTGAATTTGCATCTAAAGTCTATTTAAGTGTGTTAGGATGTTAATATTAGTTTAGTATCTAAGTATATTTGAACATCGACTTGAGCCGTGTAAATAATGCCAAGTGGTGGGTTGCTACAGAATTAGAAAATAGGGTCGTTGTTCCGCAGCTGGGAACTGAAAACATCGTTTGGGAAAGAAACTGTTGACAGAATTGGCACTAAAACGTGCACCATATGTAAACAGAGCTCTTGCACGATGTGTACCATATAGCAAACAGATCGATTTCGACACCAGATACAATATAAGTTATTGTTTCAAGCATCGGAATGAGAGACAAATGTCTTCAGGAAGGAAAATATCTCTGGGAACCGGAATGTATTTAACAGCAAGCGAGCGGAAGGTACAATAAAATTATCAACGGAATTATCAAGCGAAAAACGATGGTTACTCAGACGGAAAGCGTGCTACAAACCACTTGTTTCGATGTCATTCAACTAGCGAGATAAAAGATGAAAAAGAGCGATTTCTTTCATTCAGGCGAAAGACCCTGTCATCTGCAGGTAGATTAACATTTGTCGTGCTCTCACTGAATAGAGAAACAAGTAAATGTAGCCATTTGTACTTAATTTCTGTGCCTCTGTTGTGTTGAAATAAGATTTTCTCTTAAGAGATGGAGCTACCACGTCGTTTATATTGTATAATGTATTTATTACTCTTTAACTTGATTAGACACATCTAATATAGCTCAGTTTTAGTTTACAAAATAAATCACAAAAACATAAATTATTGAAAACCTATATTATCAAATATGCACTTATACAGAAGAAAACTGATCCAAATTTAGTTGCTCATTAACGAACTTAAAATTTATTTGTGTTACATTCACATGCTTTTTTATACCCAACTTCTTGTTTTTATGTAGCTTCTTCAGACTATGCTTTCAAAAGTATATTATGTTCTTTTTAGTTACCTCTTGTAAATAATGATACTAATAACATGGGTGGCGCACAGTTCCACTTTCCGCTACAGTTTGATACAATTATATGGGTAGCTCACGTTTAAGCAATGAAGTTTATCTCAGGGTATGCGTGGGTATGTATGAGAAGGAAGGTTTTAATGACACTGGAATGCCCGTTTCAAACTGATTTAATGACTGCTTCTTTTTATCATAACATCAAACTTGAAGTTGCCGACCAAGGGTTACCAATATCACTGTTTAGTGATATGCTTATTACTCGATAAAACTTAATTCGTTCTTCACGTCTATATGAATCGACAAATATCTTCTCTCATCGCTTCTGAGGACTGCCCTAATCGGCTTCACGCCGAGGACAATGTCCACAGCTACGCGGGTGTGTGTGTGTGTGTGTGTGTGTGTGTGTGTGTGTGTGTGTGTGTGTGTGTGACTTTCACTTTCTCGAAGCCCTTTATTCAACCAAAGTATCCCTTTGTGACTATTTTGTCATGCCACTATCAAGGGTCCGAAGAATACCCTATTCAAACAGTCAAGTGCTACGCTTTAGAACTCTACTAAGGACACTGTTTCTTACGTTTCTTTTGTTAAAACAACTATTCACCCCAACTTCTATTCGACTCAACTGCCCCTGCACGTGTTGTAACAAAGAACCAACATTCCTTTGAAATCCATCATGATTCTTTACTTATTTAAATCCTTTAATTTCGGTATCAATAAGCATTACATTCAACCAAAAATTGTTATCAGGATATCATCATAGAATACATGTTTCAAGGTTTTCGAATCCAAAACAAACATTTTCAGAAAAAGGCTCTCAGATATGTTGCTAAAGAAAATTTTCTCGGAAAATCTCCGGTAAAATTTCGATATTTAATTTTTGGTTAGGATACATTTCTTCTACTTACCTAAATAAGTGGTAAAGGAGATGAAAGTCCACTTCAGTAATTAATAATGGGCATTATAACTGCTTTACATTCAAGAGGTTTCAGATTCGAATCCCCGTTGAGGTGAGCTATTCGGATAAGATTTTCTTTTCTGAAGTTTTCTCTTAATTTGGTAAGATGAATGTCAAGTAAGTCTAAGCTCTAAAATCTTTGGATTCAATTGCGCATCGTGTCAACCATTTCATTCATTCCTCGTTTGATGTAACCTATCGGGTAAAAGGACCCTAAACTTTAAAGAAAGAAAGAAAAAAAGATAAAGTATCCGAATAAAATATCTGTTAGTTTTTAGAGCTCTAATTTTCATAGATTTTCAGTTGTGCTGTTTCAGAGATAGTAATTTACATGCAGATATATTGTTTTATATGGAAATGTATAAATTGCAGCCTTTGGGATTGGAACATTTTTGTAAGTGGTACTTCATTTATGCTTAAACAACCTCTTTAGTTTTTAACGCATGTTACCTACTTGAATCTCGAATTTTGATACCGAACTATTTGTAAATAACATACGAGGGCTGTTTAATAAAGAATGATCATAATTTTTTACGGTCATAATTTTTCGCACTAAAATTCAATCTTATTATATTCTGTTAGCTTAATGTGAAACAAACACACCGTAGTAGTTTCATTTCTGGTAGTCCTGGTTCCCGCCTGTGAGAAACAGGCAAATTAAGGCATGTTCAGTATCGCCTACCGCTGCAATGGAGGTAACATACGAGGAACAATATGTGGCTTTGAAATTCTGCTTTCGTTTCAACAAATCTTTAGTTGAGACCTATACAATGTTACAGGAGGCCTACGGAGAGTCTGTTCTTCCCTACAGTACAGCTCGAAGGTGGTTTAAAATGTTTAAAGAGGCGAGACATTCAATTTCAAAGGAAGGTGAACGCGGTGAAAACATCAACAGAACAAACTCAACACGCTGCTGCCATTGTGAGAGAGGATCGATGAAT